>CM065699.1:37480964-37502691 GCA_017654935.2 Phymorhynchus buccinoides
GGAAGCGGGATGACTTTTGCTTCTTTCAAAGCCGTTGGAAACACGTTTTCTTGAATACATAAATTATAAATGTAAGTGAGTGATTCTATGATGTATGGTAAGGCAAGTTTCAGGACAGAGGCATTTAAATTGTCTGGGCCCATACATTTCTTATTTTTTAAATTAGATATTAAGGTTCCGACTTCATGGATGGTAAGGAACGGTATAGTAAACGAATCTGATGGGTTTAGGTGGTTGCTACAGAAAGATTGGAGAGCAGTTGGTGTAACATAGTTGTCAGCAGGTGGAAAATTTGCTGTTTGTTGAATTAATTCTGCTACGTTTGTAAAATGAGCGAGTCTTGTCAAAAAATTTGAACGAACGGTAATGTATGGTGTAATAATATTATTGTGCATGCTGGCCTTTTGGGTAGTTTTAGTTAATAAGATAGTATTATTGTTTTCGGTCTCCAGTCAATAAAGAAGCTTCCGTTTTGGGCGCCATATTCGCACTAGAGCCACATGCCTGCATTCGTGTCATTGTGTGAATGAATCCTGATCATCCTCTCCCTCTAACTAGTGATCCCCACGTCGCATGGTGTCAGAAGTCTGCTACAAGTCTTCCTGCATCATACTATGTAGATATTGTGACATTCTAACAAAGAGATGGCAAAATTCAGTCCACCAGAAAACTTCGATTTTTGCCGACCCGTGGTGTGGCCAGAATGGCGAGAATGTTTTAGCCGTTTTCTAAAAGCATCCAAACTACACAAAGAAGAGGGAGATGTACAAGTTAGTACATTGATTTACGCAATGGGGCCTGATGCAGAAAAGATCTTCCAGATATTTACGTTCACTGGAGAGGAGCGAAATGACAACTTTGATGTAGTGTTGGCGAAATTCAACGAACACTTTATCCCAAAACGGAACATTCTGCATGAACGTGCCAGGTTTTACTCTCGCACTCAGCATGCGGGGGAAAGCGTGGAACAATTTGTACGTAGTCTTCGTGACTTAGCTGCTCATTGCGACTTCAAGGACAAAGAGGAGGACGCTGTTCGCGACAGGCTTGTGATAGGCCTACTCGACAAAGATGTCTCTCAGAAATTGCAGCTTGAAGATTTGTCAACCCTCACACTCAAGTCGGCAGCCGATACAGCGCGCCACTACGAACTGGTGAAATTCCAGCAGGGTCACGTCGAAGTGCATGCCGTGCACTCTCGTGGCCACCGTGGTCAATGTAGCCAGCGTTCTGGACCAGCAAAACCAGTTCGGGGTGGGAGGAAGAAAGGAGACAAAGGAGACACATGTGGAAACTGCGGCCGTTCCCACGACGCTGGCAAATGTCCTGCCAGAGGCAAGAAATGCAACAACTGCAACAAGTTCAATCACTTCGCTGTGGCGTGCAGATCCAAAGCCGTGAATACAGTGGACACTGAAGAACTGAGTACATATTCGGTAGAGCAATTCTACATGGGTGTAGTGCAGCAAGACGTGGCAGAACCACCGTGGCATGTCAAGCTTGACATGGCTGGCAGTCAGACTGTGTTCAAGATCGACACAGGGGCTGATGTGTCTGTGATCTCGCGTGATGAGTTTGCCAAGATCAGCCCGCAACCTCAACTCATCAAGTCCAAAGCTGTCCTTCGAGGACCAGGGTGCGTGATTCATCATGAAGGTGAATTCAGAGCATCACTCCGCCATCGTCAACACGAGTGCAACATACGCTGTTTTGTTGTCACAAAAGCAGAAAACCTATTGAGCAGAGACGCCGCCACACGACTGCACCTTGTTCAACGCCTCGACAGTGTTGAAACTCCATGTCCTGACCCACTCTTTGGTGAGTTGGACGAGCACCCAGTGAAATGTCAGCCAGTTAAAAAAACTCTCGCTGAAAGTCACAAACCGTACTCCATTGCTACAGCCAGGCGAGTCCATATTCCCCTCATGGAGAAGATGAAGAAAGAGCTTGACCGCCTCAAGTCTGCAAATATTATCGAGTCTATCGAGGAGCCCACAGATTGGTGCGCTCCTATTGTTCCAGTCCTCAAGAAAAACGGTTGTGTCAGGATCTGTACAGACTATAAACAGTTGAACAAAGCAGTGAAGAGAGAGAGGTACCAGCTACCAATGCTAGAAGACATTTGGCATCATCTGCGAGGAGCGAAGGTGTTCAGCAAACTCGATTGTGCCTCGGGTTTCTTTCAGATTCCATTGGAGCCTGCAAGTTGCAAGCTCACCACCTTCATCACACCTTTCGGCAGATACTTCTACAAGAGATTACCACAGGGTATAACGTCTACACCAGAGATATTTCAACGGACTGTTGAAGGTGTACTGAAAGATAGCGCCAACGTTGCTGTGTACTTCGATGACATCCTCGTCTTCAGTGACAATGATGAAAACCACACAAAGCATCTTGAAGACGCTAAGAAGAAACTTCGTAATGTGGGTTTCAAGCTCAACCAAGAGAAGTGCCAGTATCGAATGACTGAGGTAGAGTTTCTTGGTTACTTGATTTCTGGGGAAGGCATTCGTATCGATCCTGCCAAGATCAAAGCCATCATTGATATGAAGGCTCCGCAAGACATCACTGAGGCCAGAAGATTCATCGGCATGGTGAGTTTCTTGGGCCGTCATCTTTCAAACCTCTCGACGGTCAGGAAATGCTCACCTCGGCACTCACACTCGCATTCTACGATCCCGGTAGAGCCACAATCGTCAGCTCCGATGCCAGCAGCTACGACATAGGAGGCGTCCTTCTTCAACAGCAAGACGACAGTTCTTGGCAATCTGTCGCGTTCTGTTCGAGAATGCTCACTTCCACTGAGAGGCGCTATGCACAGATCGAAAAAGAGTGCCTCGCTGGTGTGTGGTCGTGTGAACATTTTGACAGATATTTAGTGGGTCTTCCATCGTTCACGCTAGAGACTGATCACAAGCCCCTGGTGCCGTTGATCAACATGTGTGACCTGACCGAAACGCCACTTCGCTGCCAGCGCATGCTGATGCGCCTTGCAAGGTTCAACGTGCAAGCCCAGTACACACAAGGCAAGAATATGTACGTTGCTGACCAGCTGTCGAGACAACCAATGAGTGAGAGCAGCCAAGAAGATTCCCTCCAGAACGACGTTGTTGAGCACGTCAGTTCGGTTGAATCATCATGGCCGGCTTTAGATGCGTTTCTTGAGAAGATCAAGATTGACAGCCAAAGACGAACGTCTGTCCATCGCCTTGGACTACACGATACACGGTTGGCCTGTCCACAAAGAAGACGTCAAGATCGGAGCCAGACATCTGTTTCAGTTGCGTTCAGAGCTGAGTGTCTGTGACGGTCTTCTACTGAGAGCAGATCGTATCGTCCTTCCCCCATCTTTGCAGAAGGAGCTGTTGGCTCGAATACATCAAGGACATTTCGGCGTTACAAAATGCAGAGAAAGAGCTGCGTCATGCATGTGGTGGCCGTGCATGTCCAAAGACATCAGTGATCTGATCAGCAGATGCCGGTTTTGTTAAGAGAAGCAACCATCTCAAGTGCGAGAACCTCTGCTACCAACACCATTACCAGACAGACCTTTCCAGCAGATGGCTGCTGATCTCTGTGAGCAAAATGGTCAACATTATCTCGTCATCGTGGATTATTTTTCACGATACCTGGACATTTGTCATTTGAGCAAGACAACATCCGATGCCGTCATTGGAAACCTGAAGAATGTGTTTGCTCGTCACGGCGTGACAGAACTGCTGATTTCAGACAATGGCCCGCAATTCACAGCAGCTGAGTTCAAGCGCTTCGCAGAAGATTGGAACTTCAAGCATGCAACGAGCAGTCCTCACTACCCGCAAGCCAACGGGGCAGCCGAACGCGCTGTCCACACAGCAAAGCACATCCTCAAACAGGACGATATCTTCAGTGCCTTACTGGCGTACAGGACAACTACTCTGCCAGAGCTTGGACTTAGCCTGCAGAGCTTGCCTTCAACAGAAAGCTAAGGACGACGCTTCCAACGCTTCCCAGGATACTCTCGCCTCAGAGTGTCGACATGCCGCTCCTAGCAGCCCGCCATGATGCCTACAAGCAGCGTCAGAAGGAAAACTTCGATCATCATCATGGGGTCCAACATCTGCCTGTCCTCAGTCCAGGTAATTCTGTCCTTGTCAAACTGGATGGACAGAAAGTCTGGAAGCAGCAAGCGCAGGTGGTGGGACCTTGCATGAAACGGTCCTATCTTCTTCGCACCCCGGAGGGAGGAGAACTACGGCGTAACAGGCGTCACGCCCGCCTGTTCGAAGACAACGCTCCACCGCAGTCTTCATCTCAGGGTCAGCCCTTGAACCCAAAGCCGGTTGCAGCGCCTGCAGTACCTGCACCAGTAACGCTGCAGAAACATCCTACTCCTGACCAGAGTGAACCCGTCATCGCAGCCAGCGATTCCCCGACTCGTGCACCAGTCAGTGATCAGCCTCCGCAGCAGAAGCCTTCAGCTGTCTTCTCCCGCTGTGGCAGATCATCCCCCCAGCACGATTTCAAGATTAAGCATGTTGTGTATGGCCTTTACCAAAACACAACGGTGTAGTTAGCATTGCCTTTTGGTTAAACCAGAAGCAAAGTGAGCTCGGCTTATTAATTTTTTTATATATTCTGTAGAGCCGTAGTTCGCTCTGTAGGAATTTGTGCATGGCCTTTGACTGATAAGCAGCGTGTAGTTAGGCTGCTCCATTCAGTCTGTTCAAAGTAACCGTGTAGTTGGGTTACTAAGTAGGATTTGTGGTAGGAAACCATTTTGTGAAGTGTTTATTTTATTTTTATTTAAAGGAAAATGGGTATGGCTGCTGCTGCAAAACAACACTTTCTTATGTGGATTTACTAGTGCAACGAGAAAGAAAGATAAGTGTATTAGTTTTGTTTAAGTAAAAGATATAAAGAATTTGATTAGTTTGTTAAAAGACTAAAACTAAAGACTCAGGTGCGAGACCCTGCGCCTTTAGAGTTTGATTGGTTTGCTTAGAGACTAAAAACTAAAGACTCAGGTGCGAGACCCTGCGACTTTATGTGAAGTGAATAAATAGAGACTTAAGTGAAAACCTTGAGCTTTTTGTTCCTATTCATTAAAGAAAAGAACATTTGACCTTGTTCATTTGTTAAAAGATAAATGAATAGTTCAAGTTTTATGTTGTTGATTACTTAATTTTTTAAAAGGGGGAGATGTAATAATATTATTGTGCATGCTGGCCTTTTGGGTAGTTTTAGTTAATAAGATAGTATTATTGTTTTGGGTCTCCAGTCAATAAAGAGGCTTCCGTTTTGGTCGCCATATTCGCACTAGAGGCACATGCCTGCATTCGTGTCATTGTGTGAATGAATCCTGATCATCCTCTCCCTCTAACTGCCGATCCCCACGTCGCATTGGTTGGATTGCGGATAGTACAAGACCAAGTGCACGCAATTGGGCAGTGATTACTAATGGTGGATGTAGACGCCTAGTCCAGTTTCGCCATAACGTTTCCCGTCTCGTCTTATAAAGTTATATTTGGGAATTGATAGGCTTTCATCAGAGAAACAAGAGTCAAGGCGAGTTTCACACAGACCTAGGAGGTGTATGGAAGGAGGGTTATGTAGGAGCATACATATTTCGTGCAGTTTATTAGGCAGATAGTATACATTTAGATGGCCAATACGTAAACCCGAGGTAATCGTATGTGTGGTAGAGTTCTTTACATAATTTGTCATGTTAATGGGATTAGTAACACGAACAGGGTACGGAGAGTAGTAAAACAGAGAAATCAATTACAGGTTAGATATGAAAATGAGAAAAAATATTTACAAACAATGTAAACAGAGACGAACCTGTAAAACCAAAATGCGTTGGAGCATTCTATTGGCAAGTTAAAATTGTTAATTGAAAAGATTGGAATAGAAATTCGTTTTTAAGATGATAGTTAAGAGGACTATAATATAGTAAAATTTTGCGCGTAAGATTCTTGTGAAAAATAATGCTTTACGCCCCTTTGGCCTTCGGCATGTGGGTTTATTGGATTTTACTTGGGGAATTACAGAGGGGGGGGTGTGGGGGGAGGTGGGGGGCGCAGGAATCTTTATTTTTTACTTGTAGTTTTATGTGAGCTCACATTCTACAGACTAACCAGTTGCCACATAATAAAAATATAGTTAGTTTGTTATAATCATTACTTATAAAATATAGTATTTGAGAATGGCCGCTCCCTGATCCTATGATGAACATTTTCAGACCACAAAGTTTAAAATGTAATCTTTATTATTACAAACTTTAAATTTTATTTAAGGTCAGTAAAAAATGCGAAAACAAATAAGGTTATGTACAAAAATAATTTCGCTTCATAGTGAGCTGGACGTTGAGTGACATCTTTTAGTATATGGTGTGGTTGGGGAACCCCCCCCCAAAAAAAAACAACACAACCGGAAGCCGTCAGGCATGAACCTGGAACGTTCGGTGTGGTAGTGCGTAACTAAACCATTACGCTGTGAATGTTCCTTACTAATATATGACAAATTATCCTTATGAGTTGTGAAGCCGTGGTAAAATCACTGGTGCTTCCCACCGGGAGAGTGTGGGCCTAAAGTGGGCCCCCCCTATTCTCCTGTTACAGTTTGAGCGTTTTTAAAAATTTTTTTACAAGGCGAGATTAATTTATCTATATATGTACACCGACATACTAATTCTATATTTTAATTGTTTATTTCACGGCGAATATAAATTTTTAATGGTGACAACCTATTTAAACGTTTAAGATGGATAAGAATATCGATTTGGGGAGTCTCCCGCTTTTCTGTTAATGCTTCTGTTGAAGAACATCCTAGATAAGGAGGCCCAGTCAGGGATTACTTTTTTATTTGAAACTTATTTATAAATTTTATATAGAAAATAGAGGGCTAAAGTAAAGTTAATTCTACATTTATAATTTAGTAATAATTTTTTGTGATGAAGCAAGTTTTTTGTTTATTTTGTTTTGACCTGCGCTACGAGTATTATTCATTTATTATAAAGAACCAAGTGTCCGCTTTGTGTGTGTGTGTGTGTGTGAACACAAAACGGGCCTTATAACTCCCCGTTTTGTCGACCGAATCGCTTCAATTTGCTGTGAGCCCTAACGGGTGATGGCAACGGCAACCGAGGCGGCAGTGTCATTTGCGCGGTTCGGCACATGCGCGAAACGCGCATCCGCCGGCCTCTCGGCTCCCGTATCTCCGATATTTCTGGATGGAATGCCTTCAAATTTGGCAGGTACATGACCAGGGACGATGACTATCAGTGTGCCAAAACGGAAGCAAATCGGTTCAGAAACGCGCGCGCTATACGCCGCTTCACCTTTTCACGAATAACTCCGCCGTTTCTTAACCGATTCGCTTCAAATTTGCTGTCAGGCTTGCTATGGCCCGGGCAAAGCATGGCAGGAAATTTGAACAGCATCCGTTCATAAACGCGCGCGATATGCACCAATTTACAGTTTCGCTCACTAGGCGAAACGACATCTGTCCAAACGTGCTGTTATTAAAGGGGGGGGGGGGGGGTGGGACTGCTGTGTGCATGAGACCGTGGTTCACACGTGCTGGGGTGACGAGTAGGTCAGCGGAGCTGGTTATGGGTGGGGTAGGGGGTGGGTGGGTGGGCGGAGGGATGGTGGGGGGTGGTGGGCAGTGGAGATTACAAGGGGATGACACTGCACGTATATCTGTATTATTAAAAAATCGGGACTTTACTGGTGTAGCACTGCCTATGGGCATTGCCTCCAGTATTGTTCCCACAATCTTTGTATTTACAAATGCCCCACAATGCCGAAAGGCCGAACTAAATTGGCTTTCAGTTCTTTTTTCTGTTTTTGTCCTTTGCCAATCTACGATTGCAAAGGAGTATGTTTTCGTTTGGGTTTGTTTCCTTTTTTTTGTTTGTTTGTTTGTTCTTCTTTTCTGTCTGTCCTAAGGATCTCCCGAACCGCTTGACCGAATCACTTCAAATTTGGTGTGGTGGTGTGTCCCTATGAGAGGAAGGCATCCGCATAAAACTTTTCGCCGCTCTGACCTTGACCTTGGCGTATGACCTTGAAAACCCCAAATCGTTAAGGGGCCATAACTTCCACACCGCAGGTCCTGGAGTCATGAAACTTGGCATGGAGGTACTTTCCCTTATGGCCGTTCTGATGATGCGTACCAATGAAGGTCAAGGTCAAGGTCAGTGAGATCGGTATGCCTTGAAAGTGGTATGTGTCTAATAATTGTTTTTTTCTGCCCCACGCATATCTTCCTAACCGCTTCACCGAATCGTTTCCAATTTTGTGTGGTGGCATGTCACCATGAGAGGAAGGCATCCGCGCATAAATTATCACCGTCATGACCTTCACCTTGGCATATGACCTTGACAACCGAAAATCTTTAAGGGGCTATAACGTCCACACCGTTGGTCTTAGGGACTTCAATCTTTGCATGTAGGTACTTTGGCATATGTTTTGTTCTGATGATTGCATACTGATCAAGGTCAAGGTCAAGGTCATGGAGATCGGTAGGCCTTGAAAGTAGTAGGGGTCTAAAAATTGGGTTTTCAGCCACAAAAATAAAAATATAATATTTCGCGGACCCGGCGAAACTGGTACTCAGCGTTACCGGTACTTGGCGTTACTGTGGTCTACGGCTTTACCAGTACGAGGGGCTCTCTCTCTCTAACTGCCACGTCCTTTCTCCCCGCCCCCCCACCATCTCTCTTCTCTCTCTCATCTGGTAGTCTCTTGTTTTTCTCTTTCTTTCTTTATCTTAACTCTTTCTTTCTCTCTCTCCTTTCCTCTCTCTCTCTCTCTCTCTCTCTCCTCTCTCTCTCTCCCTCTCTCTCTCTCTCTCTCTCCTTTCCCTCTCTCCTCTCTCTCTCTCTCTCTCTCATCGTTCTCTCTCTCTCCCATCTCTCTCTCTCTCCTCTCTCTCTCTCTCATTCTCTCTCTCCTCTCTCTCTCTCTCCTCTCTTTCTCTCTCATCTCTCTCTCTCTCTCTTCTCTCTCTCTCTCCCTCTGTCGTTTTCTTGAACCTAAGCCTACAACCTCTCTCTCTCTCTCTCTCTCTCTCTCTCACTCGTCTCTCTCTCTCTCTCTCTCTCTCTCTTCCTCTCTCTCTCTCTCTCGGCGTCGCTCTCTGTCGTTTCTTGACCTAAGCTCACCCCGCTCTCTCTCTCTCTCTCTCCGTTACTCTCTCTCTCTCTCTCTCTCTCCTCCGGTCTATCCTTAGTCTAAAATTTCTGATAAAAATGCTTGGGTCGTCTCGTGATCATTGGGTAAAATGGTGATGGGCTGCCAGTCCCCTCTCTCCTGTCTCTCGTTCGGTGAGTTTCACTGACCTAAGCCTACATTTTTCCCCACACTAACTTTTACATTTAATGCACACCACAGCGGCGTCTGAGATCCCATTCAATGTCAAGTCGCCCAGTTTAATTGGTTTTCAATGCTCAGCAGCGAACGATCACAGGTTTAAAATTCAACTACACACCACATTATCACACACACACACACACACACACCGATATTTTTCACTTCGTACACACACACATTTTTTTTTTTGGTTTTTTTTTTTTTTGTTTTTTTTATTTCCTTTAATTTTTATCTATTTACAAAAATTTTGACGGTTATATTTACACGTCGAAGCTCAAAGTCACACACCACGCAAATTGCACACGCACGCTACGCACATACACCACACACACACACATCCACACACACACATACACACACAACACCCAACACACACACACACACCTACACTATGTACATACACGTCGCGCCACGCGCACACAACGGAGAGAGAGATAGAGAGAAGAGAGAGAGAGGATGAGAGAGAGATAGAGGAGAGAGAGCTAGAGAGAGGAAAGGAGAAGAGGGAGAGAGAGAGGAAAAGGATAGAGCATATGAGAGATGGCTGCATATAGCGAGAGAGCAGATCGATTTCGCGATAGATTCTCCCTTTCTATAGCTCGCTTTGAAGACGGGGAGAGAGAAGGTAAGAAACGATGTATCGTGGAATAAAATACCCAGAAAACGTATTCATTAAAATGAAATTTTACTACCCTCCCAACATTCCGATACAGACCTGTGTAATTTTTCACCTTTCCCGTCACCCGGCTATACAATAAAATTCCACCCCCCATCCCTACACCCTCCCCCCTCCCCCCCCTCCCCTCCCCTCAGAGTCCCCCCTCCCATATTAAAAGTCCCCCCTCCCCCCCCCACCGGCATGACACAAACCTCACAGAAGAAATCCCTAGAAGGATGCTCTGGGGTTCTTAACTTTCTGTCCATGTTATCTTTGTCATGTTAAGTATACTGCACACTTTGTCTGTTTGCTCGTCTGTCTGTCTGTCTCTCTTCACGTCCCCCCTGGGGAGTCTCTGTTGAACCCTTCTCTTCTCTCTGTCTCTCTCTGTCTGATCTCGGACTCTCTCTGGGGGGCATCTCATCTCTCTTGGACGAAAAAAATCTCTCAATCTCGAGGTCTATGGAATTCTCTCTCGCATCCTTCTCCTGTCTCTCTCCTCTCTCTCTCATTCTCTCTCTGTTCCGATCTTTCGTTCTCTCCTATCTCGCTCTCTTCTCCTCTCTCTCTCTCTGTCTCTCTCTCTCTCTCTGTCCCTGTCTCTCTCTGTCACTCTGTCTCTCTCTCACACCTCTGTTTCTGTCAATCCTCTCTCCCTCCACCTCCTCTCTCTCTCTCTCTCTCTCATCTCTCTCCGCTCTCTCCCCCCCCCCTCTACAAGTCTCGTTTCTTCTCTCTCTCTCTCTTCTCTCTCTGTCCCCTGTCTGTTCTGTCTCTCCTCTCCTTCCACCTCTCTGGCTCCTAAGTCACGCTACCCCCCCCCCCTCCTCTCCTCTTCCCTCATCCTGCAAAATGTCTGTCTTTGTCTGTGTCTCTGTCTTATCATCTCTGTCTATCTCTCCCCGGATCTCTCTCTATGTCAATCCCGTCTCTCTACTGTCTCTCTCTCTGTCTCTGAAATATTCTCCTGTTTCTGTCTGTCTCTTCTGATTGAATCTCTCAACGATATCTAAGTACCATCTCTCTTCTCTCGCTCGCTCATCTGATCTCTCTCTCTCTCAGCAATAGTTCCAGTGTTCCCTGACTGTCTTTCTGATCTGTCTGTGTCCCTGTTTTCTCTGTCGTATTGCTAGTCCCCGGTCTCTCTCTATCGCTCCCATCAGCCATCATAATCTCTCGCTCTCTCTCTCTTCTCTCTCTCTCTCCTCTCTCTCTCATCTCTCTCTGTGTCCGCTACCATCTCACATCCAGTGTGGTCTGGTCTCTCTGATCTCTCTATCTCTCATAAACCTCTCTCTCTGGACTCTGTATGAAGCGTGCACGTGTCTGTCTCTCTGTGCTGTGTCCTCGCGAGAGAAACAGATAGACTCCCCGAGAGATTCTCTGTATGTGGTATTGTCTCCTCTGTCTCTCTTTGGTCTCTGTGTTTTGTCTCTGTCTAGTTGTCTCTCTGTTCAAAACACGTTGCCTGTGCGTGCGTTGTCTGGCGTGTGCCCCCTGGCGTGCATACGTCTCTGTGTGGGTTCTTTGGAGGTCTCTCTCCGCTCTCTGGTCTGCGTGGTCTGTGTGTGTGCGTGCGCACGATCTCTCTCTGCTCACCGCTCTCTCTCTCTCACTCTCGTCTCTCTCTCTCTCTGTCTCTTTCATTATTTGTCTCTATCTCTCTTACTCTCTGTCTCTCTGTCTCTGTGTCTCTCTCTCTCTCTCAAATTATTGTAAGTTTCAATGTCATTGCTTTGATGCTGCATAGAGTAGTTGCGACTCCTATTTACTTTTTGAGAAATAGTTCCAGACTTTGATTACCAATAGCCTGATAATGTAGGCAACCGCCGCTTCACCATAGAGAATAGAAAGTTTTAAAAATGTCGTTCTGTTTGTATTGCAGCCATCACTGAACAATGGTACTCCATGTTCGCGCAAGTTGTCATCAAGGTGACAGCACATTCGAGGGGCCGGGAGACGTGACACAGCATATAGGCAATGAGAGCGCTGCAAACCACTGTTACAAGAACATATCTTGTGGACGTACTCACGCCAGGACCGTATCCTGGAGATGGGGACAGGCTTACGATACAGGCAGCATGCTTACTCACGAGTTTCTTTGCTGTTTCCCAAGTGAAGCCATACAGTTTGTCAAAATCGAACGTTCAATCAACATGATGTTGAGGGGACCTGTAATGGGTTGCTTCGTGGCATCCATGCCTCACAGAATGGCGATATCTGGTGACAAGGGCCACCAAGTGATCTACGTAATGCGTTGGAACAGATCAGATGGGGGTGTTACATTATGTGGCGTGTTTTCATCAATATAGTGTTGCCGTGATCAGAGAGTAAACGGTCTATGTTTCGATTCCCATAGTAGGGATGATCAGGGCATGTCATACCCAGTGGCAAGGCCTGTGTTACAAAACATGAAGGGGTGACAAACTTGATCCATCATCTACTTGGTAATTCCCTCAATCAATCAAGACTGTTTAATTTGATATAGTGAATGGGTGCTCCTTAGTTGTGATGGTGAGAGAGAATGGTGAGAAGAGAATGCACTGCGACTGGTTAGACTCACTTCACAGCAAAACTATTCTGATGAGGATGTACTACCACTATCAGCTGATACGACACTTATAACCCAATGACTTCTACTGAGAAGCACATAGACTCTGAATCAGACTCTTGATGTCCCCACTGCCGAGCTCAAACGGTTCTTAGTAAAATTAAACCATTCCCCGTCTGAGCAACCAAACTGAAGATTGCATCACGTCTTTCCAAACAATCCACTGATCTAGTGGCGACTCTGCGAACCCAAAAGAGTTTTGACTTCCATTTCAACATGTTGAAGCTGCGACCAATCTTCACTGCGGGTACAGTAGGAACAGAAACTTTATCAAATATTCAAAACTCATGCCTGCCCTTGGTAAGATGACAACCTGGTGAATTTGATTAATTTTTTGATGTTCCACCTGATGATCATCCAAGCGACAGTGAATCTGAGACACCTCGTACCTGAGTTGATGACAATGGAAGAGTACATTCCTCAAAGACGGAAATAAGAACTAGATGATCATCGTCAGACTTCAGCTCTGATGAAAATGAAGCTGGTACAGTCGCAGCAGAACCTCACCTTCAGCGCCTGCCTCAGCAACAGATGCACCCGAGGCAACAGAAAATGGAAAACGAAATTTCACAGTAATGTTGATGTTTCCTTTCAAGAAAGTGTTACAAGGATATTTCCTTCGATTCACCCTTGGAAAATTCTACATGCACAAAGCACCATGCTCACGTCTCAAGCCAAGGAAGGAGGCAAAGGACAATTAGAAAAAGAATCGAGATGTGAAACCTGGAAAATCAATGTTAGAAAGGTCTTAGAAATAGTGGGAGAATCGTATTTGACAAGACGCTTGGAAAAACAAAAAGAAAACGGGAACTAAAGCAGGCTGGTGGCAACTGTCGAAACAAGTGCAGCACACAAGTAACGGAAGACGAGAGGAAGCAGGTTTTTCAAACCTTTTGGAAATGGACGGTTTTACAACGCACAGCATGGACTATTTATGCAAAGCAGTAAAAAAACGGTTCCAAAGAAAACATGTGGAACAAAGCAACTTCAAGAAGAAACTTTACATATGAGTATCATGTTATGTAACGGGAAAACATAAAAACTTTGTAAGAAAAGAGTTCCTGGACACTTTAGAATTAAGTCGAAAGACTGAATCAACACAGCATTAATAAACTGACTTGTCTTGGGGCCTGTGATGCAGAAGAGGAGGGGGAAAACATGAAAGAGAGAGGGAACTCAAAAAAATGACGAGAAGAACAAATCAGAGACCACATAAAATCACTTCCAAGAGTTGAAAGGCATTATTCAACGAAAAGATTCTAAAAGAGAATACCTTGAGAGTCCCTTTCATTTAAAAAATGTACGACATGTATGGGGAAAAGGAAAGGCTGAAGGCATGTACAACACCTGCAGTGAAAGCACATTATCGAACGTTTTCAATCGGGAATTCAAATAGGTTTCACAACGCCATGAAAGATAGATGCGATCGCTGTGCAGCTTTGAAAAACAAAAGGGAAACAGAAAATGATGAGGTGATGAAAAGAGAGGTTACCAAAGAAACATATAAAACAGAGAAACGACAGCAGGGCATTTAAAAATAACGTTAAAGCCAGTCTAACAGACATCAGAAGCTGCTGCGTTTTCACGACCTACAGGAGGTTTACAAAAACCCGTTCAAGGGGAGATGTGTTGTCTTTATTAGTAAAAGGAAAGCTCAACACTATAACCTCACAGTGTATGAACTACAGTAATAACAGGTGGGTACTGCTTTGTATGGCGGAGGACTGGAAGAGTACTTCGGGGATCAATGGAATTGCTTCCTGTGTGGTAACAAAGATCAGGATCTCCCTACCATAGGTTTGGAATAAAAACACCGCATGACATGTTCTCCGACAGCTGTGGGGGCAAAGAATAGAAATAAGAACTTTTTAAGCATGATCTGGTATGCCTCACAAGTTCAAGTTAACGAAATAGAGCATGTTCTTTTTTGTCAGTGGCCATAGCAAAACGAAGGGGGACCAGTATGCCTCCGTGATAGAAAGAACAAGCAGAACATCTCTGTGTAATCCACCTTGTCAGTGGGCGCAGCTAATAGAGAAAAACAGCAAAGCGTCAATCACCACAGTACATGGTTGAAGAGGTAGACCGGCGTGACATTTCCTGATTTAAAACAAGTGGCGGGATGCTGAAAAATGTCGAGCTTGGACACTCAAGGGACAAAATCAGATGGTTGAAAGTAAAACGATTCAAACTTTCCTCGCAAGAACCAAATGTTTGAGCGTTTTCTACGACTACACAGACGAAGCCGCAAGCTTCAACTGTTGACAAAATTGAGAACCATCCGGATCATCCCAGACCCTGCTGGCATTACAGTGAAAACATGGTGTCTCAGAACCCGTATCCACACTGCTGTCAAATCGCAGACCTTGTACAGCTCTGCGAAAAAAAAATCATCCCACATTCGCACCATCGTTCTATTTGTCTATGCGCAGCAACATAAGCGACAGACTTGATGTGAGAATGAAAGACTATGGACAGCCGCAGCTTGCATCTTTTTTGTGGGCAATTTTACAAAATCTTATGGAAACGTTGCCTTCAGGTTTCCGACGTGTAACAATTCCCAATACATTCTCTGTTCTCCACTGCAAACTACCCTCCCCCCCCCCTCTCTCTCTCTCTCTCCCCCTATTGTATAAAGCGCCCTAAGTGTGTGTGTGTCGGTGTGTGATGTGTGTGTGTGTGGCTGTGTGTGTATGTGTTGTGTGCAGGAGTGTGTTGTGTGTGTGTGTGTGTTGTGTGTGTAGTGTGGCTATGGCCTGTGTGCAGTGCGTGTGCGGGTGGTGCGAAACTGGTAGTACATGTGCGTGTGCGTGGGTGTGCAAGGCGTGTGTGTCTGTGTATGTATTTGTGTGTGTGCGCTGACGAAAGTGTATTGTGTGCGTATTCTGTTGGGAATAATACATATTAGTTTACGTGTTTATTTCCTATTTTTGTTTTCGTTACGAACGGGTCTAACACAAGTTGACCTTCGTCAAGGATAGACGTTTCACTTTGCAAAATAATGCAAGAGACTTGCAGATTTTGTATTGAAAAATGATAAACTGTGTTATGTTAATCAAAGAACTTGAAGACTCAAGATATAATATTGTCTTGTTTTTACTCCTCAGTTGTTGATACCTTTGCGTGTAAAAGCGTTTCACTATAAATGTTGTATATGAATAATAGAACTTTGATAAAGATGTAAATTTCCGTATGATATATTGGTGATTCCGTGTTTTATTAGTTGTGGCCTATAAAGGTCAAACCCGTGAGGCTGAATGAAAATGAGTTATAGAAGCATCCTTTACAAATGAAACTAAGTTTTTTGCTCTAGCCTTGAAAAATAAAGTCCTTTAATTGCCAACCGATCCGTTTTAATGTTTTGTCAAATACAAATTGACTGAGGGGAAAACACTTATATGGCAAATGAGTGAGAAATTTAAAATGTGGTTCACCAAAAACCAATAACTCATCAAAACAAACAAATCCAAACACAGGAAATGAAACTGTAAGAAACACACACACACACACACACGATTTATAATTTATAATTACTTTATTCATGATAATCTCTATTCTTCACATGTTTCTAAGTAAACACTGATTTCCTCAACAAAGATGTGGTACGGGGACTTATTCACCCGACGATGATTATTCCCATATCTCAGTTGGAAACATAGTAAACACTTAATAAAGAAAGGGAAAAAACCCCAGGGCATTCGGAGAAAATGGTAAAATATATATGAAGTAGGGTCGTAACTATACACGTTGTATGAACGGCGGAATCAGCTCTAAAGTAACAACGTCGTAAGTTGACTTACTACAGTATTACGTTGCCCGTTTGGAAGGCAAAAGGCCGGAAACTTGACATACGAGTTTATTCCAGATTTTCAACAAAAACCGGGATACCCTTTAACACTTCAGAGAAACGTGTGTTTTCTTTAAAAAAACCGTTTTCAGGTTATTGGTGATAAAAAATGAAGATTGTCCGTTGTGAAATTCTGGCACGAATAGTTAAAAAATGAGACGAAATAAATATACTTTTGCTTCTCCTGAAAAGTTGCAGTTTTGTACTTACGACTGTATTATTTACGGGCGGCCTGATATGTACTTCGGGTTGTATGAGATGCAAGGGACAAAAGGGATCTTGAAGAGGCAGCGGGCAGAAGTCTATAGGTTATAATGTTGGTAATAAAGGTAAAAAGTTACTAATAAAAAGTGGGGTGATTATGAGGGTGATTTAGGTGTTGTATTTCTTATTATAAGGAAAATTTGTTAAGTACAGCCGCGCTTACTAGTAAAGTGCAGGGGAGCAAGGCTTGTTCCATCTTATTATAACAGGTATTTTTATAATCGATGTTCGCGATATAGTAATTTTGGATGGGATTTTTGATCTTATCCGATTGACGTTTTTCAAAGTCAAAGCTAACGGAAAATATAAACCCCATCTCAAATCAAAATTCCAGGAAACCAAAACTCAAGTAATAAAAAATCGAGGGAGATGATTTTGTTTATCCACGTTTCTTATATCCGAAAACTCAGATATAGAAAACATTTGGAAGTTTTTTCCCCGTCTCTACCACCAAACACAAAAAGTATTTTTTCTTCTGCTCAAAATTTATGTTTGCACAGAATTACTGAAGGAAAGTATGGAATAAAGGAAACAAAAAACAACTCATTAGTTGTAATCTAGTGCCGTACTCCGCAACACCGTTAGATGTCTGTGGACACAATGGTTTTTGATGTAAACTTTCCCTGATTTGGAACGACTTCAATTTTCTAGGAACATCCTTTCAGTTCAGGTCCAACTCATTTTAAAGACACAGACACACACGATTAAAAATCACCCTGTTTTTTGGGTAGCTGTGACCACATTACAAATTCCCCCAACTTCAAATGAGCCTGCTCTTGAAAATGTTTCAATTTTCAATTTGGGGGGCATTTGTATGGGAGTTCAACCTGGGTCAAAACAAGCTTTTGTACCAGCCATAAGAAGGAAAACAGGTGGAACCCGTGATTTTGATCATGATCTGGGGGGTCTTAAGAAAATGTTGTCAATGGTAATTGTTTATAAGTAAATAGACTACGCCTTATAAGAAATGAACCATGCAAACCAATTCTTCGTATGACATAATTTTCTATATCCAAGTTTCTATTGTGGAGGGAGGAAAAAATTGCATGCTTATAAACCGAGTTTCTTATTAATCGAGTTTCTTATATCCCAGTTTTGATCATAGATAATGAAAGAGAAGTTCGGCCAGGAATTTTTTTTGCTCATTGTAGGGAGTTTTTCTTATAAGCGAGTTCTTATAAGGCGGATTCGGCGTGTAATATTATTTTTTTTCTGATTCTTTTTTTCTCACTAAGAAATTGTGGGGAAAGAAACATGTTTTGAGTGCCTTTGTCAATTTCGTGAGGTGGGTAGAGGGAGTAGTGAGATGTGACGTATACATTGATGGACGTATTACAAAGTCAAGAAAGAGGACAATTTTTTATTGTAACGAAGAAGGAACCACAAATGACTTTACTATAGGAGTTTTTTAAATTTAATTTTATAAACCCAGGTGTTATTATTGGTGGGTGGGGGGAGTGTGAAGGACTGTGACGCATACATTGGTGACGTATTACAACGGTTCCGAAGAGGACATTTTTTTTAAAGTGTAACCGAGGAGCCAGTCCTGTGGGGAACCAAAAGTACTTACATATAGCAGTTTTTTAAATATAACGAGTTGATACTATCCGAGGTCTATTTGAGTAATAAAACAGTAGGACCTTTGGGCGGGAAACAGTGCTTTTCCTTTACTGTAACCGAAATTATTATAACCGGTTTACTATAACGGGAGTACTGCAATAAGCGACTTTTATGGTGATTAATTGATAGTGTCCGAGAGACCACGGCGGCTGCGGCGAACTATGGAAATGTAAGAGACAGAAGTGGATGTGTATTTGTGTTGTTGACCTCCCATATTCGGGAGGATCAGTGAAATGGTTAAAAGGATTTCGTTCGAATTGTCCCTTTCTGCGTCTGGATGATGTAGACCGGGGGCTGTTCGATTTGGAGATGACTCGCCAGGTCGTGCATGTCTCGGGACCCAGTACGGATTGCTGGCTGTGAGAGAGGAGCTCCCTAGCAGCATGCCATGGTCAAAGTTAGCCGCGTATGTTCTTTCTCATTGGACACAGAATGTACGCGGTGGGGGTTGGGGGTTTCAGGAGTTGGGGGAAAAACAGTACCCGGGTTTTGAGTTTTCTCCCATGAGGAGTTCACTCAGGGAGAGCCATTATGGAGGTGTTGCCCGTTACGATGGAGGGGCGAGGTATGGGTCACCGCTTTTTTGAGCAGTTGCTTGAGGGTCTGCAATGCTCGTTAGCTATCCCCGTTGGCTTGAGGGTAATTTAAGGGAAAGCTCGTACGTGTGTAAAGCAGTAGGACGCATGGCGAAGTCTGTGTGTGAAGGGCTGGCTGCTGAATTGGGCCCGTGGCAGTCACCACCACGTCTGGATGCCATGGAACTGCAAACACGCTCTTGATGTGGTGGATGGGCTTGTACTGCGTTAGTTTGGTCAGCAAGCTTCGTCTCCACCCATCTTGAGTAATAGTCACAATGGTCCAAGTTACGTGGACCACATTCAAAATCCAACAAGTCGATCCCGAGGCGAGCCCAAGGTATGTTACGGGAAGGGATGGGCGAAGTGGTTCCTTGTAGTTAGGGGCGATGGAGCATTTGTTGACCATTTCTTCCACTTCCCCTGAAGAAATGTATGGCCACAAGACCGACGTTCGTGCCATGGCTCGGGAACTTTGCCAGAGCTCCGGTGACCCTAAGCAGCTATGAAGGCCGTCATGCCGCAGGCCTCTTGGTATCACCAGCCGTTCATACAAAAGAGGAGGAGGTCGACCACGATGGTGAGACGCTGGCGGTGGTCCAGTACTGCTTGGGAGGGTTTTTTTCCAAATGTTCTCAGGACAGTAGGACTGGCCACCATTTGACACAGTAACTCAGCCATGACCTGTGGGGTGACTGTCGTCTGCTTTTGGGCTCCCATCATTTCATGCAGATTGTGAGAAGTATCTGGCTGGGCCGGGATGTTGATGGTCTGGTCGGCGAAGAGCCCGTAGGACGTCCTCCAGGAGGTTGAGTTCAGCATCGTCAGGACTCCTGACTGGTGCTCTTGACAGAATCATCACGCGGTGTGATCTGGTCTTTTCTGGCACATGACGACTGTTTGGGCCGTATCTCATGAGGCGCAAGTCTTGAAGGCGCTGAAAAATGCGGTGGCGGCATCTTGTAAGAGTTCCGTGGTACTTGAGAAGGGGTACCAGCGGCTGTGCGTCCGTTTCCACGGTGAAACTCGAGCCCCAGTACGTACTCACTGAGACGTCACAGGCACAGGTCGATGCTAGGGCCTCCTTTGATGACGCATACTTTTTATCAGCGTCATGAAGTGAGCGCGAGATGAAAAGGCAGATTGGTCTCCCGATTCAATCGTCCTGTATATGCAGTAGGAGCACTGCTCTGATGCCAGCGCAGGAAAAGCAGTAGACGCGACGACGAGTGGGAGCCTGTGGACGGTAGTTGTGCCAGTTACTCGTGGCGAATCAGCTGTTTTTTGATGCTTCTCAAAGGCTGTCTTCTGTGGCTGATCCCACACCCAAGTCGTGTCCTTGCGCAGCAGAGGGTATTGTAAGAGGGGCGTGATGTCAGCTAGGCCTGGGAGGACTTCGCCATCTGATTAACCATACACATGAAAGGTTGGAGCTCGGTGGCGTTCGTAGGAGCGGGGAATTTCTTGATAGCCTCCACTTTCTTGTGGTCAGCATGAGATGCCGTCTGCATTGATGATGTGGACCAGAACTTGAGGAAGTTGAGAGAATTCACACTTCTCGTTGAACGTGACCCTGGCTTCTTTACCTCAGGGCGCTGAAAGCACTGATCGAACACGTGGTAAGGAGATAGCTGATCCGGCGCGGGAATGAGGATTATCGTCATGTGGCAGATGATTCAAGTCAAAGGGCTGATCAAAGATCTGGGCATCGTCTGCGGAAAATCTCGCTGGCGGAGCTGATGCCGAAGGGTAGCTTGTTGAAACAGTAGAGTGATCAAAGGGTGTGAGAAGGTGGTGAGAAGCCGGGAATCTGGAAGAGAGCGTTTGCCAGAACCCCTCTTGGCATCCAGCTTGGTGAAGACCTTGCTCTGAACCCAAATGGCGAGTCTCTCTGTCGACAGATGACATGGGGTGATTGCCTCGATGAGCTGGGGTGAGGGTCCACGCAGATGCGGACGGCCCCCACTGGGTTTGGCACACCACAGAAATACCATGAGACACCAGCTGATTGGTTCCGTACTGGGAAATGACTTCCTGCTAGAATGTTCTCCAGTTCCGCCTCACCTGGGGGATGAAGGGTGTGCCACGTTTCGGGATGTGATGCACACGGGGGTGCGTCTGTTTGTGGATATCTTGTAAGAGGTGTTTATTATACCTAGGGACATGAAAAGAGTCCTGGGGAATTCTCCACGAAAGCTGGGTGTGCTGGTCACCTGCGTCAACCGTTTGACAGATGCCCAGCTTGGGAACAGGCGGGCTTACGAGAATGAGAGCAAGGTGATGTCCAGCCACGTAGGTGGTTCACGCGTTAGACCTACCATGATTAGGTCAGGTCTCAGTGAAGTTCACTCGTGGGGACAGGTTGGAGCATTCGGTCCTGTGAAGGGTCTTCCTCGTATGGGGTGGGTTCTTTCGTGGGGTGCAGTAGCTGTCCTCGGAGCCATGGTTTGGCGCTGTTGACGATGTGCTGAAGCCCTGTGTCCAATTTGAACAACCGCTGGGTGCCGTCAACGGCCAGAGTTGCAGTCCAGTAGTCTCGCGTCTTGTTCAATGGGAGCTTAGAAAGTATGCACCCTCTTCGTGTCAGCTCGTCTCCACTCGCCTACTGGCTGCCAGCAGTCCTTTTCTGCGTGGAGGAGCAGCCGAGAAGGTAGTATAATGTCCCCCTCTTGTGCACAGCTGCAGGTTTGCTTAGTCTGGCTGGGCCGGTTTTGTTGAATGTGGTTCTTCACCCACAGTAGTCTGCAGTATCTGCCTTGGGTAGCATTGGGATGTCCCGGCGTGATTGCC
>CM065699.1:37503191-37505691 GCA_017654935.2 Phymorhynchus buccinoides
CTAGCTACCCGCCCCGCGCCCCGCACAGACGCACTCACACACAATACACACACACACACACAACAAAACGCGGCGTCTGGGCGCCATGTGCCGCACCGAACGCACATAAATTACACTTCCGAAAGCGAGAGGAAACACACATTCACACACACACACACACCACACACATTCTACACCCCCACACACACACACACACACACAAACACACACACCAAACACCACAAACACACACACACACCAAAAACCACAACACAACACATCAACACACACACACAAACACAATTACATTCATTCACACTCAGAAACACACGCGCGTCCACGCACGCACGCACGCACCGCGCACACGCACAAAACACTCTTCTCTCTTCTCTCTCTATCCCTCCTCTCTCTCCTCTCTCTCTCTCTCTCCTCTCTCTCTCTCTCTCTCTCTCTCTCTGAATCATTTAGTGGAAGGACGTTAAACTGAGGAACATACAAAAAAACAAATCACAACTCCTCACGCTGGCTCCGCGACTAAGAGAATAGTGGTCGCGTAGGGGGCTCAGTAGGTGGTGTCTGAACAGGCTCCACTGAACTCCACCGAAGTGACTCAGCCAGAAGTGCAGTGTCTCCCTCGGTGGTTGCCTCGTGCGGCATAATAGAGTCACTACCCTTGGAATGTGGTCGATTCTGCGACTGAACAAACCGGGGTGTAGTCTGCGAATTGGATTCGAACGAGCGGCGTGGGAGCAACGCCCACTGTAACGCCAACAGAAGAGGGACCGCAAAAACACACCACACACACAGACCACACAGGACCACACAAGACACACACGCCTCACGCACGCCCGCACGCCACGCAGCAGCACGCACGCACGCACTTTGTTAGATGGTCACGAACGCACGCACCGCAAGCACTGCAGCACGGCACGCGCACGCACGCGCCACGCAAGCACACACGCACACGCAAGCACACGCATTCCCCCTCCGTCCCTACCCCCCCCCCCCACCCCCATACACATCACACGCACACCATACACACAGAACCACAGACCTGATTTCTATAGATTCAGTCACTCCACCCCACCTCACAGACTTCGGGAATTTCCAT
Source organism: Phymorhynchus buccinoides (assembly GCA_017654935.2). Classification (NCBI taxonomy): domain Eukaryota; kingdom Metazoa; phylum Mollusca; class Gastropoda; order Neogastropoda; family Raphitomidae; genus Phymorhynchus; species Phymorhynchus buccinoides. The sequence goes on from CM065699.1 coordinate 37,504,282, forward strand.
TTCTCCCAAACATCCAAAACTGCTAATCCAGATGGTTAGGCTCTTGTACTTACATTCTCGAGAATACAGTCTGTTTTCTGATTGTCACCCAAAAAAAAATGAAACTAAAGGCATTATCGAAGGTCAAGCCTAGCAAGTACTGAGGGTGAAATCGTAGCTTCTGGCTTTCACACAAAAAAGGATGATTTAGTAGCTCTGGCTTTCACCCCAAAAAAGGCTGAATATAGGTAGCGTCTGGCTGTTCACCAAAAAAAGGCTGATAGAGTGACCTGTCTGGCTTCACCAAAGAAGGCAGATATAGAGTACCATCTGTACTTTCATACCCCCAAAAAAGGCTGATATAGTACCTTCTGGGTTTCACCAAAGAATGGGCGCCTTGATATAGTTAGAAGTACCTTTCTGGCTCTTCCACCAAAGAAGGCTGATCCCTAGTTAGTACCTTTCTGGCCTTCACCAAATAAGATGATATAGTAGCTTCTGGCTTGCACCAAAGAAGGCTGATATAGTATCCTTCTGGTCCTTTCACAAAGAAGGTGATAATGCCCTTCTGTCTTCAACCCCTAATTAAAGCGTTGATATAGTAGCTTCGGTTGTTCACCAAAGAAGGCTATATAGTACCCTCTGGCTTTCACCAAACAAGGATGATATAGAGCTTCTGGCCTTTCACAAAATAAGGCTGATTTTATAGTTTAGTTCTGGCTTGCACCAAAAAAAGAGCTGATATATGTAACATCGTAACTTATCCTTCTGGATCTTGCACCAAAAGAAGGCCTGATAATGCCTCTGTCTTCTTTCAACCCCAAAAAAGGTGCTGGATATAGTACTTCGGTTGTTCACCAAAGAAGGATGAATTAATAGACCCTCTGGCTTTCACCAAAGAAGGCTGAACTGCCTTCTGTCTTTCAACACAAAAAGGTTGATATAGTAGCTTATGGCTTTCACCAAAGAGGCTGATATAGTACCTTCTGGCTTTCACCCAAGAAGGTTGATATAGTAGCTTCTGGCCTTTCACCAAGAAGGCTGATATAGTACCTTCTGGCTTTCACAAAATAGGCTGATATATACTTCTGGCTTTCACCAAAGAAGCTATGATATAGTAGCTTCTGGCTTTCACCAAAGAAGGCGATATGTACCTTCTGGCTTTCACCAAAGAAGGCTGATATAGTAGCTTCTGGCTTTCACCAATCCAAAGTCTGGGGTAGGGGGTAGTAGGCGGGAAGGCTGATATAGTACTTCTGGCTTTCAACCAAAGAAGTCTGATATAGTACCTTCGGCTTTCACCAAAGAGGCGATATAGTAGCTTCTGGCTTTCACCAAAAGAGGCTTGATATAGTAGCTTCTGGCTTTCCCACAAAGAAGGATGATAATGCCTCTGTCTTTCAACCCAAAAAGCTGATATAGTACATTCTG
>CM065699.1:37518191-37520691 GCA_017654935.2 Phymorhynchus buccinoides
CGAGTATAACCTCTCAAGACAAATACATAATGCAAACGAATCTTTCAAGCCTATTAATATAATAACACGCATTTCACACATTATACGACCATATAAATAATCCGGGACCTGGATTAGACTCGATGTCAACACACTGAAAGCGCAAACTGCACAAAAAGTGTCCCAAAGGAATTAAAGGGATAACAACCGATCCCAGGGATCGGGTAGTGCTCGTCAGAAAAGCTCTCCCCCGCGGTGGCTCGCACAACAGGGAACAAAGAAGTGCGAACCGTCTCTCTCGCGAGCTGTGATTGAAATGTGTCGCGCGTCTAGGTTTAATTATTCTTTACGTCCTCTCGGCCGAAGCCATATGGGACATTACGTTTTATTTTTAGATATTGGAAGAGGGGGGAAGGGGAAGAAAAGAAGAAGTTTCAATTTACTTTAGATATTTGTTTTACTGTCTATGAATGTTTTTATCTTGAATAAAGGTCAAGGTGTTTCTTTTTATGAGCCATGGCTCGTACGAGACTACTCTGTCTTATAAAAACTGCTTTTAGATACAATGATTGATTAAAATAAAGCTTTTAGCTGCACCCCGCCTGGCGAGAGACTAATGATTAAAATTTCAGGACCACTTTGATTTTAGAAGAACAAGTTTTTTAATGAAAATTTAAAAAATTCCATTGAAGGTCAAACGAGGACATTTACATAGTTTTGTTTTTATTGAACTTTATTTATGAAAATTCTCGTTTTTAAAAGGTTTCCACTGAACGTGGATAAAAAAAAAGTGGTTCGGCTGGGGGTCTAGTAGCACCTCCCTCCTTTTATACTCCTGTCGCCGGTTTGTTTAAGTTCATCGTAAGATAACCTTCATCTAAGTCTCACTAGTGCGGAAGATAAAGAATGCTGACCTTCGGGTTCTGTTTGTCAGTGCCTGATTCCATTTCACCACATGCAAAAGGCAAACTGCCCCACCAGTCCAAGTGTCGCTGGAGTCAACGACACAGAACGCTGACATTTTGGGTTCTCTTTGTGAGTGCCAGATTCAATTTCAAGACACCGAAAAAAGCGAATAATCCTAACCCTTCAAATGATCTAGGTTTTTCCAAAAATAACCTCGTCCATTTTCATTCTATGTCAGGGTGTCCCTAAAGTCAATAATACAGAACGCTGACGTTTTAGATTCTCTTTGTCATGGCCAGACTCCCCATTTCAAGACCCCGAAAAAGCGAACACTCCCAAACCTTCAAAACGATCCAGGTTCTTCCACCGATAACCTCGTCATTGCCAGACTCCATTTCAAGACACCGAAAAAGCGAACAATCCCAAACCTTCAAATGATCCAGGTTCTTCCAAAGATAACCTCGTCATTTGCCAGACTCCACTCCAAGACACCGGAAAAGCGAACAACCCCAAAGCTTCAAAATGATCTAGGTTCATCCACCGATAACCTCATCCATTCTAGTTCTCTGACCGAGTGTCATTAGAGTCAGTGATACAGAACGGTGACATTATGGGTTCTCTTTTGTCAGTGCCTTAATGAAGACGGACAAGAGGTGGCCGCAGACCAATGGAAAATCAATGACAGGAAAAGGTATTCTCCGAAGGGAAGGACCCAAACGGGAAGCGCCATCTCTTGTCTCCTGTCTGTCTGTCGAGGTTAGTCCTGATTTGCCAGTGCAGACACTACCCAGTGGTACTTCTTGGCTCTCAGTCCCCTCTGAGAGAGAGGGAGAGAGAGGGGGGGGGGGAGAGGGCGGGAGAAAGAGAGAGATAAAAAGAGAGAGAGGGAGGGAGAGAGAAAGGGGTGAAAACTTGAAAACTTAAACTTTATTTTCCAAGGATATAGATTTTAGGCAACGCCTATTCTTCCAATCTGTCCTTGATACGTATATACTTAACACAAAAGACAAACATGGCAAGGCATACTATTACGCATACAGAGCTGAATACAAAGGTAGCAAAGCAGTTGATATTATGAAACATAGATAGGCTCAAATATGGGATTATAACAGTTGCATCATTTGTAATACTCGCTCGTACAAACAAGCATGCAACCATACTTACACACTTGCGCGCATGTATGTAAAGGAAACACACATTATATAACAGGGCAATATATATATATACATTCATCATCTAGGGTATGTAACAGGTAACAATTTGCATTACATTGAGGACAATATTTCTAACATAATTAGGCACATTGTAGGCGAATAGTTAACAAATAGAATGACATTAATAAAATGAAATTAATACATACTAACATCGGCATAAGCATCTAGCATATCAGGAGATATGACCCTGGGGGGTAAATGAGCTTAAGGAGGGTCGAATGTTAGTGTCTTTCGAAGACTCGTGGGGAGAGAGAGAGTGAGAGAGAGGGTGGAGAGAGAGAGAGAGAGAGAGAGAGAGAGAGAGAGAGAGAGAGAGAGAGAGAGAGAGAGAGAGAGAGAGAGAGAGAGAGAGAGAGAGAGAGGGGTGGAGAGAGCGAGGGTGGTGGAGAGAGAGAGAGAGA
>CM065699.1:37535691-37538191 GCA_017654935.2 Phymorhynchus buccinoides
ACCAAAATTGTATGCATCTGCTTGCTGATATAACAAATAATGGGTGTCGACCCAGTTCGCCATATACCATGTCATTTGGAGTAAAAGAAGGAACATTTAGTAATAGTTTACATGCTTTTAAATGTACTTTTTCAATAGATTCGCGGGGTTTGAAACCCCACAACTCTGAGAGAGAGAGAGAGAGAGAGAGAGAGAGAGAGAGAGAGAGAGAGAGAGAGAGAGAGAGAGAGAGAGAGAGAGAGAGAGAGAGAGAGAGAGAGAGAGAGAGAGAGAGAGAGAGAGAGAGAGAGAGAGAGAGAGAGAGAGAGAGAGAGAGAGAGAGAGAGAGAGAGAGAGAGAGAGAGAGAGAGAGAGAGAGGGAGAGAGAGAGAGAGAGAGAGAGAGAGAGAGAGAGAGAGAGAGAGAGAGAGAGAGAGAGAGGGAGAGAGAGAGGAGAGAGAGAGAGGAGAGAGAGAGAGAGAGAAAGAAAGACAAAGAGATAATAATAATAATAATAATAAACGTAATTGTGTTCTCTCTTGTTTATTATGCGGTTTTGCTGCACGAGTTTAACCCTTTTACCGCCAATGTCGCATTTTTGCACCACAATATTTTAACATCCATGTCATTAATAGGCATTAAATCAGGGCCTGTTATCAGATAATTATTCTGAAGACCCTATTTTCGTGATTTGGGGAGGTAAGTGTAGGCCTAATGTTATGCATGTCACAGAGGAATTCGCAATATTGCATATTTTGTGGTTGTCTATCCAAGTAAGTTTAATAGTATTATTGGGCTGAAAAATGGCTGGCGGCGAAAGGGTTAACCCTTTCACCGCCAAAGTCGCATTTTAGCACCACAGTGATTTCAACACCTATGTCACTAAAAAAAAAGGCATCAAATTGGGGTCTAGTATCCAGCCACCCTAGTGTTGTCTTAGTTTTGGGAAGTAAGGTTAGACCTTATTTTTATATAATAATGTCGCAGAAGAATCCGCAATACTGCAGATGGATTGTGTTCTCTAACCCAGGTACATTTAATGGACATTTGTGGCTGAAATATGGCTGGCGGTGAAAGGGTTAAAAATGATACAATCCATTTTCCTTGTCACCAAGCTGATCAAAATTCAGACTCCATGAAAAGAAAGTGTACAGCTTGGTGTCTTTGTGGGTGTTTTTTTGTATATCATTGTTCTTAATGGGTGTTTTTTTTATATATTAAATTGTTGTGTGCATTGCATTTCATGCATACGAAAGGAAAAGAAAAACAACACACAAAAATCATACTTACACAATATACAACATAGAAAATTAATCAATATAATATTAAAGCATACATTACCTGCTCAAAATAAACTAAACGTATGTGATGAATAACACTATCATGATTGCTATGCTGTCAACTGAGCAGACAACAAGAAGGAAAAATGGAGAGAAAAAAATGAAGTGGATGTGTGTGTGTGTGTGTGTGTGTGTGAGAGAGAGAGAGAGAGAGAGAGAGAGAGAGAGAGAGAGAGAGAGAGAGAGAGAGAGAGAGAGAGAGAGAGAGAGAGAGAGAGAGAGAGAGAGAGAGAGAGAGAGAGAGAGAGAGAGAGAAGATGGAGAGAGAGAGAGAGAGAGAGAGAGAGAGAGAGAGAGAGGAGAGGAGAGAGAGAGAGAGAGAGAGAGAGGGGGGGAGAGGGAGGAAGATGGAGAGAGAGAGAGAGAGAGAGAGAGGGAGGAAGATGGAGAGAGAGAGATGGAGAAAGAGAGATGGAGAAAGAGAGAGGGAGAGAGAGGAGGGAGAGAGGAGAGAGAGAGAGAGAGAGAGAGGGGGGGGAGATGGAGAGAGAGAGAGAGGAAGAGAGAGAGAGAGAGAGAGAGAGAGAGAGAGAGAGAGAGAGAGAGAGAGAGAGAGAGAGAGAGAGAGAGAGAGAGAGAGAGAGAGAGAGAGAGAGAGAGGGGGTGGCTGGTAGTTATTCAGTCCTTGAGACTGTAATACTTAGTTAATTCTGCACAGCACAAACCATACTCACGAGCTTTGAATGCATAAATAGAAAACCAAGCAAACTATTGGACCCTGAACAGAAGGGTAAGAATGTGGGCTAATATCCCTTTTCCATTTTTTGGTTGAATGCAGAATTGTTCTTAATGTCGTTATCTTTGACATGTCATCGTCAGATTGATATCAGAACCGAACCGGCATCATCATTATTAACTGTCGAATAACCGTAGTAATCATATTAATATTGGCGTCACTGAGGTGAATGCACGCTTGCTACATAACATTATAAGAAGGGATCAACCATAATTATTTTTTTTAGCATGCATTCGAATAACATATACATGCGTTAACATAATTATTATGCCTGCTACGTGTTATATGTATGCATGAGTGAGTTATAATGTGGGGGTTTTTCCATAGCGCCTCGCTGCAATAACATTAACTGTTTTTGCGACTTTGTAGGGTAAGACGGGGTAAAAAGCCCATGGGCGTGTAAGAAGCCCATGCCAATTATCTCATGACATAAAGACAATTTCAG
>CM065699.1:37548191-37550691 GCA_017654935.2 Phymorhynchus buccinoides
CCAAAAACCCTATTTCCTTCATTTTGGGAGGTAAAGATAGGCCTAATGTTATACATGTCACAGAGGAATTCCCAATAAAAACATTGCTCTACCCTGTTAAATTTAATTACATTTTTTTTGCTGAAACATGGCTGGCGGCAAAAGGGTTCAAACCCTTTTCACCGCCAATGTCGCATTTATACACCACAATGGTTTAACACCCATATCACTAAAACGCGCCAAACCTGGGCCTGTTATCCAAAGACCCCATTTTCTTAGTTTTGGGAGGTACAGACAGGCCTGATGTTATACATGTCACAGAGGAATTCCCAATATTGCAGGGTGGTTTTTTTTACCCAGTTAAGTTTAATGGGTTTGGGGTGTTTTTTTGCTGAAAAATGGCTGGCGGTGAAAGGGTTTTAACATCGCAAACAGCCACCGCCGCGCTACAACAGCAGCTATACTGAATATTATAAATGTTTTTTTAAAAATCAATGGTTAAGGGAAAATAGAATCAGATTATGTTTGTTAACGCCTCAGTGAATAAAGACTAAAAAGACCTTTGGCGTTCACTAGACCATAGCTGGCAATTCAAAGGAGATTGTTTGTCATCGGGTAGGTAGTAGTATAGGAAAGGAGCAGCCAAGAAGATGGAGGGGTTGTTATGTGGGTCTGTTACTTGATTACTTTAGTTTGTGTTTGGGGTTGGTTGGTGTTCGTTCGATGGGGCGCTACGTCTAAGCGTGGTTCATTAAAACGGTAGTGCTTTTCTGTCTCTATCTGTATCTTTCAGTTTCGGTCTCTTGTCTCACTCAGCTTCCATCTATCTGTCTCTCTGTCTGTATCTCTGTCTGTATCTCTGTCTCTCTGTCTCTCTGTCTCTCTGTCTCTCTCTCTCTCTCTCTCTCTGTCTCAATGTTCATTTATAGTATTAGTTATGTATTGCATGCTTAGAACCAAGGACAGAATGGAAGACTAGGCCCAGCCTAAATTCTTTTCCTTGTAAAATAAAGTTTCTGAGTTCTGAGCTCTCTCTCTCTCTCTCTCTCTCTCTCTCTCTCTCTCTCTCTCTCTCTCTCTCTCTCTCTCTCTCTCTCTCTCTCTCTCTCTCTCTCTGTATGTATGCCCGCACAAGTATTAACAACTATACATGCGCGTATGTAATTCTATAAATTCGTATTTCAACCTGTCTTTATCACAATACCTGCTTTGCTACCTTTATGTTTAATTATGTATGTGTAATTCTATGCCTTGCCATGTTTGTATTCTATGTTCGTATATGTACAAAGGTGCTACCTTTATGTTCAAATCTGTATGTGTAATATCATGCCTTGCCATGTTTGTATTCTATGTTCGTATATGTACCAAGGACAGATTGGAAGACTAGGCGTTGCCTAAAATCTTTATCCTTGAAAAATAAAGTTAAAGTTTTCAAGTTTTCAAAGTTCTCTCTCTCTCTCTCTCTCTCTCTCTCTCTCTTCTCTCTCTCTCTCTCTCTCTCTCTCTCTCTCAGGGCTGGGTGGAAAAAAGCATTGTATTGCTTATCTCATGTTTCCCTGGTTAAATAAAATTTCGTTTTCGTTTTCGCTCTCTCTCTCTCTCTCTCTCCTTCTCTCTCACTCACGATCCCCATCTCTCTCTCTCTTCCCTCTTCCCTCCCTCCCTCTCCTTCTCTTCTCTCCTACCTCTCTCTCTCTCTCTCTCCCGCTCCTCCTCCTCTATCTCTCTCTCTGTCACTCTCGCTCATCTCTCTCTCTCTCTCTCTCTCTCTCTCTCTCTCGCTCTCTCTCTCTCTCTCTCTCTCTCTCTCCTCTCTCTCTCTCCCGCTCTCTCTCTCTGTCTCGTCTCTGTCTCTCTCTCTCTCTCTTCTCGCACGTCTCTCTCTCTCTCTTCTCTCTCTCTCTCTCTCTCTCTCTCTCTCTCTCTCTCTCTCTCTCTCTCCGCCTGTCTTCTCTCTACTTATCTCATCTCCTCTCTCTCTAGCTCCTCTCTCATCTCTCTCTATCTGTCTGTCTCTCTGTCTGTCTCTCTGTCTCTCTGTCTCTCTGTCAGTCTCTCTCTCTCTCTCTCTCTCTCTCTCTCTCTCTCTCTCTCTCTCTCTCTCTCTCTCTCTCTCTCTCTCTCTCTCTCTCGTCTCTGTCTCTCTGTCTCTCGTCTCTGTCTGTCTCTCTGTCTCTGTCTCTGTCTCTCTCTCTCTCTCTCTCTCTCTCTCTCTCTCTCTCTCTCTCTCTCCCTCTCTCTCTCTCTCTCGCTCTCTCTCTCTCTCTCTCTCTCTCTCTCTCTCTCTCTCTCCTCTCTCGCGTGTATACATACCTAAAAAAAACAAATAAAAAAACACATTGACATTACATTTCCAGGCGTATAAACACCGTTGCTTTTGCCATAATAAGAGCGATGTTGTTTTTTCTTCTGAGTTGTTTTAAGATAATGCTTACTAGTATTATATATTTTATTTATTTATTTATTTATTTATTATCTGTGAAGGAGGTTCTTCCAGTGTTGATTTTGCCATGATAAGAGC
>CM065699.1:37555691-37564847 GCA_017654935.2 Phymorhynchus buccinoides
CCGAGGCTATTTTTGTTCAGCCTGTCCCTATCAACTCTACCCTAGGAAAAGACTTTACAAATTGCTATACTAAGCTTACTACTGTGAGGGGGGGGGGGGGGAGGAGGAATCTTCTGCTAACTTTCACTGACAAAACGTGGCAGATGTCTTCTTCTTCTTCTGCGTTCTCAGGTCATATGAACCATAATGGGTAAGTCTACGTATGTGTCCGCGGTTTGTCAGCTTTCACTGGTCTCTCCCCCGCTGCGTACAGCCGACTCATTCAGATTTCGGAGGAGCTCAAAGGAGACACACTATTCGGAAGATTTTTTTTTTAAAGGCAGGAGAATGGGCCAATAAGTCAGAAAGATAGTAGATGACAGAAAAAGCAAAGGGAAATATGCAGAGTGAAAGAGAGTGACCGAATAGAGAAAGTTGCAAGCACAGAACTTCCAGAAGGTGGTGGGAACTATTTATACTTTTACAAAGACCTCCCCGGTATCCCCACGGGGAAGCAGATGTCAAAAAAAATTTCGCTGTTTACTATTCGGTGTATCTGTGTTCAGCAGTAGTCGTCGAAAAACATATTTTCCACGAGAGAGAGAGAGAGAGAGAGAGAGAGAGAGAGGAGAGAGAGAGAGAGAGAGAGAGAGAGAGAGGAGAGAGAGTCTGAGAGAGAGAGAGAGAAAGAGAGACAGAGAGATAGAGAGATTGAGAGAGGAGACAGATTCGAGAGAGAGAGACAGATCGCGAGAGAGAGAGAGAGAGCGATGAGAGAGAGAGAGGGAGAGAGAGAAAAAAAAAAGAGAGGAGAGAGAGAGATGAGAGATGAGAGAGAGAAGAGATGAGATAGATAGAGAGAGAGAGAGAGAGAGAGAGAGACAGACAGACAGACAAGCAGGGGTGAGAGAGAGAGAGATTGAGAGATAGATTTGAGAGAGAGAGAGAGAGAGAGAGAGAGTGAGAGGGAGATAGAGGAGAGAGAGAGGAGGGAGAGGTTAGAGAGAGAGAGTCTGAGAGAGGAGAGAGCGAGATCGCGAGAGAGAGAGAGCGAGACGACAAGAGAGAGAGAGAGAGAGTAGCCACAAATATATTAGTTAAGCTTCTTAGCTTGTTATTGCAGCTGATAAAGGTACTATCTATGTCTGTTCACACGTACTGTGGCCCTACTTAATTAAACAAATGTTTAAACCAAACGTGGTGAAATGTGTGTGTATGTGTGTGTGTTGCGCGCGCGCGTGTACTTGTGCGTGCGCGTGCGCAGGTGCGAACCTCGTCGTCGGTCCACCACGACAGCCATATCCCCTCCTCCTCCTTCCCTCCACCACCACCACCACCACCACCACGCGATCCACCTCCAGGGGATGGTCCGTAGGAAGCAGGCTGAGGTCTTCGGAAGGTTCCTCCGGAAGAGAAGGGTTCTCCCCAGTAGCAGGGCAGCAGCAGCAGCAGAACCACGGGCAGCGCAGGCACCAGCAGCAGCAGCAGCAGCATCACCAGAGGGTGACCTCGGTGGTTCTGGCCATCACGGGGGTGTTCCTGTTGAGCCAGGTGTTCGCGGGGACCCAGGTGCTCCTGCATCTGCTGGGCGTGGACAAGAGACACGTGGAGGCGTCTACCGTGTTTGCTCAGGTAGGTGTGTTGTTGTTCTGGTTGTTGCTGTTGTTGTTGTTGTGCGTTGAGGTGGGTGTGTTGTGTTGTGTAGTGTGTTGTGGTTGTGTGTTGTGTTGTTGTGGTTGTTGTTGTTGTGAGATCTCTTTTTTAGTAATTACCTGGTCAGACGAATCAAGTCTGTGACGAGTATTGTGTCGGGCTTGTTTGTGTCTGTGTCTGTGTCTGTCTGTGCACAGCATGCACCCGGTTCCAACTACTTCCAGTTAGGTATTGTTCTAAAATGAATTTTGCGTTCGTATACCCGCTTTCTTGCTGCAGTCTTGTGCATTATTTTAGTTGCACCTCCAAATGTGCATAGGTCGGTGGCCTCACATTAAAATTCATTGCGTTCAACTACTTTTAGTTCATGCCTTTTTTGTGTGTGGTTAGAACCCATCACCCGTATAAACCAATCCAAAGTTTGTGTAGTATCCCAATTGTAAGAGGTCATTCCCTATCTCTAACAACAATAACTGAGAAAACAAAATACTTGCAATAATGTGAAAGGAAATAACTTGAAACAAGTAGCTCTCTGAGGAAAACTAAAAGCAGTCAGAAGTCAGAATGTGGGGAATTCGTGTTCACCGCTGTGCGTGTGTGGGCGTGTGTGTGTCTGTGTCTCGTGTATCGATTTTCTCAAAAAAACTAACATTGTAACTGTTCTTTGCCACACAATTTGTTTCAGGAGAACTACAAACAATCACCTACAGATGGCTTGGAGTCAAAACGGACTATCTTTAGATAGTCCATTGACGTATTATTGAACCTATTACAAAAACTAATAACTTATATCAAACAATGACTGCATAAATATATAAATGAGGTTTTGCTTTTTATATTTCAGCAATCTTTTCTTTGTACAAGTTATTAGTTTTCGTACTAAGGTCAATAATATATCAATGGGACTATCTAAAGATTAGTCCCGTTTTGACTCCAAGCACTGTTCTAACTGTGTTCAATTAACGGAATGCACTGCTATAAGCCCTAAGACAACCGCGTGGAAGATGTTTGACGGTGCCCACCTGGGATGCTAGGATGCTAGCGATGACGCGCATAGGTAACGTCATGGCGCGCATCTGAGCCCGTGGCAGTAGGATAGTTAATCAAATCAGGTAGAAGGATAGGCATCTTTAAAGCCGTAGCTCCCGATTCCAGGAATCGGGTGGCTATTTTTAGACACACGCCTCTACCAGCAAGAGGAGGAAAGAAGGGTTTGCTCGCAGCGTGTGGCGAAAACTGCCGTGGCGAAAATGGTGTTTTACGTCCTCTTGGTCTGAATCAGACACATATGGGACATTTGTAAATACAAATATGGTGGGAACAATACTGGAGGCAATGCCCGGAGGCAGTACGAAACCAGTAAAGTCCCGATTTTTTTATATTAATACAGATAGGTGTAGCGGTAACCCACGCCTCGGTTAAAAACCTCATCAGGCTATGGCATCGCTACAAAAGTATTAACTGTAAAAGACGTTTTTGCTCGCCTCCCTCCTTTTATATCCCTGTCCTGCCTTTAAAAGGAAGGTTCCTTTTCACAATCATGACCTTGCCTGTTCTTACTGGTGGGTTTTTTTCTTTTAGTTTTTTTTGGGTCCAATCACTAATCGTTCAAATATTGTCAGTGGTCGAAGGGAACTAAGGCAAAGAGTAATGCTAGAGTGCTGTACCTTTAACAAGTATTGTAAAAGCTAATAATTATAACCCGTTCGATTGGTTATCTGCAACATATCAAACATGAGTCTGGCCGGGTTTTTACTGTCACAGTGCATTTCTAGGTTTTTGTTGTTGTTGTTGGTGGTGGTAGCGTGGGTGGTGGCGGTGGTGGGTGGGCATGATGAAGGTGTTTTTAAAGTTGTACGCTGATGTTATTGGTGATACTGGTTTACGGTCTTATGCGTGCGCGCGCCGTACACGGGTGTGGTGTGTGTGTGTGTGTGTGTGTGTGGTGTGTGTGTGTGTGTTTGTGTGTGGGTGTGTGTGTGTGTGTGTGTGTGTGTGTGTGTGTGTGCGAGAGTGCGTGCGTGCGTGCGTGCGTGCGTGCGTGCGTGTGCGTGTGTGTGTGTGTGTGCGTGCGTGTGCGTGTGCGTGTGTGTGGGTGTTCTTCTTTTTCTTCTTGCTTTTCTTCTTCTTCTTCGTGTTCTCCTCCTCCTTCTTATCCTTCTTTCTGTAGGCTCATTATCCATTCTTGTCACGTATTTCATTGATGATCGTTTCGCTGGTGTCCCTTGTCTATTAGTTTTCTTCCTAGAATCATACAGTTGGCCGCTGGTTATGAAAACAACGCTCCATGTCGTATTCACTGGGGACTTTCTCTTGGTGCTTTATTGGATGTACCTTTTGGATGCTTATTGAAGATACAAGAGCGGCCCAGAAGTTGCAGAAGTTGGAGAGATGCTAACGCTGAAGCAAAATATTATCAATCAAATTAGCTGCCTCTGTGATGCATTGTCAGAGCTTGTAAGCGAGCGAGCGAGACGTTCTTGATATTATACCACATCTGAAAGAGGGGGGGGGGGGGGTACAAGTAGGCCAATATAGGAACAAATGTTTGGTCTTAGCCACCTTCGTTTACAAAGAATATGACATGTGAAAGATTCGGTTTGTACATGACAGTTATAACTTTGTTTTAATATGTATTTCGATGTGGCCCCGTCTAGTTGGCATGTCAATGTTCTTAATAACATATGATGCATGCAGTGTCTTTCATGAGGAATTCGGTTTTTTTTGGGGGGGGGGGGGGGGGGTTCCTATTTGACTTAAAAACACAATTGCCTATTAATTAAGACAAACGCGGATAATCACTGTGAACCTGCATGGGTAAGGGTAGGGGTAGGATTTCAACCAAAACAATTTTACTATATTTCATAGTACTGCCTACCTAAAAATAAAAAAAAAAGGGGGGGGGGGGAGAGAAAAGGAACAAGGAAAAAAGGAGGAAATGAAGGAAAAAAAAGAAAAGAAAGGGTTAAAAATGAAGGCGGATCGAGTGGTGGTGGGTTGCATGATGAGTGAGCAAAGACAGCAGAGAGTGGAGGAATGATTGGGTGTGGTGTGAGAGTTACCAATTTTGTTAATCTAAATTTATGTTTCATACTTTTATTTAAAATTTGTATTTTACACGGTGGAAGACAAGTTTCCACTAATGTGCGTTGTACAATGCCAATGGACAGAAAAGAAACATGACTTAACTTATGACTTATGACTTATGCATATGACCTAGATTTGACCTTTACTGCTACACAGAAGAAAGACTGACTACCCATATGCCCGATCCGAGGCAACGAACCATTGACTACTTCCCTTGCGCGGAGGTTTGCACTGTAGCGAGTAGTAGTAGTAGTAGTAGTAGTAGTAGTATGTAGTAGTAGTAGTAGTAGTAGTAGTAGTAGTAGTAGGAGGAGGAGGAGGAGAGCAGGAGGAGGAGTGAGGAGGAGGAGGAGGAGGAGGAGGAGGAGGAGTAGTTAGCAGCAGCAGCAGCAGCAGCAGCAGCAGCAGCAGCAGCAACAGCAGCAAGTAGTAGTAGTAGTAGTAGTAGTAGTAGTAGTAGTAGGTACTTTATAGTCACAGAGGCGGTCTCTGTGAAAATTCGGGTTGCTCCCACCTGGAGAGCGTGTCGCAGCCAGAGGCGCGCCACCCATTTTATTGTTGTGTTGTTTTTGCAGGCGATTTTTGTGTGACTGATGAGGAAGGAATGGGAAGGGGGGTGGTGGTAAATTTGGACCAAACGACAACTTTTTCGTTGCCACTGGGTTTAGCGTATGCTAAGTGCCTGGGCACACGAGACCTCGGTTTATCGTCTCATCCGAAGGACTCCACGTTCAGACCGTAAGGCCTAGAAGTGCAGAGTGAGAGGGACAAAATCCCCTGTACCCAGGTTCGAACTCGGATTTACTTGAGACGAGGCGAACGCGAGACCTCTGTGCCCACTCTACACCCCCCTGTAGTAGTGCTTTCTGATTGGTCAGTGTTTTAGTTTGACCTTAGTGCTGAGACGGTACCTCTACAACGGAGGGAACCGATGCTCGGTGTCCATCTGTGTTCTACCGAGGACCCAGCATGTTTGACAATATTGTGACAGGTAGCACTCGCCTTGTTGCTTTTGACTTGCTGACAGGTTATAGACACCAAAGCAGGTCTGCTTCTGGTTAAAGGTCAAGATGTGCCACCCCCCCCCCCTACCCTACATTTCTCGGTTAATTGTATTTTTCCGTTATTGCCTTTCTTACCATACATAAAGCTGTATTTTAGGAACCTTTTTAGCTAATAACCTTTTGGAGAATACTAACCCTATCCCTAACCCTAACCTACCCCCCACCCTATAAGACGGGGGAAAAACGCAACGAACCACAACTGTGACAAATCGCGGTGTACTGCAGTACATAGTGGGGGGTCGTAGGGTTAGGTTTAGGGCTAGGGGTTAGGGTTAGGGTTAGGGTATTCCAAAAAGAGAATTAGCTGAAAAATGTTCCTAAAATACAGCTTTATGTATGGGTAAGAAAGGCCAAAAAACGGAAAAATACAATTCGCCGAGACCTCAAAACAACATGGGCGACAAGCCAGACCAAAATAATGCGTTACACAACGCACCACGCCAGTCGGTGTGAATGACATGGCAGCAGGTGTGAGAACAAACACAGAATGAAACAAAACAGACGCTTTGTATTAGCCAGGATCACAAGATGTACACCGAAGGCCTTATAGTCGTTCACGAAGGAATGATGTGCTATCGTCGAAGGGACGGTGATGATACAAGGGGGGACTAACGCGATGAACAGCCCCCCCCCCCACCCTTCTCGTCCCGTGTTCTTGGTTTTCCCTCCCCTTTCAATCTCTATTTCTCCTCTTCTCTCCTTTGTCGCTAGCTCTCTCCTACTCTCTCGCTCTCTCTCTCTCTCTCCCTCTCTCTCTCCTCTCTCGCTCTCTCTAAGGCAAAACCAAACACGTCACCCCCAACAGTACAAGAGAAAACAGTAATAACAAGGACACTAGCAACACACAGCCTCGCCCTACCCCCCTAGCTATTCTCAGTGAAACCCATGTCCCTCCTAGCTGCAACACACTGCTACTGGGGGACTCTGTGCTGAAGGGGGTGGAGGAAAAGAAGATGTCGACAGAGAACATGAAAGTGAAAGTCATCAGTGTCCCAGGTCTGACAGTGAAAGACCTATGCCAGTGGCTTAAATCACGCCCACCCTCCCCCCACATCTGTCACGTAACCTTTCACGTCGGACTCAACAGCGGTGGGGAAGGGCCTGTTTCCCCAACAGAGTGGTCCTCTCTGCTCCACGGGATGAAACGGGTGTTTCCCAACGCCCTACACCAAGCCTCCTCCCTCCTCCCTCCCTTTGGTCACCAATCACCCTCTGTGGCAGCCTGCTTTCCTCTCCTCCACCCACCCTTCGCCAGACCTGTCACAGAGAGGGGATCACTTGCATCGACCACACCCCCTCCTTCCGCGCCAAGTCTGGGAAACCAAAAAAGGCTATGTACCTGGACCAGATACACCCCAGTGCACCTGGCTCCAGGGCCATAGCACTAAACATCCGGTATTTCGGCCAACGCCAACGCGTCACCGCAGACAGCAGAGGGCAACAGCAAGTGGCGGTGAAACAAAATCAACAGTCACAGCGTCAACATTTCAACTATGCTGAAGCTGTCAGCCAGGGCAAGCAGAATGGACGGCGCTTCAACCCCGCCATCTCCACCCCTGACCACTCCTCCATGACTGACCACAACACGGCACAGACTGCCCACAACGACAAAGACTCTAACCACAGCGAGGAATTTCCCTCCCCGACAAAATGGCCAACACCCCCCCAATTACCAACAACACCCAGTTCCACCACCTTACCAAACACGACCCTCCTTCCCCCCTACGAACTACCAACACCAATCAATCCAACAATCACCTCCTTATGTCCCCGCCCTCCACTACCCGCCTGGACTCCCACCAGCCCCTTATCACCCCGCCCATGTATCAAACCCCTACCCTCCCGCCCCCAGACAACAACAAGTCCAGCCCCTTTCAACCGCACAGCCTCTGATTGAACTATTGGCAGAATTATTACACCCCTACTTACAACGTTGAAAAGAGACTGTGATCAGTCGAAAAACTGTCTTCCGTTGCCCCCCCCCCCTCTCTCTCTCACTCTCTCTCTCTCTCTCTCTGGCATGCACGCCTTCTCTCGGCTGTCTCTCTCTTCTTCTTTTGTTATAGCGCGGTGATGAGCTGCATGTCAATGTGCTTCATTTTTGTGGTGAATCTGTGACACTCACATTTCTTCATTTTTTTGTACACGTGATTATACTGACAGCATTTTGTTTGAAATATTTGGATGTTTCTAGACTATGCCCTGTGTCAAAACTGCCGTGTTGGGTGTCAAATCCTTCTGAGACTTTCTAGGATTTTCAATTATTTCTCTTTATTTTTTCCTCACTGGACTAGGACCACAGAAATGTGATCGAAAAAGCGCATTGTCATTTGATGCAAAAATTCAAAAAAGGAAAAAGAACAGAAAAGAAACCGGTTACAGGCTATCTTCGTTATAGGCCTACATAGACACTAACGAACTGCACAAGGAAAAAGACTTGTTTATGAGGACCTACCTACGTTCTATCATATTATTGTGTTTCTTAAAGTTCCGGATATAATTTGTTTTTGGTGTCATTTTTCTGTTCTACTTGCTTGTTTTGTTTTAATTCTATTATTATCAAAGGAGTGGTTTGACCTTTCCGTTTCTATTGAATAATAGAAATAGTCTTGAGTAATTCTTCCATTGCTATTGATTGTTCTAGTCTTGGGTTAATTCTTCTTTACTAGTAACTGTTATTGTTTTGAATTGACTCTTCCTTTGATATTGACTGTTTTATTCTTGTGTTGATTGGGTTGATTTTCCCTTGCTATTGATTGTTATAGTTTTGTCATTACACATAGCGATGTCTCAAACTTCGGATACGTGGCCCTCTAAAGAAGGGTTGCGTATCGGTTACCTTAACATTAATAGTGCATACAACAAACTAGATGAAATAGCGCTATTAGACAATAGTGGTAATAATTTCCATGTGTTCTGTCTATCAGAATCAAGACTACGTAACCAAAATAACCTGATTCTGACCTTAGCATCCCAGGAATATAATTTTATACGCCAGGACCCACAAACCGACAGAAACGGGCTTTCTTTACTATTCTCAAACACTTACAGTAAAACGCAATTGACCAAATGGAACAATATCAAACTGAATCAGTGTGGATTGAGATTAAGCTTAAGCCACACTAAGCCCTTATCAAGTCCTGTTGTTTATACAGAAATCCCGCTGAGAGAAAGATGGTGCGATAGTTTCACCTTAATGCTGGATGCACGCGTAATAGAAGACAATGAAAGTAATTTTACTCGGAGATTTCAACCATTGCCCTATATAAGCCCCCAAACACAGTGGGTAAAAACTTACGAATCTTACAGTTACATCAACTGATTGATCGACCAACGCGCGAAAAGGACACATCAAGGCACCATCATTGACCAT
>CM065699.1:37565347-37572847 GCA_017654935.2 Phymorhynchus buccinoides
TCCTGTCTCCTCTCTCTCTCTCTCCATCTCTCTCTCTTCTCCTCTCTCTCTTTCCTCTCTCTCATCTCTCTCTCTCCTCTGTATGTATGGCCCGCACAAGTATTAACACTATACTGCGCGGTATTAATTCTATAAATTCGTATTTCAACCTGTCTTTATTATAATACCTGCTTTGCTACCTTTATGGTTAATTATGTATGTGTAATTCTATGCATTGCCATGTTTGTATTCTATGTTCATATATGTACAAAGGCGCTACCTTTATGTTCAAACCCCCAACTGTAGGGCCGATAATATCATGCCTTGCCATGTTTGTATTCTAATGTTCGTATATGTACCAAGGACAGATGGAAGACTAGGCGTTGCCTAAAATCTTTATCCTTGAAAAATAAAGTTAAAGTTTTCAAGTTTTTCAAAGTTCTCTCTCTCTCTCTCTCTCTGTTTTTTTTTTTTTTTTTCTCTCTCTCTCTCCTCGCTCTCTCAGGGCTGGTTTACGTGGAAAAAAAGCATGTAGCTTGCTTATCTCATGTTTCCCTGGTTAAATAAAATTTCGTTTTCGCTCTCGCTCTCTCTCTCTCTCTCTCTCCTCTGACAACTAGTCTCTCCTCGTCTCTCTCTCATTCTCTCTCCTCTCTCTCTGTCCCTGTCTTCTATCTCTCTCACCGATCTCTCTCTCTCTTCTCTTTCATCTCTCTCTCTCTCTCCTCTCTCCTCTTCCTATCTGTCTCTCACTCTCTGTCTCTGTCTCTCTCTCTTTATCTCTCTATTTTCTCTCCATCTCTCTCTCTCTCTCGTCTCTCTCTCACTTTCTCTCCCTCGCCCCCCTTTCTCTCTCTCTATATCCTCTCCACTCTCTTCCGACTCCTCTCATCACCGATCGTCACAATCTGTCTGTCAGCGATCTCTGTCTCTCTGTCTGTCTTATCTCTGTCTCTCTCTCTCTCTCTCTCTCTCTCTCTCTCTCTCTCTCTATCTCTCTCTCTTCTCCTTCTCTCTCTCGCTCTCTATCTCTCCGCTCGCTCCCTCTCTATCTCTGTCTCACTCTGTCGTCCGGTCCTCTGTCTCTCTCTGTCTCTCTGTCTCTGTCTCTGTCTCTCTCTCTCTCCCTCTCTCTCGTCTCTCTTCTCTCTCTGCTCTGCTCTCTATCTCTCTCCCCCTCTCTCTCTCTCTCTCTGCTCGTCTCCCTCTCTCTGCGTGTATACATACCTAAAAAAAACAAATAAAAAAACACATTGACATTACATTTCCAGGCGTATAAACACCGTTGCTTTTGCCATAATAAGAGCGATGTTGTGTTTTCTTCTGAGTTGTTTTAAGATAATGCTTACTAGTATTATATATTTATTTATTTATTTATTTATTTATTATCTGTGAAGGAGGTTCTTCCAGTGTTGATTTTGCCATGATAAGAGCGATGTTAAATTTATGTGTGGCTTAAAATAATGCTAACTATTTTTTATATATTTATTATCGTTGTAGTTGTCGTTGTCGTCATTGTTGTCATTGCTGTTATTGCTGTTATTGTTTATTATTATTATTACTATTATTATTATCATTACTATTACTATCATTATCATTATCATTATCATTATTATCATTATCATTATTATTATTATTAACATCATTATTATTTATTATGAATATATGCGAAGGTGCATGGTTTTTTCCCAAGTCGTAGCTGTTATGTTACTGATTTTGCCCTAATAAGAGCGATGTTGTTCGATTTCTAGTTGTGTGTTGCTCTAACATATTGCTTACTGTTATAGCATATTATTTATTTATTAGTATCATCATCATTATCTGTGTGCAGGTGGCCCTTCCTGTGGTAGCCGTGTCCATTCTCAACGTAGTCCTGCTGTGTTTCCTTCGACGCCGCCGCCAATACCTTCAACAGGTGAAGAAGCAAAATAATAACAAGTGCAACGCCGAGCGGCTGGCATAATCGTGAATGTGTCGGGCTGTACACATACATAAAAACGCATCAAAGCAGCACGTAACTACATAAAAACGTACATCAAAACAGCACGTAACTGAATAGTACCTTTTTTGCCCCTTATATATAGCCTCGGGGTTCGGACCCGTGATTTGAGCGCGCGCGATCATGCGCACACGAGCGCGCAGAAAAATTCATGACAACTGTGTTATAGACCATTCATCAAGAAATGTTGTGGAAAAAACTGCATTAAAATACATGCAAAACTTCGCGAGATATTAGCGATTATGTGTTTCGGGGTTTGAACCCCGTAACTGGCGCGACCTTGACATTAATGTAAAACTAAATACATCAGTGGATAGCTTGCATCTTGGCAAACTAGTATACCAAATTTTGATGATGATAGACTGAATAGTTTTTTGAGAAAACGCGGACGAATAGCCGGACGGACGGACGGACGGAGGCACGCCGGACGGACACCGGACGGACGGACCAGACCAAAAACAATAGTTCCCCGAACCTTCGGCTCGGGGACTAATAATAATAATAATGAGGAACATTTATATAGCGCCCATCCTACTATGTAGGCTACAGGGCGCTTTACACAGAATTGAAATGGAATAAAAACATGATTTGAAACAACCATCCAATAACATGAGCAGACAAAACAATACCGGTCAGACTTCGTTTGGCCGGTAAAAATGCACATAATCAATTCAGCAACAACATTACTGCTGTGACTACTAACTACTACTACTACTACTACTACTACCACTACTAACTACTACTACTACTACTACTACTAACTGCTTACTCACTACTACTACCACTACCACTACTCTTCCTCCTGCTTTAATAGGCCTAATACACGTATGCATTGTCACACAATTCGCAAGCATGAAATAACAGCACATATATTCACACAACATATACACATAAACAATTCACACACAACCATCACACGCACGCACACGCACGCACACGCACACGCACGCACGCACGCACGCACACGCACACGCACACGCACACGCGCACACACACACACACACACACACACACACACACACGCACTGCACGCACGCACGCACGCACGCACGCACGCACACACACGCACACCTGCATATACAGAATACATACAGAAAAATAATGTTGTTGTTGTTGTTGTTGTTGACGTACCCTGGCTTAAAAGACTCCAAGGATCATCCCAAAACTAGAGTACCTTTAATAAAGGTACTCCACATCCCAACAGTTTGAATGTAAGCACTTGAACACTATGGTACAAGCCATGGATCGAGAACATTACGTGGCGCGACCCCGTTTTTGTTTTATTACCCCGACACGCTAGGCAGCCACACTCCGTCTTCGGGGAATTTCGGATGGAGACTGATGATGTTTACGCTAGGAGCTTTGTCACATGGCCTATTAGCCGTTTTATCGAAGCCGGTTTGCAATAGTGACTGCGCTTGTTTATCTCTAGCGCGCCGAGTCGCGAAAAGTGATCTACTCACTTCCGAGCCGATGGGGCTGAATGTTTGCATGACGACAAGTAATGGGCAAAGAACAACCAAAGATGTGCGTGCAGCTTGCAGATCTCGCATTGAATCTCTGACACACAATTTTGTCACTGATTTTTTTTAATTAATCAGCTCTACTTTTACACAACACTGTGTGTTTCTCATCACAGATCACGATCTTATTTGTTTGGCTCAGTTGTGATTATTTATCCCCCCCCCCCGATCACAAACCCTGCAACTGAGCAAACTCATACTGTCTTGCACGAAAAAAAGCCACAGAACATAACTTTTTTCATTAGCTTAGGCGGTTCCTTTTCTATTATGTTTCATAATGTTGGGTGTCCGCTGACCTGACTGGCTGGGTCACTTAGCTTAGAGTGAAGGTAGCTGCTCCATTCAGCATCACGTTGGGTGTCCGCTGAAAGGATCCTGACTGGCTGGGTCACTTAGCTTAGGGTGATGATGCTCTTTCTCTCAGTGCTTAAAATCAGTGTTTATCCCAGGATAGTTAGTAAATCTTCCCCACAAAAAGGGGAGGGAAGGGGGCAGTTAGGTAGGCTTCGTTACATTTTTTTTTTTCTCAAAACGGTTTTGGTAAAAGTGAAATACATTTGCCTGCTATTGTGATCATGAAACCACGCCCAAAAAAATTACATACACGTTTGCCTATTCAAAACACGTTTGCCTAGTAAACACTCTTCAATTAAAGAAAAAGTGAGGAAGGGGGGAGGTTCGTACGAAAAGGTTTTGAGACTTTCGGGGCTGGTATGATTTTATTCAAAATTAATGCGCATGCACAGGTGTACTTTACTTTATAACAGCATTAAATACAAATACACTGACACAACAAAGAAAGACATACTCACATTATTTTAACCAACACTATCCGGGTATCCCCACAAATCCTCTCAATTTCAGACAAAATTTAAAAATAATTTGTATGATTCAATCTCATTCCCAGTATGTTGCACTACCAATGATGTCAATTGTTCACTGATTGTCATGTTCCCTCCCATGTGCCTGTAATCTTTAGGACTGCAGGATGTAAAGGAGAAATTTGCTATTCACGCTTTAAAAAAAAAAAGGTTTATTTTGGATTTTCAAAGGGTATACAAACAGCAAGTTTGTAACAAGAAAGTGTACTGCATACTGATATTTCTCCTGGGGCGTTGAAATGGTGTGCAAATTATGAAATGTGTAGTAAGAAAATGTACTTTACTTCCACCCCTCTCCCAGTGCTTGAAATAAGAAAGTGTGCATAAGCCATCACCCCAACAACCTGGGATAGTGCACCCAGTACTCAGAAGTGAAATAGTACACGCTAAGACATTGTTTGGCCTGCGCTAGATCTATTTATTTAAAAACAAATAATAACAAAATAAATAATAAATGTTTTAAAAGAACTTAATCAGCTTTTAAGCCCAAAGAAAACAAGTCACTCTTTCCATTACAACACAACTGTTGTAAGTAGGCCTACAACATAAAATTAAATTACATGGTTATGGAATCCACAACAATTTACTTAAATGGATAGAAGACTTTTCATGTAACAGAACTTTGTAATAGTAAAGATGTGAAATCAGTCTGTAGGCTGCACATGTTAGCAGTAGTGTTCCTCAAGGTAGTATTCTAGGTCCTTTTTTTAAAACTTATTTTATGGATGCCTAGAGAGAGAAAAATAGAGATTTTACGCCTTCTGAAACAATGGATGCCTAGGTGTCTGTCACTGTTTTACAGCTTCTATCACCTACCACCACTGAAAACAAATTTCAGTCCAGCCCTGTAGTTCTAAGTAGAATAGCAGTAGCTTTATCTGCTATGTGAAAGTCATAGTCAGCTGACTCAGTCAGTCACACACACACACACACACACACACACAACACACACACACACACACACACACACACACACACACACACACACACACACACACACACACACACACACACACACACACTGTGACACACACACGATACATTGTTTGTCTTTTTTTAATTATAGATGCCTAGGTGTCGGTCACTGCTTCACAGCTTCTATCACCTACCACCAATGAAAACAAATTTCAGTCCAGCCCTGTAGAAGTAGAATAGCAGTCGCTTTATCTGCTATGAAAAAGTTATAGTCAGACACAACTGACTCAGTCAGTGACACACACACACACACACACATGATAAATTGTTTGTCTTTACAATATACGACTGTATACCCTCTCGACCTTCACGTGCCTCTGTGTGTGCGTGTGTGTGCATGCGTGTGTGTGTGTGTGAGTTGTGTTGTGTGTGTATGTGAGTTGTGGTGTGTGTGTGTGTGAGCGAGTTGGTGACCCAGTATTTCTCACCACCACTATCAAGCACATTTTTGTCGCTTTTTTTTTAAAAATTTATCTGGAAGGACCAACGTCCTAGTCGTGGATTTTAAAAAGGCCTTTGATAAGATTTATCACTATCTCCTTATGAATAATTTTGCCACTATGGGATCAGAAGTTCAGTCAATAGATTAATTGAGAGCTTCCTTGCAGGCAGGCAGGAAAAAATAGTTGTTGATTGAGCTGCATCCGAAGCTATTCCTGTAGAATCAGGAGTCCCCCAAGGATCTGTGCTTGGGCCGACCCTTTTCCTGTTGGCATCAATGGTCTTTCGAGGCAACTATCTTCCAACTTCCTTTCTCTTTGTGGACGACTCTGTCACCGAGCTGTGGACCCTCCCAGAGACCTCAATGATCTCCAACCAGACCTAAATGAATTAGCATCATGGGAAAACAAATGGATGTCCTTCCATCCCGACAAATGCAAGAGCCTCCATGTGATCAGGAAGAAAAATCCCCTGATAAAGAACTACCAACTATATGGCCAGGACCTGGATTGGATAGAGATGAAAATAAATGTCTGGGCTTTACAATATCACAAGACCTTAGATGGGACAACCCACATCTCAAATGTGCGCAGCAAAGTCAGTAAGACCCTTGGCTTCCTCCATCGCAACTTAAAAGTAGAGTTAGTCAACATCAAGGAATTTGCATATAAGGCAAGTAGTAAAAGGCTTATAATTATGTCACTGGTTAACCCATTCTAGAAAGGTGCCTGCTATGCCATAGCATTGCCTCTTTAAACTGATGTAAAACTATATATATATCTCTCTGTACATGTGTGCGTGTGTGTGTGTCACTGTGCGAGCCCCTTCCCCCATCCGCCCCACTTTACTCCCACCCTTCTAGTTCTACCCATTCCCAAATCATAGTGAAAATCCTTCATCCACGACCCACCCACCCTCTAGTATAATCCTCCCGTTTGCTTGCATGCCCCCTTTCCCCTCAACCATATCAAAATTCAAACTCAGATTATTTTATTTGTTGTAAAACCATCAAAGGAATTATGGAACAAACCAAAGCATACGGCGCTCTCGCCACACCGTAATTATTTACACAGATGTGGTAAACAGTAAACACATTATCGTCATAGGCCTACCATGAAAAGAAACAAAACAAAAAGCGCAGGGTAAAGATGGTGACAAAGTAAATGTTATTGAAGCAAATAAGGAGTAGTAAAACTCGCGTAATCATGTCTAGGGACAGCAAAACATTCATGTTCGTATCAACATCGCGATTTATCGTCAGAAGTGGCGTCTGCGAAGCAAACAGAAACAGGAAAGTCGATCTACTATCTACGGTAGCTGCCCAACTCGCCACCGGAAGTTATAGCAAACAAAGGGACTGTATCAGTGAGCCACCAAACCAAGGGAAGTAACAACCCCACCTAAAACGGCTAATAAAGGCAATCCCCGCATAGCTATGCAGAGCGCAACAACGTTTTGATGTAGCCTTGGCGTTCTCGCCTATGTCAGTTGGGTCTCAAACAGCCTTAAACGACGACTTTGTTTTATATTTACTCGCTTGTTTTTCAACACAAATGCTAGATGTTTGGGATGCACATGCTCGAATCTTTCATTGACAAAGTCATAAAATTTCAGCAAGATTCAATAAACGGTTTTGAAAATATGAAGCAAAAAGTAAAAGTATGGGTGCAAACACACCCACGGGGTACGGAAAGGGTTAAAG
>CM065699.1:37577847-37587847 GCA_017654935.2 Phymorhynchus buccinoides
CCACCTGGAGAGCGCGTCGCTGCCAGAGGCGCGCCACCCAATTTTTTTAATTTTTTTTTAATTTTTGCATGCGATTTTTGCAACTGATGAGGGAGGGGGGTAAATTTTTACCAAATGACAACTTTTTCGTTGCCACTGGGTTTAGCGTATGCTAAGTGCATGGGCACACGGGACCTCGGTTTATCGTCTCATCCGAAAGACTCCACGTTTCAGACCGTTAAGGCCTAGTGCAGAATGAGAGGGAAAAAAATCCCCTGTACCCAGGTTCGAACTCGGGTTTACTTGACACGAAGCGAACGCGATACCACTGTGCCACTCTACACCTGTGTGTCTGTGTCTGTGTATCGATTTTCTCAAAAACTAACATTGTAACTGTTCTTTGCCACACAATTTGTTTCAGGAGAACTACAAACAATCACCTACTGTTCTAACTGTGTTCAATTAACGGAATGCACTGCTATAAACCATAAGACAACCGCGTGGAAGATGTTTGACGGTGCCCACCTGGGATGCTAGCGATGACGCGCATAGGTAACGTCATGGCGCGCATCTGAGCCCGTGGCAGTAGGATAGTTAATCAAATCAGGTAGAAGGATAGGCATCTTTAAAGCCGTAGCTCCCGATTCCAGGAATCGGGTGGCTATTTTTAGACACACACCTCTACCAGCAAGAGGAGGAAAGAAGGGTTTGCTCGCAGCGTGTGGCGAAAACTGCCGTGGCGAAAATGGTGTTTTACGTCCTCTTGGTCTGAATCAGACACATATGGGACATTTGTAAATACAAATATGGTGGGAACAATATTGGAGGCAATGCCCGGAGGCAGTACGAAACCAGTAAAGTCCCGATTTTTTTATATTAATACAGATAGGTGTAGCGGTAACCACGCCTCGGTTAAACCTCACAGGCTATGGCATCGCTACAAGTATTAACTGTAAAAGACGTTTTTGCTCGCCTCCCTCCTTTTATATCCCTGTCCTGCCTTTAAAAGGAAGGTTCCTTTTCACAATCATGACCTTGCCTGTTCTTACTGGTGTGTTTTTTCTTTTATTTTTTTTTGGTGTCCAATCACTAATCGTTCAAATAATATTGTCAGTGGTCGAAGGGAACTAAGGCAAAGAGTAATGCTAGAGTGCTGTACCTTTAACAAGTATTGTAAAAGCTAATAATTATAACCCATTCGATTGGTTATCTGCAACATATCAAACATGAGTCTGGCCGGGTTGTCACTGTCACAGTGCATTTCTAGGTTTTTGTTGTTGTTGGTGGTGGTGGTGGTGGCATGATGAAGGTGTTTTCAAAGTTGTACGCTGATGTTATTGGTGATACTGGTTTACGGTCTTATGCGTGCGCGCGCGTACACGTTGTGTGTGTGTGTGTGTGTGTGTGTGTGTGTGTGTGCGTGCGTGTGCGTGTGCGTGTGCGTGCGTGTGCGTGTGCGTGCGTTCGTGCGTGCGTGCGTGCGTGTGCGTGTGCGTGTGTGTGTGTTCTTCTTTTTCTTCTTGCTTTTCTTCTTCTTCTTCGTGTTCTCCTCCTCCTTCTTATCCTTCTTTCTGTAGGCTCATTATCCATTCTTGTCACGTATTTCATTGATGATCGTTTCGCTGGTGTCCCTTGTCTATTAGTTTTCTTCCTGGAATCATACAGTTGGCCGCTGGTTATGAAAACAACGCTCCATGTCGTATTCACTGGGGACTTTCTCTTGGTGCTTTATTGGATGTACCTTTTGGATGCTTATTGAAGATACAGGAGCAGCCCAGAAGTTGCAGAAGTTGGAGAGATGCTAACGCTGAAGCAAAATATTATCAATCAAATTAGCTGCCTCTGTGATGCATTGTCAGAGCTTGTAAGCGAGCGAGCGAGACGTTCTTGATATTATACCACATCTGAAAGAGGGGGGGGGGGGGTACAAGTAGGCCAATATAGGAACAAATGTTTGGTCTTAGCCACCTTCGTTTACAAAGAATATGACATGTGAAAGATTCGGTTTGTACATGACAGTTATAACTTTGTTTTAATATGTATTTCGATGTGGCCCCGTCTAGTTGGCATGTCAATGTTCTTAATAACATATGATGCATGCAATGTCCTTTCATGATGAATTCGTTTTTTTTTTTGGGGGGTGTTTTTTCCTATTTGACTTAAAAAACACAATTGCCTATTAATTAAGATAAACGCGGATATCACTGTGAACCTGCAACGGGTAAGGGTAGGGGTAGGATTTCAACCAAAACAATTTTACTATATTTCATAGTACTGCCTACCTAAAAATAAAAAGGGGGTGGGGGGTGGGGGAGAGAAAGGGAACAAGGAAAAAGGAGGAAATGAAGGAAAAAAGAAAAGGGTTAAAAATGAAGGCGGAAGTGGTGGTGGGTTGCATGATGAGTGAGCAAGATAGCGGAGAGCGGATGAATGATTGGGTGTGGTGTGAGAGTTACATATTTGTTCATGTAAATTTATGTTCCATACACTTATCTAATATTGTTATTTTACACGGTGGAAGACAAGTTTCCATGTGCGTTGTACAATGCCAATGGACAGAAAAGAAACATGACTTAACTTATGACTTATGACTTATGCATATGACCTAGATTTGACCTTTACTGCTACACAGAAGAAAGACTGACTACCCATATGCCCGATCCGAGGCAACGAACCATTGACTACTTCCCTTGCGGAGGTTTGCACTGTAATAGTAGTAGTAGTAGTAGTAGTAGTAGTAGTAGTAGTAGTAGTAGTAGTAGTAGTAGTAGTAGTAGTAGTAGTAGTAGTAGTAGTAGTAGTAGTAGTAGTAGTAGTAGTAGGAGGAGGAGGAGGAGGAGGAGGAGGATGAGGAGGAGAGGAGGAGGAGGAGGAGGAGGGAGGTAGTAGTAGTAGTAGTAGTAGTAGTAGTAGTAGTAGTAGCAGCAGCAGCAGCAGCAGCAGCAGCAGCAGCAGCAGCAGCAGCAGCAGCAGCAGCAGCAGCAGCAGTAGTAGTAGTAGTAGTAGTAGTAGTAGTAGTAGTAGTAGTAGTAGGTACTTTATAGTCACAGAGGCGTCTCTGTGAAATTCGGATTGCTCCCACCTGAAGAGTGTGTCGCAGCCAGAGGCGCGCCACCCATTTTTTTATGTTTTGTTTTTGCAGGCGACTTTTGTGTGACTGATGAGGAAGGAATGGGAGGGGTGAGGGGGTAAATGTTGACCAAACGACAACTTTTTCGTTGCCACTGAGATTAGCGTATGCTAAGTGCGAAGGACTCCACGTTCAGACCGTAAGGCCTAGAAGTGCAGAGTGAGGGGGGGGGGGGAAATCCCCCTGTACCCAGATTCGAACTCGGATTTACTTGAGACGAGGCGAACGCGAGACCTCTGTGCCCACTCTACACCCCCCTGTAGTAGTGCTTTCTGACTGGTCAGTGTTTTAGTTTGACCTTAGTGCTGAGACGGTACCTCTACAACGGAGATAACTCATGCTCGGTGTCCATCTGTGTTCTACCGAGGACCCAGCATGTTTGACAATATTGTGACAGGTAGCACTCGCCTTGTTGCTTTTGACTCGCTGACAGGTTATAGACACCAAAGCAGGTCTGCTTCTGGTAAAGGTCAAGATGTGCCACCTCCCCACCCCCTCCCCTACATTTCTCGGTTAATTGTATTTTTCCGTTTTTGCCTTTCTTACCATACATAACACTGTATTTTAGGAACCTTTTTAGCTAATAACCTTTTTGGAATACTAACCCTATCCCTAACCCTAACCCTACCCCCCACCCTATAAGACGGGGAAACCCAACGAACCACAACTGTGACAAATCGCGGTGTACTGCAGTACATAGTGGGGGGGTAAGGTTAGGTTTAGGGTTAGGGTTAGGGTTAGGGTTAGTATTCCAAAAAGAGAATTAGCTGAAAATGTTCCTAAAATACAGCTTTATGTATGGTAAGAAAGGCAAAAACGGAAAAATACATTCGCCGAGACCCAAAACAACATGGGCGACAGCCAGACCAAAATAATGCGTACACAACGCACCACGCCAGTCGGTGTGAACGACACCGGCAGCGGGTGTGAGAAAAAACCCCACCAGAATGAAACAAAACAGACGCTTTGTATTAGCCAGGACACAAGATGTACACCGAGCCTTATAGTCGTTCACGAAGGAATGATGTGCATCGTGTGAATATACAAGGGGGACTAACGCGATGAACAGCCCCCCCCCCCCCCCCCCACACCCCACACCCCCACCCCTTGGAGATACCAGGGAACCTTTCGTTATTATTGATACTATTGCAAAAACTAAGAACTTATTTTTATGGGGGATTATGCTTTTTGTTTGTGGCACAAGCCACAAACCTATAACTCACTTTGTCGGTCTGTCTGACTATCTGTCTGTCGGGTCGGTCCAAAATTGTCGCACCTCAAATCGAGGCTGCAAAAATGGTCGCGCTTCAAATCGAGGCTGCACTTCAAACTGAGGCTGCTCTTTAAAATGATGTTTCGTTTTCAATTGTCGCACGCCACAAGCGATTGCGAATCCGCGCTTGTTATTATTCCCGCAGTCTCTTTTTGAAGCAAGTTATTAGTTCTCACAATAATATGTTCAATAATAAGTCAATGGACTATCTAAGGATAGTCCGTTTTGACTCCAAGCCACCCCCACCCACCCCCCCCCCCCCACACACACACAAATAAAAATATATCAAAGAGGCAAAGAAATGCTGACGTGTACAGAGAACTTTACTGACGGACTGGGGTTGACTTTAGTTTCCACTAAGCAGGTTAGAGGGTTGGACTATGATCTGTCTACTTTGTTGGCCCAGTCTCGTCTGTTGACTAGTCTGTGTGTCGGTCTGTTTGCTAAACTAAATAATGAATAGGAAAACCCATGATCGGATTTGATGCGGACTCTTCCTCGACATTCGAATTTCGTTTTGCGTTCCACTGAGAAGAAAAACAAACACCCAGCCAGCAACAGTCGACAAGTATGCATTGTGTCCTCTCCTCCTCCCCACCTTTTATTGTCTACCGTCTCTCCACCCCCCCCACCCCTCTCTCTCTCTCTCTCTCTCTTTCTCCTCTCTCTCTCTCTCTCGCTTTCGCTTTCACTCTCTCTCTCTCTCTCTCTCTCTCCTCTCTCTCTCTCTCTCTCCTCTCTCTCTCTCTCTCTCTCTCTCCTCGCGCTCTCTCTCTCTCTCGCATTTCTCTCTCTCTCTCTCTCTCTTTCTCTCTCTCTCTCTCTCTCTCTCTCTCTCTCTCTCTCTCTTCTCTCTCTCTCTCTCTCTCTCTCTCTCTCTCTCTCTCTCTCTCTCTCTCTCTCTCTCTCTCTCTCTCTCTCTCGCTCGCTCTTTCTCGCTCTCTCTCGCTCTCTCGCTCTCCCTCTCTCTCTCTCTCTCTCCTCTCTCTCTCTTCTCTCTCTCTCTCTCTCTCTCTCTCTCTCTCTCTCTCTCTCTCGCTCTCTGTCTCTCTCTCGCTCTCTCGCTTTCTCTCTCTCTCTCTCTCTCTCACTTTCGCCTCTCTCTCTCTCTCTCTCTCTCTCTCTCTCTCTCTCTCTCTCTCTCTCTCTCTCTGTCTGTCCTCTCTCTCTCTCTCTCTCTCCCCCCTCTCTCTCTCTCTATCTTATCTACCTTTGTTTATTTCATTATTTCCTTAAAGGGGCACCCTGACGGGTGATTGTTTTGTAAGAAACACGCCGAGATCACCAGGAAAACACTCTCTACAGAGGAAGAAGAAGAGGAGAAGGAGGAGGAGAAGGAAGATGAAGATGAGGAGGAAACGGAGGAGGAAGAAGAGGAGGAGGAGGAGAAGAAGGAAGATGAAGATGAGGAGGAGACGGAGGAAGAAGAAGAGGAGGAGGAGGAGGAGGAGGAGAAGGAAGATGAAGATGAGGAGAAGACGGAGGAAGAAGAAGAGGAGGTGGAGGAGGAGAAGGAGCAAGAGGAGGAGGAGAAAGGAGAAGGAGGAGGAGACGGGAGGAA
Source organism: Phymorhynchus buccinoides (assembly GCA_017654935.2). Lineage (NCBI taxonomy): Eukaryota > Metazoa > Mollusca > Gastropoda > Neogastropoda > Raphitomidae > Phymorhynchus > Phymorhynchus buccinoides. The sequence goes on from CM065699.1 coordinate 37,583,791, forward strand.
GAAGAAAGAGGAGGAGGAGGAGGAGAAGGAGAGGAGGAGGAGGAGGAGGAGGAGAAGGAGCAAGAGGAGGAGGAGAAAGGAGAAGGAGGAGGAGACGGAGGAAGAAGAAGAGGAGGAGGAGGAGGGAAGGAGCAGAGAGGAGGAGGAGGAGGAGAAGGAGAAAGAGCAAGAGAAAGGAGGAGGAGAAAGGAGACAGGAGGAGGAAGACGGAGGAAGAAGAAGAGGAGGAGGAGGAGGAGAAGGGCCAAGAGGAGGAGGAGGAGGAGGAGGAGGAGAGGAGAAGGAGCAAGAGGAGGAGGAGAAAGGAGAAAGAGGAGGAGACGGAGGAAGAAAGAAGAGGAGGAGGAGGAGGAGAAGGAGCAGGAGGAGGAGGGAGGAGGAGGAGGAGGAGGAGGAGAAGGAGAGAGAGAAGAGAGGAGGAGGAGAAAGGAGAAGGAGGAGGAGACGGAGGAAGAGAGAGCGTCGGAGGAGGAGGAGAAGGAGGAGGAGAGAGATGGAGGAGGAGGAGAAGGAGGAAGAAGAGGCGGAGGAGGAGAAGGAGGAAGAGGAGGTGGAGAAGGAGGAAGAGGAGGAGGAGACTGGAGAGGAAGAGGAGGAAGAAGAGGAGGAGGAGGAGGAGGAGAGGAGGAGAATAGGAGGAGGAGGAGGAGAGGAGGAGGAGGAGGAGGAGGAGGAAGGAGGAAGAGGAGAAGGAGGAGGAGAAGGAGGAGTAGAAAAAAAGGAGGAGGAGGAAGTAGGCTTGAGGAGGAGAGGAGGAGGAGGAGGAAGAGTAGGAGGAGGAGAAGTGGAGAGGAAGGGAGGAGGAGGGAGAGGAAGAGGAGGAGGGAAGGGAAGTAGGAGGGAGGGAGAGGAGGCTGCTTCTTAGGAGGAGTAGGAAGAGGAGGAAGAGGAGGAGAGAGGAGGAGGAGGAGAGAGGAGGAGGAGGAGAAGGAGGAAGAAGAGGAGGAGGAGGAGGAAGAAGGAGGAGGAGGAGGAGGAGAAGGAAAAAAACTATTACAAGCTAGTACGAGTAGATTGTTTCATTTTGGTTAACAGATTAGGACAAGTGATTTAGAACCCAGACAATTCAGACAACTGTATTTATAAACGTTGGTCGTTAACAGTGTCTTTCTGTTTACATAATTGCCTGAACAGAAATGAAACTTACAGTAAATAAATACATGCATAAATACATACATACATACATAACTACATGCATACATAAAATACGTACATAAATAAAGTAAATAAATAAGTAAATCAATCAATCAATCATCAATAAATCAATAAATCAATCAATAAATAATAAATAAATAAATACATAAATAAATAAATAAATAAATAAAATAAGAAAATAAATAAAAAAAAAATCAATCAATAAACAAATAAATCAATAAATCAATAAATCAATAAATAAATAAATCAATACATGAATCAATAAATGAATCAATGAATAAAACAATAAATAGATAAATAAATAAATAAATAAATAAATAAATGTTCAACAATAAACCATCATGTTATGAATGCTTTTTTTTTTTTTAGGGGGGGTGGGGGGGGGTTTTTCTTATTTAAGTTGGAATTTGTTGTGTGGATTAGAACCTGTGGTATTTGCTTACAAAATACTAAGGGGATGCACACGCCTATCTCTTTCACTAAAAGAATTTGACTCCCAGCACCTCCGCCAAGGAGGAATCGTCAATTTGACGGTTTGATTTCTAGGAACCCAGAGCAAAGTGAGTGTTGCGACCTCCGTAAAGGGTTGTTTTCCTGGTGATCTCGACGTGTTTCTTGCAAAAAAAATCTCATCCGTCAGGGGTGTCCCGTTTAAACTTACCTCCAAGTTTTTAAGGGAGGGTGGGGGGGAAAGGGGGGGGGGGGGTGAGAAGTCAACTTGAACAGTGATTCCTCTTCACGGGTACACGGATTTCGAAAGTGGAAAATAATAACAATGAAACTGGCACAGTTTTAAAAGAATGGCTTCGCTTTGCTTAACCCCACCACCCACACCCCCACCCCCCCACCCCCACCCCCACCACCCATCCAAGCACAGAAAGAGTAAAAGGGGACCGCTACACTACATACGATTCAAACTCACCGCCGTGATCCCATTCTGCATGTTGTGAGGCATAATAGAGTGTAGAGTGGCACAGTGGTATCGCGTTCGCTTCGTGTCAAGTAAACCCGAGTTCGAACCTGGGTACAGGGGATTTTTTCCCCCCTCTCATTCTGCACTAGGCCTTAACGGTCTGAACGTGGAGTCTTTTCGGATGAGACGATAAACCGAGGTCCCGTTGTGCCCATGCACTTAGCATACGTTAAACCCAGTGGCAACGAAAAAAGTTGTCATTTGGTCAAATTGTCCCCCCCCCCCCCCCACCCCCCCGCCCCCCCCACCTCCCCACCCCCCACCCCCCTCCCTTCCTTATCAGTGACAAAAATCGCATGAAAAAAAAAATAAAAAATGGGTGGCGCGCCTCTGGCTGCGACGCGCTCCTCCAGGTGGGAGCAAACCCGAATTTCACAGAGACGCCTCTGTGACTATAAAGTACCTAATACCTAAATACCTAATAATAATTCACCTAACATTCTACTGTCTACGTGAATCTGATGAAATCCTACTTATAGTTTTGTTCACTATATTTGTAAGTCCGCCCGTACACGAAAACTGACGAAATAAAATATATGCATACTTCTTTGTTTGTGGCTCAAGCCACAAACCTATAACTCACTTTGTCGGTCGGTCGGTCTGTCGGTCTGTTGGTCCAAAATTGTCGCACATTTTGACAAAATTGTCGCACTTCAAATCGAGGCTACACTTCTGGCCGCTCTTTAAAATGATGTATTTTAAAAGCGTACAAAATAATAAACATACGTAATACAGACACTACAACAGACACGACGAGTATGCGGTGCTTCTTTCGATGAGTATAAGTAGGATACATAGTTTTAAATGTTTTCCAAAAGATATAAAAAGTTACGAAATGGTGCAGAGATATAACATTCTGGTTTACAGATTTAAATTATTGAAAAGCCAGGGGAGGTGACTCATGATTGGAGTGGTAAAAATAGACCGCGTGCCACAAACTATTGCGATTTCGCGCTTTTTTTTTTTTTTATCGGACATCTATTTTCGGGGACTAGTTGGGACTAATCCCGCTCGGACTACTCTTTTGATCACACCGCTGACAGTCATGGCGGACATACCACATACCACTGGGACTCATCCCGTGTGGACTAACGTTTCATCTGCACCGCTCGGACTACATACATACGCTTAGTGTGAGAAATAATAATAAACAGTAAAGTCATTTCGACGAATTTGTTACAAAATAAAATAATATTTTTTTAAAAATTAATTAAATTCAAATTTTATCTTTTGTGTATGTCGACACTAAATGGATCCTAAGCCTATCCCTAACCCTATTCCTAACCCTAATCCTAACCCTAAGCCTATCCCTAACCCTAACCCTATCCCTAACCCTATCCCTAAACCTATCCCTAACCTATCTGAAAAACAAGGAACCTGAGTACGCAGAAATGCAACGATACAAATGCTCAGCAGACATTAGACCGAATGGGAAAAGCTATGCAAATCAAAGCAATTAGGTCGAACGGCATTAGTCCGAGGGGTTTTAGTCCGAGCGGGATTAGAGAGAGAGAGAGAGAGAGAGAGGAGAGAGAGAGAGAGAGAGAGAGAGAGAGAGAGAGAGAGAGAGAGAGAGAGAGAGAGAGAGAGAGAGAGAGAGAGAGAGAGAGCATTTACGGTGTAGAGTGGCACAGTGGTATCGCGTTCGCTTCGTGTCAAGTAAACCCGAGTTCGAACCTGGGTACAGGGGATTTTTTCCTCTCATTCTGCACTAGGCCTTAACGGTCTGAACGCGGAGTCTTTCGGATGAGACGATAAACCGAGGTCCCGTGTGCCCATGCACTTAGCATACGTTAAACCCAGTGGCAACGAAAAAGTTGTCATTTGGTCGAAAATTTACCCCCCCCCCCCCCCCCCCCCCCCCCCCCCCCCCCCCCCCCCCCCCCCCTCATCAGTGACAAAAATCGCATGCAATTTTTTTTTAATAAA
>CM065699.1:37612222-37619722 GCA_017654935.2 Phymorhynchus buccinoides
CCGGAGAGCGCGTCGCCTACCCAATTGCTTTTTGGGGTGGGTGGTTTTTTTTGGGGGGACAAGGTGAGGAGGGGGTGTGGGCACACTTGGAAAACCTAGCTATCAATTTGGCTATACCAGGCAGCAGAATTTCTCCCTGCTCTTAGCGACTTTCAACTGCCGTGGGATTTGTACGTGCGTAAAGCCGCGCACGGGTCAGACTAGCTTTAAGTCCCCATCCGAAGGACTGGACGTTTCAGTTCGATTTCCCCGTCAAACTAGAAAGAAAGGGCGAGAGGCCGGGATTCGAACCCGGGTCACTCACGCTGCAGTCACGCATTGCATTTGGCAGGCGAACGTCTTAACCACTCTGCCACCTTTCTCCCATCTTTATTCTGGTTTCCTTTGTCGACCACTCGGACAGTCTCCTAGTCAGACGAGCGCGGATGCGCCATGCTGCCGTTATGCGACTGACTAAGGAACAGTAAAGTCCATCAAGTCCGCGTCTCCGGTTGTGAGAAAAAAAACCCAACAAATCCTTGTAAGAGTTTCTAGAACCAAGGCGGGAAAAATGGACCGGTAATAAGGCAGAAAGATATTAGCAGAGGACAGTAAGCACCCCCCAAAAAGAGGGGTGTGACAGACTAGAGGCTTACCAGTTTGTTCTGTGTCGTGCGTTGTTTACGTGTAACGTGTTAACATAATTCAAGGTTAGAAGGCTAAGCCACTCTTGAATTAACCCTTTCACCGCCAGCCATATTTCAGCCAGAAAATTTCCATTAAATTTACCTGGGTAGAGAACAAAATCCACCTGCAGTATTGGGGATTCTTCTGTGACATAATCATATATATAAAACAAAATTAAAAATTAAACAATAAAAAAAACCAATCACTAAGTTCAAACTCTCATTTGCGCTCTTCCAGTTTCCGTCGAGTTTATAGGCTTCATAGGCTCCTTCGACGTACTTATCCAGATCCAGATAAAAATACGGTCTATCCATACTTCCCAAAACTAAGACAATAGGGTCTTTGGATAACAGACCCCAATGTGATGCCTTTTAGTGACATAGGTGTTAAATTATTTTTGGTGCTAAAATGCGACTTTGGCGGTGATAGGGTTAATGTTGATTTGTTCGTACCATCATTCTCTCCGCCAACGTTGATGTGTACTAGTGTGTGGGTGAGGGGGTCATAAAGGCGAACCTGGCACATTCTTTTTGTTTTGAGGATGATGCTTTTGTTTGCCTCCCATTTGGCTCTGATCCACATCATTGCTTGGTGATTGGCATCGTCATCCGCTTTGGGTGGAGAGGGGGAGTTAATTTAAGAGAGTTCTCCCCCCGTTTGTTCAGTTTCGTTATCTCCTCTCTTAGCCTCGGTACACGCATGTATGCACGCAGGAGTATTAACAATTGTGCATGTTTCGTATGCACATTTTATAAATCCATATTTCAACCCATCTTTTATCACAATAGCACCTGCTTTGCTACCTTTATGTTCACATATGTATATGTAATAGTAGGCCTTGCCATGTTTGTATTTTCTATGTTCGCATAATATGTATCAAGGACTGATTTGGAGGACTAGGCGTTGGCCTAAAATCTTTATCCTTGAAAAATAAACTTCAAGTTTTCAAGTTTTCGGTATTTCATAGTTATGGAGGGTTACAAGCGCAAAAGTTCCAGAAGGTGGGGGAACTATTTTGTACGAAAGATACCCGCCCCCGCCCCCCGGGTATCCCCACGGGGGCTACCATCTTATTACAGCAGCGCCATCACAGAGGGAATACTAATTCTGGGTTTCTGGCTTGGGTGGTGGCTGGAGATGGATACTTTCTCTGGGAGAATGGACCGTGTTAGACGGGAAGTAACGAGGCCATTGTTGTTATCCTCCGAGATGGCTCCCCCACCCCCCACCCCCCACCCCCACCCCCACACCCTTTGCTTTCTGGTTATAGGACGTTGATAGGGGGTTTCCGAAGGTGTAGGCTTCAACAGAGTGTAAAAAGATAGGAAAGGGAGGAACTCGGGAAGTTATTAATTAATATTATAAAGAAACGGAAAGAGAGAGAGAGTGGTGAGAATGAGAGTAAGAATGAGACAGAGAGAAGTTATAGAGACAGCGACGGTCTCAGAGAGAGAGAGAGAGGGGGGGGGGGGAGAGAGAGAGAGAGAGAGAGAGAGAGAGAGAGAGAGAGAGAGAGAGAAAAGAGAGAGAAAGTGAGAGAGATACACAGAGAGAGAGAGACACAGAGAGAGAGACACACACACACACAGCGAGAGAGAGAGAGAGAGAGAGAGAGAGAGAGAGAGAGAGAGAGAGAGAGAGAGAGAGAGAGAGAGAGAGAGAGAGAGAGAGAGAGAGAGAGAGACAGAGAGAGAGAGACAGAGACATAGACAGAGTCAGGGAGACAGAGAGAGGGTGAGAAATACGAATACGAATGTTTATTGTGGGTTAAGGATAAGCAGAAGCTTTTTATTACCCGGCCAGAGGCCGAGGTATTGCGATCGGTTTGTGTGTCTGTGTGTCTGTGTGTGTATCGATTATCTTAAAACCTACTGTTTGGATTTTGATTAAAATTGGCAGAGGGGTAGACAGCTTGAAAAGGAAGCTTCCTTTCGTTAATCAACACCGTGCTGACCTTGACCTTGAAGTTTGACCTTGAAAACCGAAATTTCCTTCTTTGGGCTATGTAATTTTCCCCCAGCTTTATTTCGTGAACTAGTGAACAGAATCGCTTCAAAATTTTGTGTGGTGGTGTACCATGGTGCAAGGAAGTTTGTATAAAAGTTCAGCTGTATCTCGTGAACTACTGAACAGAATCGCTTCAAATTTTGGGCTATGTATTTTATGCGTTCTGTAATGGTGGAAAGTGGTGTGTTTATTGGGGGTTGGGGGGGGGGGGGGGGCAGGACATAACTCTGGCCGGGTTTTCATTGTCACAATGCGTTGCTGCCGCTCGGCGATGCCCTTGTTAAGCATGCGCTAGAAAATAACAAACAAAATGCCCAACAAGAAAACATACATAAGAAATAACAGAAGAACAAGACGTAACACAACTTATCCAAGAAATTAAATATCAGACATTAAAAAAATAAATAATGAAAATACAAATATTATAGCAATAAAATTATCACTAAGATTAAGATTAAAATCATAGCCCCGTCGACAACTATGGCTGATCAAATTATCAGTAAAAGACATTGAAACATACGTTTAATTAACGCACACAATTCTACAACACAGGCATGCACAGAACATACGCAGCAATGCATATAATGCACATCCATTCATACAAGACAACCACTTTTACACTCACACTTTTACCCCGTGTAAGGGCGCATGCGCGTTCACGTTCTCTCTCTCACACACACACACACACACACACACACACACACACACACACACACATACAGACAAGACACACGCCTGCACGCAAATGCACTCATACATATACATACACAATAAGCGAGGTCTACGCATACACATACACGTACGTGCACATACGCTCAGCAGAGCGAGAGAGAGAGAGAGAGAGAGAGAGAGAGAGAGAGAGAGAGAGAGAGAGAGAGAGAGAGAGAGAGAGAGAGAGAGAGAGAGAGAGAGAGAGAGAGAGAGAGAGAGAGAGAGAGAGAGAGAGAGAGAGAGAGAGAGAGAGAGAGAGAAATACGAATGTTTACGAAATACGAAATACGAATGTTTTATTGAGGGTAAAAAGGATAAGCTACAATAGCTTCTTTGCACCTGGCCCTCTCACTCACACACTCACACCATGCATCAGGCAATGAAAAAATGACATAAAAACAATCAAGTCAAGAAAATGAAACAAAAATTGGCACATGAAATAATTGACAGAGAATCAAATTGGGACATTAAACAGATATACAGAGAGACAAAAAGATTTAAAGAATCTTGGCATAAGTTGATATTTGTATTAAAACTCATTAACATAACTGATGGACAAGATTGTCCATTATGTACTTGTGATAAGATTTGCGAAAGGAAGATACGCTAGTTTTATTTTTTAAATTATCAGGGATGTCGTTCCACAGTTTACCACCTGAGTATGTAAGGGATGCTTTATATAGATCTGTTCTGGGGCGGGGCATTATTAATTTGGTTTTGCTTCGAATTGCATGGACTTTAAATTTAGTAATAAGATATTTTGGTACTAACTTATTTATGATCTTGTACATAAGGGTACCTTTGTTTAGTAGACATTTCAAATCAAATGGTAGAATGTTGAGTTCTTTATAGTCAATGGTTTCAAGGGAGGACGATTTAAGGAGTATGAGTTTAAGAGAACGTTTATATAATCTTTCAACGTGTTTGAGTGTGTTTTTACTAGCTGAATCCCAACATGTTGATGCATAATCAATGTCAGGCTGAATATAGGCATGGAAAAAAAGCTTACGGGTATGTTGATCCAAAAAGTGCTTTATTCTATTGAGCTGGAATACTTTTTTTGAGATTTTCTTGGCCAGTATTTGCATGTGTTTTGACCATGATAAGTTGTTGTCAATGTATAGGCCGAGTAATTTGTGTGAAGTAACTTCTTCTAGAGACTTTTCATAGATAGTTGGTGTACTTAATTGATTTTTAAAGTTTTGCCTCTTTTGTCTTGTTGTGATTAACATGAATTTAGATTTTTTGGGATGTAATGCCATATGATTCTGCTCTGACCAGTCAACTAAATTATTAATGTCACTCTGCAATTCAGAACAGATTGAGTCAACATTATAACCGTTTTTATGGATTGTGGTGTCGTCTGCAAAAAGTTCACACGGTGAAGTAAGATGAAGCGGGAGGTCATTTACATAAATGGTGAAGAGCATAGGTCCTAAGACAGAGCCTTGGGGAACTCCATAATAGACTGATTGCAATGAAGATTTAATAATATCTTTGGAGACGGTTTGTCGTCTGTCAGATAGAAAGGACGAAACGAGGGCGATAGAATCTTGGGTTAATCCGTACAATGATAGTTTTTTTTAATAGAAGGGCATGGTCAATAACATCAAAGGCTTTAGCGAAGTCAACGAAAATAACACCGGTGAGAAGGTCACTGTTAATATTAGTATGCCACTGTTCGACTAGATTAGTGAGTACTGTTTGGCAGGAATGATTTTCTCTAAAGCCACTTTGGTTACAATGGAAAAGATCATGTGTGGTAAAGTATGTCTGAAGGTTACGCTTTAAATGCTTTTCTAGAGGTTTGGAGAGGTTAGACAAGATAGATATAGGTCGGTAGTTTGACGGATCTTGGGGGTCACCAGATTTATATAGTGGTATCACCTTTGCGTCTTTAAATAATTGGGGATAACAACCTTTCTCAATGCAAAGGTTATAAATATAGGTAAAACAGTCAGTGATAATAGGCGCAGATAACTTTCAGATATAGTTATAAATATGATCTAAGCCGCAACATTTAGAATGCTTGAGTTGAAGTAAGTCTTGGTACACCTCATGTACAGCCATATACTGAAAACTGAGTTTAGGACCTAGTTTTTAAGAGAGAGAGAGAGAGACAGACAGACAGACAGACAGACAGAGACAGAGAGAGACGAGGGATTAAGCACCGACGCATCCACACACAGACATAATATGTCTGCGCGCACACGCACAAATAAATCACAGACACATACGCACAATGAAAGAGAGAGAGAGGGGGGGGGGGAAGGGGGGAGGAGGACAAAACACGAACAGAGAGGGGTGGGGGGGAGACAGAGACAGAGAAATAGACATTGCGAAAGATAGAGGCAGACCGACAGAGAGACAGAATACAAAAAAATCGAAATACATTATAATATAGTGAAAGAAAACCGAAGTATACAAATGACCCTTGAGACCGTACTCGCGACGCGCATTCAGGGCGGATAACCTTTCCTGACACGACAGCAGTTCTCTCCCTTAGGAGTGCCCCTGTCTGCAGCTTCATAGTAAGGTCCAAGTCCATTAGATTAAGTATAGCTGATGCAAAAACTGACTTGCATATGAATCGGGATATCAAAAAAGAGTATATAATGTCGTTTCTGGCACGAACGAAGGCATCAATAAAAAGCTAAAGCTTAAAAAAACTAAAGATCTTACTTGATTGAATTCCGCAAGAGCTTGTTGGCCTTTTTATGTGGGTGAGGGTATTCGTTCGTAGTAAAATGTATTACGGAAAAAAAATATCATTGCAGGCCAGGTAATATTATTTTCAGCATTTTAAAGAGACACAGACGCGCCACGATTAAGTCCCTTGGTTTTTTTCTGGGTAGCTGTGACCCATTATATAAATGCCCCCATGTTCAAATTGAGGCTGCTCTTTAACATGCTTTGAATTTGGGGGCATTTGTATGGGAGTCAAACCTGGTCAAAACAAGATCTCTTTCCAGCTATAAGAGGGAAAACCCGTGAAACCCGTGGTGGCTCTTTAAGGAAGCCGGAGTCTGAAACGTTATGCCAGCCTAATGAATAGAAAAAAGATAAAGAGAAAAAAACAACCATGCTACTACCTTTAATTGTAAACCACTTTTTTGCTTTACATTAGGGGAAGACGGGGTAAAAAGCGCATGGGCGGGTGAGAAGCCCACCCCAATTATCTCATGAAATGAAGCAAATTTCAGTCTCATTTTGCCCATGAGACGAGCGTTAATGTCTAGCATTCGTCTCATGGGCAACTTTGACTGAAATTTTCTTTATTTCATGAGATAATTGGGGTGGGCTTCTTACCCGCCCATGCGCTTTTTACCCCGTCTTCCCCTAATAACAAAGTCGACCTAATTTGATAAAGAAAAATGACCTTTGAAATTTCCACAGTGATAGGTTTAGTCGTTGAGAATGTGGCTATTGGATCACCTTGCTGTTTTCTTTTTTTTTATAAACACGCGAACAGATGAGAGAGAGAGAGAGAGAGAGAGAGAGAGAGAGAGAGAGAGAGAGAGAGAGAGAGAGAGAGAGAGAGAGAGAGAGAGAGAGAGAGAGAGAGAGAGAGAGAGAGAGAGAGAGAGAGAGTACAAATGTTACGAATACGAATACGAATGTTTATTGAGGGTTAACAGGGTTTATGAGAGAGAGAGAGAGAGAGAGAGAGAGAGAGAGAGAGAGAGAGAGAGAGAGAGAGAGAGAGAGAGAGAGAGAGAGAGAGAGAGAGAGAGAGAGAGAACTTGAACTTGAAATGTTTAATGAGGATTAACTGAATAAGCATAACACTTCACACACAGAGAGTGGGGTGTGGGGGCGGGGGTGGGGTGGTGGGGGGGGGGGGAGGGGGAGATTGTGTGCATGCCCTTCTGGAAAATACCCTTCGTAATAATGTTATCAAACAAAGCATACATGAAGGAAGAAATGAAGGAAGGAAAGATTGAAGGAAGGAAGGAAGTTACGGTTAAAACATTAGCGGGGAAATGCCCTAGCTAAAACATGGCAACTTATACAACAGAAAGACAAAAGGAAAACAACACAAAAATAGAATAAAACGCTTTTTCCCAAAGTGGATATCGGTGCGCAAGACATGAATATCAGATGAATGAAGTCTTT
>CM065699.1:37624722-37639722 GCA_017654935.2 Phymorhynchus buccinoides
TTTAACGTCCTTCAACTAAAAGTGATTCAGAAGACAATATATTGTTAGTTTGATGTTGGTGTGGTGAGTGTGAGTGGTTCACTCTGTAAATGTGTGTAAGCATTAGAGTAAGTGATAGGATAGTGATGCAGACCTAATCATACCCCCCATACCCCCCCCCCCCCCCCCACCCACGCCCCCCCCCCCCCCCCCCCCCCCCCCCCGCCCCCCCCCCCCCCCCCCCCCCCCCCCCCCAAAGAAAAAAAGAAAAAAACAAATTACATTTAAAGAATATAACCGATAAATGAACAATGTTAAAGATACATACTAAGTGAACTACTTAATAAACATTTACAAACTGAATCAAGAACAGAATAATTGTTTAGAATACTGGGTAGAGACAATGGCGTCGATCCATCAATAAAACCATCAATACCCGAATTCTTGAAAAGTTCTCTTGCTAATGGACACTGAATCAGTAAATGACTGACACATTGCATTTAACATTAATACAGTATTTTGTTTTAAATGAATTCAAACGTAGTCTATGGATTAGACTTTCAATCTCCCTGGACGAGAAAGTAACACGTTTGCGTAATATTATCTCATTGTCTCTAACATTAGATTTAATACAGCAGTTATAATATTGAACGTCTGAGTTCATCAATTCAGTTTTGACATTTTCATGAGAAGTTTTGTTTATAATTGAGAAACATTCTGTCAGATCTAAAGGAACATTAATTGATACTGCGTCGTCACTATTTTGAGCTGCATTTTTTGCAGCTTGGTCTACCCGTTCATTTCCTGATATTCCGCAATGAGAAGGCACCCAACAAAAAGTAATGGTGATGCCTTTCAAGGAAAGAATGTGTATTATATGTTTAATTTCAATTATCATGTCAAGTCGGATACATGAATTGGGAGACATAATAGCATACATTGCTGCTTTAGAATCAACACATATTAAGATGTGTCTGTTATTTATAGGAAAACTTAAAAGGAAATCCAAGGACATAAGTATAGCAAATAATTCAGCGCTATATATAGACAAATTTTTACCAAGATAGAACAACTTTTCTACTTTTAAGCTAGGAATAATGAAAGCTGCTCCCGAGTTATTATCTTCTAAAACTGAACCATCTGTGAATATTTTTAAATATTGATTGTACGTATTTTCTAAATGCGTGTACACAGACGTTCTCAAAATATTGGGAGAACCCTTTTTAGATAAATGAGAGTAATCAATATCAAAGACAGCTTTTGATTGCTCCCATTTTGGAATGGGAGAAAATGTGGGGGTTTTAGTGATGTTACTTTTATTTAGTTTTGTATCGCTTAGAAGATCGGAGGAAAACGAATAAATAGATTTTGTGGATAGAATATTCTGTGCACGTTTTCCAAAATCCTTTTCAGAATTTAAACATACCTCTTCTGAGCAAAAATTGTTTTGAGAAAAACTTTTCAAAACAAATTTTGAAGCAGAAGCTTTACGGAGTTCTGTGAGAGGTAAAACTCCCACTTCGCTATATGTCCCTAAGTTAGATGTATGTGTGGGAACTCCAAGAGCAATTTTGTAAGCTTTGCAGTCAGTACTCTGAAGTTTATTTAAAAGATATTGAGGTGCATTAAAAAATACTTCTTGAGCATATGATAGTCTAGAGCGTACAAGGGCGGATGCTAAAATTATTAATGTGTTGGTATCTTGCCCCCAAGATTGTTTACTAACTATTTTAAGGAAGTTTAAGCTTTTCCTTGCTTTATTTAAAATATAATCAATATGAGCATTCCACGTTAACTTACTACTTAAGAAAACACCTAAGAATTTGACGCTTTTAACATAATTTAAAACAATGCCTTCCAAGATGAAAATTGGAAGTTTATCTGGATCATATCCAGAGTTAAAAAGCATCAGATTTGTCTTTTCTGGCGAAAGAGAAAGCCCGTTTTCATATAAAAAATTATTTATTTTATTAAGTTCGTGTTGATATTTAATTTTGATATAATTCATACATAGGCATATATGTTCGGTTGTGTGTGTGTGTGTGTGTGTGTGTGTGTGTGTGTGTGTGTGTGTGTGTGTGTGTGTGTGTGTGTGTGTGTGTGTGTGTGTGTGTGTGTGTGTGTGTGTGTGTGTGTGTGTGTTGCGTCCGTGGCCCCGACCTTTAACCTTAACTCAAACCTTAACGTTGTCATTTTCTCTAAACATATAAGGCGTTAGAGGGTTAAAGTTAGCAGGATACTTGATTTTGACGTGAGCCTTCAAGTCATGACGATCAAAGCAGTCAGATACATTGATAAAGAACAAAATAAAGATAATCATTTGTTGCAGAGATTACTGTTGTTTAACCTTGACTCAGTCACACTCTTCAAACTAAAGAAGACTGTCACTCTCCACTGAAACTTTAACGTTGTCGTTTTCTCAAAAAAACATAAGATGTTAGAGGGTTAAAGTTAGCAGGATACTTGATTTTGACGTGAGCCTTCAAGTCATGACGATCAAAGCAGTCAGATACATCGGTAAGGAACAAAAGAAAGAAAATCATTTGTTGCAGAGATTACTGTTGTCAGTGTTGTGTTGTACCGAGTAGGAGATACTGGAAAGAAGACTCTCCATTAGATATACAAAAACGCTCTTTAAAAAGAAACACAAGACTTCAGGTGTGTACAAATAGGTACATTTTAACGTCGTTAACTTATATTTTCTGTAACAAATGGATGTACCGAGTGTGTGCGTTGACGGCCCGGTTGTTTCGTTTTATTTGCGCCTTTGAGTAACGGTTGTTCGTGTTCATTCGCACATCATCTCTGCGCATGCAATACTTAGCCTACCGCACTTCCGGCAACAAGGCCTAGGCCTAGAGAATAAGAGATCATGCCTTACCTCATAATCAAGACGACGTACTTAACATTTAGCCCACATTCATTTCAGTCTTGAAAAAAAATATACGGAAAATCCAGGGTTCGTCGATTTCACTGCCTTCGACGTACGAATCCTTTGTTAGGCCTAGACGATTGATCACCATGTGCAAAGACTGTACAGGGGAAGATAAACATGGATGAGCTTGCTGGCTGTGACCTTGACCTTTGCTTTGTGGCAGAGGGGGGGGGGGGGGGGGGATTTAACGAAACGAAAATAAAATATTAGGACTAATATAAAATATCTTACAGAAATGTAGATGACGTGGAACAAGTTTTCATCGCATGAACAATCAGTTTAAAACAGTTACATTTTACGCAACTTCAATTATTAATTTTCTAAGAGTAAGAGGCTTAGACCTACAGGCAAAGACTGTAGGCCTACTACAGGTGTCCGTAGACCCCCCTTACCCCGGCGGGGGGGGGGGGGGGGGGGGGGGGGGGATTGGTCACTATGTTCTTATGAAAGCTTGGTCAATATGCTTTTCAATTTTACTTGTTTGCCAAAAATAAAAATAGGGCTCCACTATGTTACATGCGCATATATAAACATACATATAATTAAATTTTAAAGAAAGGGGTAGGGGTAATTTAATGCATAGAAATAATTTTAATTTACACAGTAAAATAAAAATTAATTCTGTTTTCAGATGCACAAGTGTCTACATAACAGTATTCTCTCTATACAGGCATGGGAATTGCCTGCTATAGTAATAAAAATCAGACGTGAGCCTTGAAGGCTTTGCCTCTTGTTATCAATTAGTTTTATATATTTCTGTTTCAAAAATGTTCTTCAATGAAAGAAACCAGCGATATTTATCAGACTCTTCCAATGATGCATGCCAGTCTTGTTTGTGCGATGCAATGATTCTATCTTTGAATTCATTTAGAAAATGTTGTTCATAACCAACTCCCTGACACATCCAAACTACTCCGAAACCATGAGAAATCAATAATGTTTTCACCGAATACGCCCAGTTTTGTTTACCAAATTCAAGTTGATTTAACATCATAATCATAAGCTTGCCTGCACAGTCTTTGAGGCGGGAGCTGAAGCAATCTCAGCCAGTATTTAATACACTTTGCCCATGTTCTAATGTATAAAGGGTAGCGACCGGACTCACCATCAAGCATTTTATTTGAGGAGTGTAGAGGACAGAAAAACACACACAGACAGACACACAGGCAGAGAGAGACAGAGAGAGAGAGAGAGAGAGAGAGAGAGAGAGAGAGAGAGAGAGAGAGAGAGAGAGAGAGAGAGAGAGAGAGAGAGAGAGAGAGAGAGAGAGAGAGAGAGAGAGAGAGAGAGAGAGAGAGAGAGAGAGAGAGAGAGAGAGAGAGAGAGAGAGAGAGAGAAAGACAGACAGACGGACATAAAAAAACACAGACACACAGGCAGAGAGAGACAGATAGAGAGAGACAGAGAGAGAGACACAGACAGAGAGACACACAGAGAGAGAGACAGAGAGAGAGAGAGACAGACGGACAGAAAAAAACACAGACAGACACACAGGCAGAGAGAGAGACACAGAGAGAGAGACACAGAGAGAGAGACACAGAGAGAGAGACACACAGAGAGAGAGACACAGAGAGAGAGAGAGAGAGAGAGAGACAGACAGACAGACAAACAGACACAGATAGAGACAGACACACAAAAACACAGACAGACACACAGGCAGATAGAGACACATAGAGAGAGAGAGAGAGAGAGAGAGAGAGAGAGAGAGAGAGAGAGAGAGAGAGAGAGAGAGAGAGAGAGAGAGAGAGAGAGAGATGTACTAGCATGAACAGACAGACAATCAGATAATGGTTCGGAAGACAAGCAAGATAGGTCATGCTAACTTGGGGTCTCGCCCGACAGTCAGATTAACAGGCAGACAGACAGACAGACAGACAGACATTCAAGCAGGATCTCACTCGACATATAGACATACAGTCAGACAGACAGACGCTCAAGCAGATTAGTTTACAGACGGACACACATTCAGACCGAGACATACTCAAACGCGTAGAGACAGACGAGGCACTGGGTGAGACAAAGGATGCAGAGAAGGACAAAGAAATGGAAAGACAGTGCGCACGCGCACACGCACACGCACGCGCACGCGCACGCACACGCACGCACACGCACACACACACACACACACACACACACACACACACACTGCACACACAGACAGAGCACACACACACACACAGTGCTGGACAAAGACAGAGCACACACACAGTTCTGTACAAAGACAGAATAAAGATACACACACAGTGGTGGACAAAGACAGACAAAAACACACACACAGTGGTGTACAAAGACAGAGCAAAGACACACACACAGTGGTGGACAAAGACAGAGCAAAGATACACACACAGTGGTGGACAAAGACAGAGCAAAGACACACACACAGTGGTGGACAAAGACAGAGCAAAGATACACACACAGTGGTGGACAAAGACAGAGCAAAGATACACACACAGTGGTGGACAAAGACAGAGCAAAGACACACACACAGTGCTGGACAAAGACAGAGCAAAGATACACACACAGTGGTGGACAAAGACAGAGCAAAGATACACACACAGTGGTGGACAAAGACAGAGCAAAGACACACACACACAAAGTGCTGGACAAAGACAGAGCAAAGTTACACACACAGTGGTGGACAAAGACAGAGCAAAGATACACACACAGTGGTGGACAAAGACAGAGCAAAGACACACACACAGTGGTGGACAAAGACAGAGCAAAGTTACACACAGTGGTGGACAAAGACAGAGCAAAGACACACACAGTGGTGGACAAAGACAGAGCAAAGACACACACAGTGGTGGACAAAGACAGAGCAAAGACACACACAGTGGTGGACAAAGACAGAGCAAAGTTACACACAGTGGTGGACAAAGACAGAGCAAAGACACACACAGTGGTGGACAAAGACAGAGCAAAGTTACACACAGTGCTGGACAAAGACAGAGCAAAGTTACACACAGTGGTGGACAAAGACAGAGCAAAGACACACACACACAGTGCTGGACAAAGACAGAGCAAAGACACACACAGTGGTGGACAAAGACAGAGCAAAGTTACACACACACAGTGCTGGACAAAGACAGAGCAAAGTTACACACACAGTGGTGGACAAAGACAGAGCAAAGTTACACACAGTGCTGGACAAAGACAGAGCAAAGACACACACACAGTGCTGGACAAAGACAGAGCAAAGACACACACAGTGGTGGACAAAGACAGAGCAAAGACACACACACACAGTGCTGGACAAAGACAGAGCAAAGACACACACACACAGTGGTGGACAAAGACAGAGCAAAGACACACACACACAGTGCTGGACAAAGACAGAGCAAAGACACACACAGTGGTGGACAAAGACAGAGCAAAGACACACACACACAGTGCTGGACAAAGACAGAGCAAAGACACACACACACAGTGCTGGACAAAGACAGAGCAAAGATGCACAAAGACATAGCAAAGACACAGTGCTGGACGAAGACAGAGCAAAGACACACACACAGTGCTGGACAAAGACAGAGCAAAGACACACATACACAGTGCTGGACAAAGACAGAGCAAAGACACACACAGTGCTGGACAAAGACAGAGCAAAGACACAGTGCTGGACAAAGACAGAGCAAAGTTACACACAGTGGTGGACAAAGACAGAGCAAAGACACACACAGTGCTGGACAAAGACAGAGCAAAGACACACTGGACAGTGACAGAGCAAAGACACACACAGTGCTGGACAGAGACAGAGCAACAGACACACACAGTGCTGGACAAAGACAGAGCAAAGACACACACACAGTGCTGGACAAAGACAGAGCAAAGATACACACATATTGCTGGACGAAGACAGAGCAAATATACACACACAGTGCTGGACAAAGACAGAGCAAAGATGCACACATATTGCTGGACGAAGACAAAAGACACACTCACACTGCTGGACAAAGACAAAGACACACATACTGCTGGACAAAGACAGAGCAAAGATACACACACAGTGCTGGACAAAGACAGAGCAAAGATACACACACAGTGCTGGACAAAGACAGAGCAAAGACACACAGAGGACAGCACAAACTCATGCACGCAGACCACTCCAAAGATTGCTGAGGCGACTTTTCAACAAACTCAGATTTGGAGATTACTGTCTTATGTATTGTGTAGTATGAAAGTAAAGGTATATAACGTGGAGATTACTGTATTATGTATTGTGTAGTATGAAAGTAAAGGTATGTAACGTGGAGATTACTGTGTTATGTATTGTGTAGTATGAAAGTAAAGGTATGTCAAGTGGAGATTACTGTGTTATGTATTTGTGTAGTATGAAAGTAAAGGTATGGTGGAGATTACTGTATTATGTATTGTGTAGTATGAAAGTAAAGGTATGTAAAGTGGAGATTACTGTATTATGTATTGTGTAGTATGAAAGTAAAGGTATATAAAGTGGAGATTACTGTGTTATGTATTGTGTAGTATGAAAGTAAAGGTATGTAAAGTGGGGATTACTGTATTATGTATTGTGTAGTATGAAAGTAAAGGTATGTAAAGTGGAGATTACTGTGTTATGTATTGTGTAGTATGAAAGTAAAGGTATGTAAAGTGGAGATTACTGTGTTGTGCATTGTGTAGTATGAAAGTAAAGGTATGTAAAGTGGAGGTTACTGTGTTATGCATTGTGTAGTATGAAAGTAAAGGTATGTAAAGTGGAGAGAAAAAGCTCAGATTATCTACAAAGCGTGTGATGTGCGGTGCTAACGGTATAGTGACACAGTCGCCATTCTCTTCCAAGTCATTATTTCCTCATTAATTAATATGCTGTTAACGAAATAAATAGGACAAACATGATCTTTGAACATTGTGGTTAGCCTGATGTCTTGGCGAATGGTCGCTACATCCACAAGGCCATCCTCGGCCAGTTTGGAGCAGTATGGGACACACAAACTCAGGCACTCGATGACAGACGGACGTACGGACGGGCACTTGGACAGACAGACAGACAGACGCAGATAAACAGACTTGCACGCAGACTGAAATAATACAGACAGACGGGGACGCACGGACATATAGACTCGCCTCCCTGTAGTCTCCCAGACTGCTCCCTGTAAGCTGCTGTCGCCGTGCCCCAGCTACTGCTGCTGCTGTCGCTGTCCCTGTTGATGCTACTCTTGTTTTTGATATTGTTACTGCTGTCATTGTGGCTACTGTTTTGTTTTAATTTGGTGGAATGTTTTTTCGTTCTTGTTTTCCTCATCGTGATCTTCTGATTCATCCGGTTGTTGTTGTTCTTCTTCTTCTTCTTCTTCTTCCGATTGGGGATGTTTATCCTGCCCCGCGCCCAAAGTTTTCGTTTAGACTGCTATTGGCGCACATGATGCATGCTTTGTGAGTTCGTCTCATCCGTTCCACCGGCACACACGGCCTACTCGTACCGAATAGTGGAATGGGCTTTAACGTGCGCGCAAGATCTTGTGCATGCGTTCGCACACGGGACCTCGGTTTTAGGCCTCATACGAAGGACCAGGAAATAGGAGTTGTTGTTGTTGTTGTCGCTTCTGCTGGTATTCTGTCTTTCTTTCTTTCATCCACAATTGACGCTAATAAATCTTTTAAGGCCCGCATGACAAATTCAGATTGATAAAGCGTAGGTTTGACAGCAGGCGTTAAGCGCCATATTACGCGCGAAGTTCATTCGTTCTTATAGAAAGCATAGAGCAGGATTTTGTTCCATTGAACACCCCCATGGCTGGCCGTGTAAGACAAATTATTCCACGTGCTCTCATCTTCAGCAGGGAAGCGTTAGTCTTTAATATCAGCCGGAGATGAGCGCAGAGGCTGGGCCATGCCAAAGAGCTTGCTATAACCAGAGTTGAGCGGAGGCTTCCACAAGGTCGGCAAACCATAGCTTCACTTCGAACATTACTTCTTTTTTTTGTCTGTCAACGGAACATGAGGCTGGCAGGACATTAATGATAACAATAATAATTGACAGCATTCCTATCATTAGTTTACACCCAAGGCGCTTCCACCTATCACTGATAGCACACGCAGTCCAACCGAACGAGCTTCGAAGGAAGTGGGTCTTAAACGTTTAGCCTTGAAACCAGAGAGAGTTGTGTGTTGATTCATGACGGAGATCAATTGACTGGGAGGGAATTCCAAACAGCAGGGGGCGCTGAAACTGAAACTGCGGTCACTGCGGAGAATCTTGTGAGAACGGAGGATGCTGACCACAATAACAATGTAAAAACCATGCAAAAGGTTCCATTTGAGCGTTGACACTTTGGGCGATCCTTTGGGCCGTTAAGAACATTGCCACACTGCCCTGTTGGTGCCACAACAGGTGACAGGAGATGTTTATACCGTTGTAACCACACTGTATTGCTGGTGTCACAACAGGTGACAGGAGATGTTTATACCGTTGTAACCACACTGTATTGCTGGTGTCACAACACGTGACAGGAGAGGTTTATACCGTTGTAACCACACTGTATTGCTGGTGTCACAACAGGTGACAGGAGATGTTTATACCATTGTAACCACACTGTATTGCTGGTCACAACACGTGACAGGAGAAGTGTTCACGTTGTAACCACACTGTATTGCTGGTCACAACACGTGACAGGAGAAGTGTTTACCATTGTAACCACACTGTATTGCTGGTGTCACACCATGTGACAGGAGATGTTTATACCATTGTAACCACACTGTATTGCTGGTGTCACAACACGTGACAGGAGATGTTTATACCATTGTAACCACACTGTATTGCTGGTGTCACACCATGTGACAGGAGAAGTTTATACCGTTGTAACCACACTGTATTGCTGGTGTCACAACACGTGACAGGAGATGTTTATACCATTGTAACCACACTGTATTGCTGGTGTCACACCATGTGACAGGAGATGTTTATACCGTTGTAACCACACTGTATTGCTGGTCACAACACGTGACAGGAGAAGTGTTATACCGTTGTAACCACACTGTATTGCTGGTGTCACACCATGTGACAGGAGATGTTATACCATTGTAACCACACTGTATTGCTGGTGTCACAACACGTGACAGGAGACGTTTATACCATTGTAACCACACTGTATTGCTGGTGTCACACCATGTGACAGGAGATGTCTATACCGTTGCAACCACACTGTATTGCTGGTGTCACAACATGTGACAGGAGATGTTTATACCGTTGTAACCACACTGTATTGCTGGTGTCACAACACGTGACAGGAGAAGTTTATACCATTGTAACCACACTGTATTGCTGGTGTCACACCATGTGACAGGAGATGTTTATACCGTTGTAACCACACTGTGTTGCTGGTGTCACACCACGTGACAGGAGATGTTTATACCGTTGTTACCACACTGTATTGGCTGGTGTCCAAAATACGTGACAGGAGATGTTTATACCGTTGTAACCACACTGTGTTGCTGGTGTCACAACACGTGACAGGAGATGTTTATACCGCTGTAACCACACTATATTGCTGGTGTTCAAACCACGTGACAGATGTTTATACCGCTGTAACCACACTGTATTGCCGGTGTCACAACACGTGAACAGGAGAAGTTTATACCATTGTAACCAGGTTTCCAAAAAAAACCGTGGCTCCTCCATTTTCAACCTGGAAGTCATAGACACACGAGCCTGATATTTGAGTGTTGCAGCAACGCCGTACCCGTAGCCACTGTGAGAACAAAATATGCAAAGGCAGAGGTAAATGTTATTGCCGTTAATACATAGATCGTCTCTTCGTAAAAAACACACATGTTTAGCTCTTCTAGCACCATGGACAAATACATTCGCCCAAGACTTCACTCTACACTCCCACCAAATGCAAAGACTGCTAAGGGTAATCATAATGTTCACATTTCTTCCCGTCAAGAACGATAATTTGTAACAGAAAAGAACACAGCCCATCGCTTTTTCCAGTCGGCAGATTATCGTTCTTGACGGGAAAAAAATGTGAATATTACCCTGCTAAGCACCCTGCCATGTGTCTGTCTGCTTTTAGAGCTTGATAATCACCGTTTTCTTCCATCGAAGCAACGCAAAAAAATAGTTTACCCCACTCTTGTCGGCTGAGATAGAACGTTCGGACAACCAAGAATGCAAAATAAAGCAACAACAGTGGCTACGGGTACGGCGTTGTTGCAACAATCAGACCATGTTCAGGGATAGCAACTCGTCCTAGTCGAATTGTTCGTCAACAAAATGCATTTTGTTCTTCCTTCGTATATTTATTTAACGCATCTTGGTAAGGAACATAGGTTTAGGGATAGGGTTCCTAGGAACATTTCAGAGTTAATGGTAACGCATCTTGGTGAGGAATAGGGTTAGGGATAGGGTTCCTAGGAACATTTCAGAGTTAATGGTAACGCATCTTGGTAAGGAACATAGGTTTAGGGATAGGGTTCCTAGGAACATTTCAGAGTTAATGGTAACGCATCTTGGTCACGGAGGAATATAGGTTAGGGATAGGGTTCCTAGGAACATTTCAGAGTTAATGGTAACGCATCTTGGTAAGGAACATAGGTTTAGGGATAGGGTTCCTAGGAACATTTCAGAGTTAATGGTAACGCATCTTGGTCAGGAATAGGGTTAGGGATAGGGTTCCTAGGAACATTTCAGAGTTAATGGTAACGCATCTTGGTAAGGAATAGGGTTAGGGATAGGGTGTTGCATGAAAAAAGGTAGTTCGTTATGAGTCTGCATTTGCGGCATTTTGCGACATTGAGCATGAACCTTTTTTCTAGGGTTAGGGATAGGGTTAGGGTTAGGGTTAGGTAAATGGTTCAAGTAAAGAAAGAGTGAAATTTGTGGTTGTCGCAAATACACACTCTCATAGTAGCGAGCTACTTTTTTTAACGTGCTACCTTTTTTCATACAACATAGGGTTCCTAGGAACATGTCGGGAGTTAATGTTAGTAGATTTTTGAAGACATTATTTTGCGCACAATTTATGCGTCCCGTGATTGAGCGCCGTACCCGTAGCTAGAAGAGCTAAAGGCAGAGAGGTAAGGTAAAGGTTATTAAATAAACCTACCTATCAGCGTAATTCCCTTCGTGCACATGACCAACATTTGGCTTACATTGCATACAAATACATTGACAAGTATTTTCTAACCCAAACGAATGAATACGATAATTAAGTCAACGCAAAAACCTGAGTGCACGATATACCTTGAGTATGTAAAACTTAAAAATAAAAACACAAAGATGGGACTTTGAAAGCCTAACGGCTATGTTTTTTCGTCCCTATTTATAATCTAATCTAATCTAAACGTTTCTCTGTCCATAGCTTTCTTGCTGGGGTTTTTTAAGCCAAGGATCTAGTTTTTGTGAGCACAATTAACTGACCCAGTTTGTTTCAGTTGGTGGGGTGGGTTTTTTGTGTGTGTGATTCTCGTGATCTGTGACGAATTTCGGTTACTTTCGTGACATTCGTGCTTTTCGTGCGTTTTTACTCGGGTTACCATTCGTCACGAGGACAGCTCCTGGGGGGGGGGGGGGGGGGGGGGGGGGGGGGGGGGGGGGTAGGAATGAGCGGGGGGGGCCTAAGGGGTAGGAATCTAGGATTAGCTTTAGGCGGCCCAGAAGGGAATACGTTTATCAGCTTACACGAATTTCGTTTAGTATTATTCTCTCTCTGTGTCTCTCTGTCTCTGTCATCTGTCTCTGTCTCTGTCTCTGTCTCCTGTCGCAAATCTGTACTCTCTCTCTCTCTCTCTCTCTCTCAGTCTTCTCTCTCTCTCTCTCTCTCTCTCTCTCTCTCTCTCTCTCTCGACTCTCTCTGCTCACTGTCTCTCTGTCTCTCTCTGTCTTTCTCTGTTCCTCTCTCTAATCTCTCTCTCTCTCTCCACTCTCTCGCTCTCTCTCTCCAGTTCTCTCTCTCCTCTCACACACACCACACACACACACACACACACACACACACACACACACACACACACACACACACATACACTCTCTGTCTCTCTATCTCTATCTCTTTCCTTTCACCCTAATATCAGATCTCTCTTTCTCTCTGTCACTCTCTGTCTCTGTCTGTCTGCATGAATGTTTCTCTCATTCTCTCTCTCTCTTTCTCTGCTCTCTCTTTTCTCTCTCTCTTCGATCTCTCTCCTCTCTTCTTTCTCTCTCTCTCTCTTTAAAATTCTTTATCCGGATCATCTCTCTCGTACTCCTTTCTGTCTCTCTCCCTCTCTTCCTCAATTCTCTGCTCATCTCTCTCCGTCTCTCCGACTCTCTCCCGTCTCTCTCACTCTCTCCATGAGGCTCTCCTCATCCGCTCTCTCTCTCAAGTCCTCCTCTCTCCGGCGCTCTCGTCTCTCTCTCCTCGTCTCTCTCCTCTCTCCTCTTCTTCTCCTCCTATCTCTCTCTCTCCTCTCTCTCACTCTCTCTCTCTCTCCTCGTCTCTTCTCTATGTGTATGTGTGTGTGTTTCTGTACAGGCTAAAAGACGCCAGCCCCCCTCCCATCTCTCTCTCTGACCTTTTTCTCTCTGTCACTTTCTGTCCATCCCTTTTGTGCTCTCCTCTCGTCCTCTCCTCCGTTCTCTCTCTCCTCTCTGCGACTTCATACATCTCATCGTTAATTCTCTCTCTCTCTGCTCTCTCTTCTCTATCTCTCTCTAAGATCTCTCTCTCTCTATCTCTCTCTGTACTGCCCTCTCATCTCTCTCTCCCGCCTCTCGCATCTTCTCTCTCTCATTCTCTTCTTCTCACTATTCTGCCCTCTCCTCTCTCTCTGTTTTTGTCTCTCTCGTTAAGATGATCAAGTGGCATCCAGCACACGCACTCACAATTATTTTCTTTTATAATGTCTTCACGTTGTTGGTGAAGATGATGCAGATGAAGTGCCTCAACATGCTTCAGATGGTGTTTTTTTGCATTTTTTGTTCCTTTTAAAATTCATCTTAATAATTGACCAAGTCTTCATCATGAAACTCAGTTGTCCCCCAGCCGCTAAATGAATTAGGGGTATGTTTTTGTCTAGCGCCTGTGTCCTTCGTCCTCCAAATTCTGCATTTGTGTGTGGGGTGGCTGTGTGTCTGTGTGTGTCACTTCTTCCTGTGCCCTCCCTCACTGATTCCATCTGTGTGTGTGTGTGTGTGTGTGTGTGTGTGTGTGTGTGGTGCATGGACCGTGTGGTCTCTCCCCCTGTGGTGTGTGTTTGTCTCTCTCGTGTGATGATCAAGTGGCTTCCAGTGCACTCATGTGCTCGTGGTGTTGATGTGATGTGTTGTGAGTGAAGATGATGCAGATGATGTGAACATCGTTCACATGGTGGTGTTTTGTGTTTTTTGTTCCTTTTATGTGTCATCGATGTGTTGTGTGTGTGTGTGTGGTGTGTGTCAGTTGTACGTGGGTGCGTGTGCGTGTGTGTGGAGTGACGTGCGTGTCCGGTGTGCTCCTGTGTGTGTGTGTGTGGAGCTTTGTCGTGTGTGCGATGTGTGGTGTGTGTGTGTGTGAGTGAGTGTGGTATGTGTGTGTGTTTGTGTGTTTGTAAATGTGTGTCGTGTGGGTGTGTGGTGTGCGTGTTGCGTGTGCTCGTGCGTGTGCTCGGTGCGCGTGTGTACCGGGTGTGTGCTGAGTGCGTGAGTGATGTTTGTGTGTGTTTGATGTGTGTGTCGTGTGTGTGTGTGTGTGTGTGTTGTGTGTGTGTGTGTGTGATGTGGGTGCGTGATGTGTGTGAGTGCGTGCGTGTGTGTGTGTGTGTGTGTATGCGCGGGCGTGTGTGCGTGTGTGCGTGTGCCGTGTGTGTGTGTCTGATGTGTGTGTGCCGTGTGTGACATCCTTGTGAGTGGTGCGTAAGTGTGTGGGTGTATGTGTGTGTGTGATGACACGTGAGGTGTGTGTGTGTCGTGTGTGTGGGGGACCTGTGCCGTGTGTGTGTGCGTGCGTGTGTGTGGCGCCGCGCGTGCGCTGGTGCGTGCGCAGCGTGTGCTCATGCCCGTGCGGAGTGGTGCGTGTGTATGCGTGCGCTGTGCCCTGGAGTGCGTGTGACGTGAGCTGAGTGTGCGTGTGTGTGTTGAGTGAGTGATGTGGTTGTGTGTGTGTGTGCATGTG
>CM065699.1:37659722-37664722 GCA_017654935.2 Phymorhynchus buccinoides
GGAACGTATGTGTCCGGTTTTCAGATCTCACTGGTCTCCCCGCTGCGTACAGCCGACACATTCCGATTTAGGAGGAGCTCAAAGGAGAAAAATTATTTGGAAGATTTTTTTTTTTTTTTAAAGGCAGGAGAATGGGGCCAATAAGTCAGAAAGGTAGTAGATTATGCAAAAGCTGAGGGAAAAGTCAGAGTCAAAGAGAGTGACAGAACACAGGAAGTTACAAGCACAGAACTTCCAGAAGGTGGGGGAACTATTTTTTACGAAAGACCCCCCGGCATCCCCACGGGGAAAATCATTATTCTAATCCCCCCGCCCCCCGTGTATAAATAGTTCCCCCACCTTCTGGAAGTTCTGTGCTTGTAGCTTCCTCTAATCTGTCACTCTATTTGACTCTGCCTTTTCCCTTTGCTTTACTGTCATCTACTATCTTTCTGCCTTACCCGGTCCATTTCCCCGTCTTTTTTTGTCTTTTAAAGAAACACTTTCAAAAAGATTTCCTCCAGCCGAAGTCGGACTTGCTGGGCCTAACTATTTCTTAGTTAGGCGCATAACGGCAGCATGACGCATCTGCGCTCATAATTGACAGGAAACTGTGAGTTCCAGAAGGTGGGGGAACTATTTTTACGAAAAACTCCCCTCACCCCCCCCCCCCTCCGGTGCGAGCTTACACACACACACACACACTCACTCAAACATACACACATACACACATTCGTGCGCATGCGCGCACATACGCGCACACACACACACACAAACACACACTTACACACACATACTTATTTTTTGTGATGAATCTCTCTCACACAGTTTTGTGATTAATCTCTCTCTATCTCTCTCTCTCTCTCTCTCTCTCTCTCTCTCTCTCTCTCTCTCTCTCTCTCTCTCTCTCTCTCTCTTCTCTCTCTCTTCTCTCTCTCTCTCTTCTCTCTCTTCTCTCTCTTCTCTCTCTCTCTCTCTCCTCTCTCTCTCTCTCTCTCTCTCTCTCTCTCTCTCTCTCTCTCTCTCTCCCTCTCTCTCTCTCCCTCTCCCTCTCTCCTCTCCCTCTCCCTCTCCCTCTCCCTCTCCCTCTCCCTCTCCCTCTCTCTCTCTCTCTCTCTCCCCCCCCTCTCCCTCTCCTCTCCCTCTCCCTCTCCCTCTCCCTCTCTCTCTCTCAAAACCTCACCCTTTCAGACCATTCAATATAACTGTAGCTAAACCGTGACGAAGTCAATCGCTCACTCAGACATTCCACTAAAACATGTCTACTCAATGGACGACTGAGAAATCTCCCTCAGGCAATAAGTCTTACCAAAAAGCATGAATATGCAAAGAGCTCGCACCCCGCAGTTGACTGAAGCCGGGTGTGGGTTTTTTTTTACTCCCACCACCCTTTCACCTACACTACAGCTGGGGATCATTGTGAACTCACTCACTCACTCACTCACTCACTCACTCACTCAGGGCAGGATGAAAAAAAGCCTGGAGGGCAGGATGAAAAAAAGCCTTGTTAGCTTATTCTTTAACCCTCAATAAAGATCATTTTGACTTGACTTGACTCACTGCCAACAGCAACACACATAAGCGGATATTCCGTGCGGAAATCCCGTGCGCAATCCATAAATAAGTGAAACAAAGAAGGGGAAAGATGTGCGCACGTGTCCGAATTTCCCCTATATGCGTCAACTTGTATCCTTCTTTCTTCCACTTATTTAGGGTCTTCCGTACGGAACGTACGCGTCTAATGTGAACCCGGCCTAACACTTCCCACCTCCCACCTTTTCACCTTCCAGGTGGGAAGCGAGAAAGTTGGCTTCATTCTTTGCATGCAAGGTTTGTAGGCTGCGAAGTGATATCACTCTTTGTGACATTTGAGGCTTTTGGGTCTTACTAGTCTGGCGCATGTATATATAATTATGTATGCCCGTCTGTCGTTTCCGACTATGACTGCCAGGAGATAGCAGAGAGGACAGCTGCTATTCAGACGGGCTTGGCTAAATATGCGTTTATAACATATATAAGCCTTGCTCAGAGTATGTCCCTACTCTCTATTATTATACTAACTTGTGGCGGTGCCATAGCCGATGAGGTTTAACCGAGGCGTGGTCACCGCTACAGCTATCTGTATTAATACAAAATCGGGACTTTACTGGTTTCGTACTGCCTCCGGGCATTGCCTCCAGTATTGTTCCCACCATATTTGTATTTACAAATGTCCCATATGTGTCTGATTCAGACCAAGAGGACGTAAAACTCCATTTTCGTCGTCCCTACTCTCTGTATTCAAAGTAGAGTAGAGTGGATGAGAGAGTGAGTGAGTGAAAATCCGTTTAACGTCCTCCGGTCTGAAACAGACACATATGGGACATTAGTAGATATAAAGATGGTGGGAACGATCCTGGAGGCAATGCCCGGAGGCAGTGCAACTCCAGGAAAGTCCCGAATTTTTAACGATACAGATGTATATTTTGAATTATAAGTAGAGAGAGAGAGTGAATGTTGCAACTTTCTTATATGTGACCCAGCACCACGAAAGGGACATTAAGTGTCAAGCTGACCATTCTGAAATAATTGTACATTTGCAAACTTCAGAAAATTCTCTTTTTAACCCTTTCACCGCCAGCCATTTTTCAGTAAAAAGTTGTTTCCATTAAACTGATCTGGGTAGAGAACAAAAGCTATCTGCAGTATTGGGGATTCTCCTGTGACACATATAAAATAAGGTCTACCCTTACCTCCCAAAACTAAGACAATAGGGTCTTTGGATAATAGACCCCAATTTGATGCCTTTTAGTGACAGAGGTGTTAAATCACTGTGATGCCTAAAATGCGACTTTGGCGGTGAAAGGGTTAATGATACAGGAACCATTCTTTTTTCCCGTTCCCGAGTTAATACGAGCATTTAAAGTTAGTAGGGTGAGTGTCGGCCATTTGAGAAAGCACAGTCTAAAGTCTAGCCTAGCTGAAGAAAATGCATCGACCTACTCGTTTTAAAGCACTTATAAGACCATTTTAGAGACCATAGAAAAGCTTATCCTTTATAAATATGAACGATAAGACGTTAGAGAACACAAAAATACCCGTCACTCAAACTTGATTTTAAAAAAAATTAGATTTTTGACTTTGCAAGCCTGTTGTGAGAAACTAGTCCAGCGACTTAATGTCCCTTTCGTGGTGCTGGGTCACATATTTTCTTACGCTTTGTGTAATGTTTTTCACTTCTTCGTCTTTTAAAAGTAAGATTATGCTGGTATGTGCAGTGATGTAACCTTATTATAGGGGGGTTCGAAATGAATAAACTGTGGCTTAGAATGGAGGGTTGCGCACTTTTCTATAAAACGCGCACTGCCAGTTAGCGCGCGATTTCGGGTTGTTTAATGCCATAAAACGCGCACTTCGAATGTCTGGAAAGCGCGCGCCCGGTCTTGGAATTTGAACATTTATCACTCCTATTTATTTAAAATACAAATTGCTATAAACGTAACAGCAGCAATGACGACTGCATATAATACTCACAGAAAAAAAAGAAAAAGATTGAAACCTGCGCTATTCATGGAACATCAGACCGATGAAAATGATGTTTTACGTCCTCTCGGTCATAGACACATATGGGACATTTGTAAATACAAAGATGGTGGGAACAATGCTGGCTGCAATGCCCGGAGGCAGTGCAGCACCAGTAAAGTCCCGAGTTTTTTAGTGCGCGTTTTATAGTGTGCACTGTATTCAAGTAGCTAAATCGTGCGCGCTTTACGGCATCAAAGTGCGCGCTTTATAGCGGGGGGTTTTCTGCGCGCGTTATAGCAGTGCGCGCTTTCTACCGGACGCAGAATGGAGTACTTGAGACGGTTTTAACGTTGAGTTTTTGGGGGAGGTAGTGTGTGTGTGGGTGGGAGGGGGGGAGGGGGGTAAAACGAATATGATTAGCTGGGACTCGTAGGCCATTTCCATTTTTATCGAATTAGCTTCGGCCCCAAGGCAGAAATCAAGAGATGATATCAGCCTAGACTGATTTTTAATAAGGATAATAATGTTGTACGTCCTGTCGCGATACCATCGCTGATATGACGAGATTATTGTTTTTGGAAATAATGTTCTTGTCAGTATTCTTATAATATATTCTTATCAGCATTTGTGTGTGGCATGTTATCTGTAGCCTACTCGTAGCCTTATGAACTGAGTGAGTGTGTGTGTGTGTGTGTGTGTGTGTGTGTGTGTGTGTGTGTGTGTGTGTGTGTGTGTGTGTGTGTGTGTGTGTGTGTGTGTGTGTGTGTGTGTGTGTGTGTGTGTGTGTGTGTGTGTGTGTGTGTGTGTGTGTGTGTGTGTGTGTGTGTGTGTGTGTGTGTGTGTGTGAGAGAGAGATAAAGAATATATATGTGTGTGTGTGTGTGTGTGTGTGTGTGTGGTTGTGGTTGTGTGTGTGTGTGTGTGTGTGTGTGCACGCGCGCACACACACGTATGTGTGTGTGTGTGTGTGTGTGTATGTGTGCATGCGCGCGCGTACGTGTGTGTGTGTGTATGTGTGCTTGCACCCTCTATAAACTGAAATATTATTATCAAAACATATAATACACATACTACAAAAAAGGTCCCATACAAAAATAATTACCCCGCTGACCTTGACCTTGACCTTGACCTTGTTTTCGTTGTCATCGTTGCTGTGTGCAGGTATGCGATGCAGTGGTGATCCTGGTTTCGGCCACCAATTTCTTACTGTACTACGCTTTCGGCGAAAAGTTCCGCAAGATCTTCCGCAGCCACATGAGGTGCGGTCGGGTTTCCCGTCAATCTAGCTATTCAGAAAACTTGTGAGTGCAGTTCACGTTAGTATTACTTCGATTTTGTTTTGTTTTTGGTTGTTGTTGTTGTTGTTGTTGTTGTTGTTGTTGTTGTTGTTGTTGTTGTTGTTGTTGTTGGGGGGGGGGTTTTTTTGCTTCTTGAATTTTCGGATAACTTGTGAGTCCAGTTTATGTATTTATTACTTTGGTTTTGTTTTGTTTTTTGGTTGTTGTTGTTTTGCTCTT
>CM065699.1:37677222-37679722 GCA_017654935.2 Phymorhynchus buccinoides
TTTTGACGGTTTAATTTCTAGGAAACCAGAGCAAAGTGAGTGTTCCGATCCTTGAAAAGGCAGTCTTTCTGGTGATTTCCACGTGTTTCTTGCAAAAACTCATCCGTCAGAGTCCACCTTTAAGCGACTCATGCTTGCAATGAACGGTCCCTTACAAAGTCCTAGAGCCTTGATTGAGCGCGTGCGCACTCAATATGCAAATGACTGTCCAGCCATAAATAGCCGGCCAACCAAAGCCCGGGCCGGAGTATAAATCCCGCGCGAATCGAGTGCCCGCCACATCACGTCGAACAAACGGCCGTGAGATAAGGGGCCCGCTACACTACGTACAGTTCCCTGTCAATGCGATGCGATTAGGATGACGATAAGAGTCATGATTCGCCTGAAATACTTCCGTCTAAAAACTAATCCTACTACTTTCGCTCTATATTATTATGTTACAATAAATTTACCAAACCAGGAAATTTCCATATTTCCTAACATTTTCAGGGACTTTAAAAATTTCCTGTTTCACTCAGGGATTTTGCAAATTTCCAAAAAATGTCAGGAAATTTGCAAATTTCTTGAAATTTGCGTGCATTTATTTCTCAATTTTACTGAAGATTGCAGGTCAGTAAATTCACAAGTTTCATGGACTTCCAAATCAGATTTGCTCAGGGGGTTTTTGATGGTTGAAAATCAATCGTCATAGTCGTATAATAACACTTTATAAATTTCCCACTTGTCTAATAATAGATTTTTGAAAGAGATAGTTATTTAGTGCACTGTTCATAATTATTAGTAGGTAGTTTATTCCACAGGGGTGCCACTCTTGTTACTGAACGAAAATTTCCTTCTGTTAGTATAACAATGTTCAATAAAGATTTTGTTGGTACTATTTCTTGTTTTTGTCATAGTTTGATAGTGTATAGGTATTAGGTATTATTAGGTATTAGGTATTAGGTACTTTATAGTCACAGAGGCGTCTCTGTGAAATTCGGGTTGCTCCCACCTAGAGAGCGCGTCGCAGCCAGAGGCGCGCCACCCAATTTTTTAAATGTTGTTTTTTTTGCATGCGATTTTTGTCACTGATGAGGGAGGAGGAGGGGGGGGTAAATTTTGACCAAATGACAACTTTTTCGTTGTCACTGGGTTTAACGTATGCTAAGTGCATGGGCACACGGGACCTCGGTTCATCGTCTCATCCGAAAGACTCCACGTTCAGACCGTTAAGGCCTAGTGCAGAATGAGAGGAAAAAATCCCCTGTACCCAGGTTCGAACTCGGGTTTACTTGACACGAAGCGAACGCGATACCACTGTGCCACTCTGCACCTAGAGTGTAGCAGACCCTTTGAAGGTCGACCTACTGCACACGCTTCAATCCAAAAAGCGATCCGACTGTGACATTTACCTCGTGGAA
Organism: Phymorhynchus buccinoides; assembly: GCA_017654935.2. NCBI lineage: Eukaryota > Metazoa > Mollusca > Gastropoda > Neogastropoda > Raphitomidae > Phymorhynchus > Phymorhynchus buccinoides. Next base: position 37,678,623 of record CM065699.1, read on the forward strand.
TTCTACTGTCTAAATGAATCTGATGAAATCCTACTAGTTTTGTTCACGATATTTTTTTGGGGTGTCAGGAGAATCAGGAGAAAAATTTAATGTCAAATTTGTTGGTGTCAAACATTTTATTTGATTCGTGTACAGGGGGTCTACCTGAGTATCGTGAACAAAAATAGTATCATTAATGTATAAACTCTTTGGTTTCTGTATTTAGAGAAGTTTCAACTACTGTTCATTCCTGAGAACCTCTTTAGCTGCTGAGAAAGTTTATCCCGTTGCTCGTGATATCATGCAACATGATGCAACTGTTATTAATTTTCTCTTCTATAATTGCAATGAGGGGTTTTTTTCCTCTTCTTACTGGGGCAAGCCCCCCCCCCCCCCCCCGTGGGGATGCCGAGGGGTCTTTTGTATAAATAGTTCCCCCACCTTCTGGAAGTTCTGTGCTTGTAACTTCCTCTAATCTGTCACTCTCTTTGACTCTGCCTTTTCCCTTTGCTTGCTGTCATCTACCATCTTTCTGCCTGTCTGGACCATTCTCCTGCCGGGGTGTTTTTTTCAAGAAACACTTTCAAAAAGATTCCTCCAGCCGAAGTCGGACATGCTGGGCCTAGTTATTTCTTACTCAGGCGCATAACGGCAGCGTGACGCATCTGCGCTCATAATTGACAGGAAACTGTCTGAGCGATCGAAGAAGAAGAACTGGGGCAAGTATTGTTTATGAAAGAGAAACATGCTGCTGAAAACATGCTGCATATTCACAACAACATCATAACACCCCTTTATACAGTTTCACTCTCTCTGGAAACCCAGGAATAGGGAGATAGAGAGCTCTGTAAAGCTAGGAATCTGCAGTTGCTCACACACAACCTCAAAAGCGGTTCTCAGGAACGAAAGAGTTCACGGAAGTATTTTCCAGTATTTCACGCCAATCGTGCCTCACAGACATCATCACAATCGGATCGCATTTGGATTGAATCGTATGCAGTGGTTCGGCCCTTTTAGACAAATACTATTAATACAGCTCGTTTGTTGAGCTTCTATAGGATCTCACGACAAGTCATTACACGCCTATAATAACGTCCCTTTGCGCCTCCCTAATATAATAT
>CM065699.1:37687222-37689722 GCA_017654935.2 Phymorhynchus buccinoides
AAGATAGAGATTTAACGCCCTCTGAGTCAAAAGACTATTTGAGGCATTTAAAATTATAAAGATCCTGGAAAAAAAGTGGATTTTTGAATGATAAGATATAATTTGAAAGTTTATAATTTTGTAGAATTTTTAAGTAAGTTTTTATTATTTTGAAAAGTTTTTTATTTTATTTTTTAGAAGTTTTAATTGCGCACAAGTTTTTAGAGTATAAAATTTATGTTTGTGATAAAATATTTTGTTTGTAAAAGATATTTGGCTGTTTGCTTTTAAGTCTGGCAGATTGGAGGAGGTCTGATTAAAAAACCCAGGGCTACAGTTAAAATTCATGCTTTACGCTCAACTGAGCTTTTTTGTAAAAATCCGTATTGTGCTCAAAAAAGAGCTTTATTATCATATTAGTAATATGCTTTTCAATTCCACTTAAATATTTGTTTCTAATATCGTTATATATGGGACAAACATGTATAAAGGGATTGTCGTCTTCAACTACCTTACATGCGGGACAAAGAAAGCTTAAATTGCCACTGAAAGGACACAGAGAGAGAGAGAGAGAGAGAGAGAGAGAGAGAGAGAGAGAGAGAGAGAGAGAGAGAGAGAGAGAGAGAGAGAGAGAGAGAGAGAGAGACAGACAGACAGACAGACAGACAGACAGACAGACAGACAAACCGACAGGCAGGCAGACAGATAGACAAAGACACAGAGAGAGAGAGACTGAGAAAGAGACAGAGAGACAGAAAGAGAGACAGAGAAGAACGTGTCATTGACGGGGGGGCGGGGGGGGGGGGGGGTGAAGAAGAACAACAAGGCTAACAAAATATCTGACAGGGATGCCTAACAACAAGACAATAACCACCACTAACAACATGGAGATTAAGAAGCGACACGATGTCATTCGCATGATCAGAATAATGTCAGATGCTATTGTTGATTTTTTGATTTTTTTTATCACGCTTAGCCAGCCCCCTCCCCCTGCCACTCCCCCTGCCACCCCCCACCCCCCTTGTCTTTCCCCCTCACCCTGCCTCCCACCCCCACCCTCTTATCCCCCCTCATCCTCATCGTCCCTTTGCCTTCTTTTCATCGATCATGATCGCGGATGGTTTATATATTATAACCTTCTTCGTTGGACAAAATGTATTCTGTTAAACCCCACCCCACGTCGCTAGAACGCGTTTATTTAACAATTAAGCTTCTTCTTTTTTTTTTGCGGGAGGGGGTGTGTGTGAGTGTGTGAGTGTGTGAGGGGGATTGTGTTGATGGTCGGTTTATCCGAGGAAAATTTACGTTTTTTTAGGGTCGAATTATCCGAGGTGTTAACTTATCCGAGGTCGAATTATCCGAGGTTTTTTTTTTTTTTTACAGGGATAAAGAAGGCTTGTTTGTGGTCGGGACCTAGCGATTAGGGTCGATTAATAATCCGAAGTGTCGATTTATTCGAGGTCGAATTATGCTGAGTCTACTATGCTATACAGGGATTCTTGAGCTCGTACAATGTGGATGGACCGTGGATTTCTTGTTGCAACAACAAGAACAACAACAACAAAACAACAACAAAAACAACAAACAAACAAACAAAGCAGGAGTAAACTCCTAGCTTGCTAAGGATTCTTGTTCAAGAAATAATGAATTTTCCAGAAACTCGAATTGTGTGCCTTAACCCTTTTACCGCCAATGTCACATTTTAGCCCCACAGCGATTTAACACCTATGTCACTAAAAGGCATCAAATTGGGGTCTATTATCCAAAGACCCTATTGTCTTAGTTTTGGGAAGTAAGGATAGATCTTACTTTATATATGTCACAGAACAATCCCCGATACTGCACATAGGGGAAGACGGGGTAAAAAGCGCATGGGCGGGTAAGAAGCCCACCCCAATTATCTCATGAAATAAAGAAAATTTCAGTCAAATTTGCCCATGAGACGAATGCTAGACATTAACGCTCGTCTCATGGGCAAAATGAGACTGAAATTTGCTTCATTTCATGAGATAATTGGGGTGGGCTTCTTACCCGCCCATGCGCTTTTTACCCCGTCTTCCCCCATGTAAATTTAAAGGAGCTTTTCGGCTGAAATATGGCTGGCGGTGAAAGGGTTAACCAGCAGTCGTGGCGCAGTGGTTAGCGTCGCAGACTATAGTGGCTGGGAGGTCTCAGGTTCGAATCCCATGAGAGGCGACGGGTTTTCTCGGTCCTGGACCGACTCCTACCCAGAGTGAGTGTGCCATGGACTGAATGGGAAGAGTGAAACCACACAGGCGAACTTCATCCACTTAACGGACGCGATTCTGGGAGAGTGGCTCTAATTGCAAGACCAACACTGCAGGTGTCTGAGGTTCTCGGGCCTGGTTATAACGCCGGGGATATCGTTATGAAAGGAAGCGTAGAGTACAGCCCTGTCATGTAGTCTGAGACCAATAAGGAACTCCACAGCATCATCATCATCATCATCGTCATCATCATCATCATCATCATCATCATCATCATTAGTAGGTGGTGTCCT
>CM065699.1:37694722-37707222 GCA_017654935.2 Phymorhynchus buccinoides
ATGAAAAATGCTCACGTGTATAGAGACCTTTATGAACGTTTATCATCAGCATTCTTCATCAGCATCGCCATCACCATCATCATCATCATCATCATCATCACCATCATCATCATCATCATCATCATCATCATCATTATCATCATCATCATCATCATCATCATCATCATCATCATCATCATCATCATCATCATCATCATCATCATCATCATCATCATCATCATCATCATCATCATCATCATCATCATCACCATCATCACCATCATCATCATCATCATCACCATCATCATCATCATCATAATTATCATCAAAATCATCATCATCATCATCATCATAATTATCATCAATATCATCATCATCATCATCATCATCATCATCATCATCATCATCATCATCATAGTTATCATCAATATCATCATCATCATCATCATCATCACCATCATCATCATCATAATTATCATCAATATCATCATCATCATCAACATCAACATCACTGGACCTGCCCCTATCATGGTGCACAAAAATGGGTCAGTTCTGAAAGAAACCGTTTTGCCGCAGAAGGCCTTCCACGTTATAAAGGAAGCCTGTGTTTGCCAACATTGAAGTCATATCTAATGGCAGGACATTCTGGCCATTATGGTTCATCCTCTGTGCAAGGAAAGCCATGGACTGTTCAACAATTTGACTGAACATGGAGTCATGTTCATCTCCACCTTGTCATCAATGTTAGTGACGTTAGCAGCAGCTAACTGAATATCATTGTTAACTTCTTGTAACTGGTTGTGACAGAACATAAATGTTTTGTTGTGTGCGTATGATTGGCCATGTTGGCCAAATGACATCTTCAATTTGTCAGCCTGGGTTGTATGGAGAGGAGCCTTTCATCTGTCTTAACACTACCATTACACACAGCTTCAGGAAACAATGCAGCCAAAAGAACCTTTACCACCAACATGTCATCTTTCCAAGCTCACTCCACAGTGGCCCACCATCACGTTATGCTTTAGCAAGCTGCATGTGAACCAGATCCTCCATATCCTGACCCTCTTGGTTATGCTAGGCAGGTGAATTAGTTCAATGAGCCCCAGCAATTGGATTGAGTCCTCAGCTACCATTTCCTAAGGATGTTCTCTGTCTTGTTAGCTGCACTAGCTTACTACGAAACACCACAGTTTAGTACATGTGCAATAGAACGAGTCTCGTGTGTCCAAACATGCTTGCAAAGTACAAAACATTATTGATGAACTTAGCATAGTAACCCACTGTACCTAAGCTTGAAAAAAAAGTGAATTTCGTATCTTTACATTTCCAGTACAGTCGGTATAGAAGATGGTGAGTGTTACTTGCTTAAGAAAAAATAAATGGCGAAGCTTAGATAATACGGGTATATCTCTATTCAATACTGCAGATGATGAAATGATTCCATAGCAGAAAAATCTATGTTACGTTTTGGCACACATGGAAGTCTTGATATTGTTCTCAGCCCATGAAGAATCAAATGAGGCATATGATTTTGGTTTTGTCTGTCTGTCACACATGTTGTTGTTCTTCTTTTTTAAGTAATAGAAGGGTTTAACCCTTTCACCGCCAGCCATCTTTGAGCCAACATTTTCCATTAAACTTACTCGGATACAAAAAAGATTTTGTCTGCAATATTGTTGGATTTCTCTGTGACACATTTAGAATGGGGTCAATCCTCACTGCCCCCAAATTAAGGAACACAATGTCATTGAATAACAGACCCTGATTTCAAGGGTTTTAATGACATGGGTGTTAAAAATCATTGTGGTGCCAAAATGCGACATTGGCGGTGAAAGGGTTAAACTAAAGTGTCACCAAAAGACTTTTCCCTTTTATCTTAAAGATAACCGATGTACCATAGACATTCCAAGACAGTTTTTCCCCCCATAGACAGAATCACAGAATACGTTCATGACAGATCCAATTATAGATCTAATTATAGTAACAGCTTCCAATCAACAGTATAACTGGAGATATTAATACCTAAACATAGTAACTTGCCTCCTTTTTCACTATGATTACTATCCAAACTATGATTATTATATGAGGGACGGTAAGGAGTTCCGTAAACTAGAAAGTACAACAGCTGAAAAAGACCTGGGAATTGTTGTGGATCCACATCTTAGTTTTAACGAACATATAAATGGCATTGTTAAGAAGGCAAACCGTTTAGCTGGTTTAATAATGAGAACTATTAACTTCAAAACTAAACACATTATGATTCCAATATATAAATCCTTAATTCGCTCTATTCTAGAATATGGTAATCCTGTATGGTATTAAGAAAACATAGATTTAATTGAAGGTGTTCAGAGACGGTTCACAAGATGCATAATTGGTACCCGTGACCTGAATTATGAAGATCGCCTAAAGTGGCTGAAGTTGCCTAGTTTAGAATATAGGAGAGTCAGAGGTGACATGATAGAAGTTTTTAAGATTATGCATGAATTATATAATTCCTCAACTACTACTCAGCTCTTTGAATTATCTAATCATAATGTTACAAGAGGTCACAATTTTAAACTAACCAAAAAGAAAACCAATACCCGTCAATTCCACTCATATTTTGCAAACAGAATAATACATTTATGGAATAGTTTGTCCCATAATACCGTCAATAATCTGTCCTTGAAAAATCACATTGATAAGGAATTAGCAACACTAATGTTTTCTACCAATTTGGACATACTTAAATGGTAAAATTGAGTGTTAGCTATACACTAACGTCATAACTAAATCAACAGGCCATAAAGTCAATCAAGCTCTGAACAAAGAAATTACACTATCGAGGGCAAAAGGCTTACAGCCTATAACCTCTGTGAATCTGTGAATGACATGTTAAGTGCCAGATCCAATAAAGAGAAGCGGGAGGGGAACAGTGGCTGAGGAAAACTAATGTCTGCCGCTTGACGACACCAAATAGCAGGGTTTTTTTAATAATATCTTCTTGTAGTATTTTACCAAGAAACTTTTTTTTTAAATTGATAATAAATTGCTACCAGCAAAGTTTCCATGCAGTTTGTAGCTTTAAACTGAACGAATGATGTCTTTGGCCTGCATTTATTCATATCACGGACGGCCATCTTGGATTTTTGTCAATAACTCAAATTGCCCAAATTTTTCAGCCCGGCCCCCATCGGATTTTAAAACCAGCAATGAAAACTGAGATGAAAAGTGCAAAGAAAAAAACGTTTATGATGCATTGCAAGGTGGTCAGCTTTGACCCCCGGACTATTGTGGAAGGAGGTGTGGGGGGGGGGGGGGGGGCTGCTGGTGAGGGCGAAGAAGGGGGCGGAGGGGGTATTAGGTATCGGGATGAAAACAATCATGAAAGACTGCAAATCCCCTGTAGAGTGCAAGCTTAACCGACAATGACTCTCCTGTCTCCAACGCGTGTGACGGATGAGAGGGATCAAGTTCTTGTCAGGGGGATTTACTAAAATGTCTGTACACGTGAACATTTTTTCACTTTTTTCCCCCTCATAGCAAACACAGTGATAGGCCAGTCATAACATGACTTACATACCACTGTGCTGTCATGGTGAGAGAGAGAGAGAGAGAGAGAGAGAGAGAGAGAGAGAGAGAGAGAGAGAGAGAGAGAGAGAGAGAGAGAGAGAGAGAGAGAGAGAGAGAGAGAGAGAGAGAGAGAGAGAGAGAGAGAGAGAGAGAGAGAGAGAGAGAGAGAGAGAGAGAGAGAGAGAGAGAGAGAGAGAGAGAGAGTGAAGAGTGTTCACGTGTACAACAGAGACCTTAAAAGGGATAAAGGGATAAAAGGGATACTTGTGGCGGTGCCATAGCCGATGAGGTTTAACCGAGGCGTGGTCACCGCTACAGCTATCTGTATTAACCCTTTCACCGCCAATGTCGCATTTTTGCACCACAATTATTTGTCATTCAAACCCTTGAAATCAGGGTCTGTTATTCAATGATATTGTGTTCCTAAATGTGGGCAGTAAGGATTGACCCTATTCTAAATGTGTCACAGAGAAATCCCACAATATTGCAGACAAAATAGTTTCTGTAGCCAAGTAAGTTAAATGGACATTTTTGGCTCAAAGATGGCTGGCGGTGAAAGGGTTAAAAAAAAAAAATCGGGACTTTACTGGTTTCGTACTGCCTCCGGGCATTGCCTCCAGTATTGTTCCCACCATATTTGTATTTACAAATGTCCCATATGTGTCTGATTCAGACCAAGAGGACGTGAAACTCCATTTTCATTCGTAAAGAACGGTACGGGGGTTATGGTTATTGAATCTCCCACACACGGTTAAAGGGAAAACAACCGATCCCAGGGATCGGGTCGTTCTCGCCAGAAAAGCTCTGCCTCGCGGTGGCTCGCACAACAGGGAACAAAGAAGGGCGAACCGTCTCTCTCGCCATGATGAGATTCAGCAGTAGTAGTAAATCTGTTTAACGTCCTCCTCCGGTCTGAAACAGACACATATATTATGGGACATTAGTAGATGTAAAGATGGTGGGGACGATCCTGGAGGCAATGCCCGAAGGCAGTGCAACACCAGTAAAGTCCCGATTTTTTTAACAATACAGATAGTTTTGCTAAGATAACCTTAATTCAAGCTGGATGAGATTCAGCGACGAAAATAGTGTTTTACGTCCTCTTGGTTCGAATCAGACACATATGGGACATTTGTAAATACAAATATGGTGGGAACAATACTGAAGGCAATGCCCGGAGGCAGTACGAAACCAGTAAAGTCCCGATTTTAAAAAAAATAATACAGATAGCTGTAGCGGTGACCACGCCTCGGTTAAACCTCATCGGCTATGGCACCGCCACAAGTATGTGATTGGGATGAGATTCAGCTCAGCGCCTCTCCTCTTTTATAGTCCAGCCGTGCCTTTAACCGGAAACCCCACCCCACCCCCCAAAAAGGGGGGAAAAAGAAAAAGGAGGAACCCCCCTGTCGCCCAAAATGTACGTTATAGTAAGTAAAAAGTACGAAAATGACTTTCTTTTGGGGGTGGGGCTTAAAAGGCAATACAATGCCAATGTTAGGTCGAAATGCCGAAATGCTTTCAGTGTCGTGGTTAAGTAACGATTGGTTTCGATATTTGGTTGAATGAAAATAGAAGTTGAACGTCCTCTGTAGAGACTTGGTTGCCTGCCCCCACCCCCTATGTGTGTGTTGTGTGTGTGTGTGTGTGTGTGCGTGCGTGCGTGCGTGTGTGCGTGTGTGTGTGCGTGCGTGCGTGCGTGCGTATGTGTGTGTGTGTGTGTGTGTGTGTGTGTGTGTGTGCGTGCGTGCGCGCGTGTGTGTGTGTGTGTGTTATATGTGTGTGTGTGTGTGTGTGTGTGTGTGTGTGTGTGTGTGTGTGTGTGTGTGTGTGTGTGTGTGTGTGTGTGTGTGCATGTGTGTGTCTCTGTGTGTGTCTGCGTGTATGTCCTGTTTTTCTTTGTGTCTGTATATCAGTGTATGTGTCTGTGTGTGTATCTGTCTCTGTTTTGTTTGTTTGTGTATTTTGTCTGTTTGTTTAGTGCATAGTTATCTATCCGTGTGTCCACGAACAATTCTGTTCGTTAAATCAAGGACATTTGCTTTTCAAAGTTCTGTGGTAGGAACGTTCTACATTGTGTCTGTCTAACTCGTGTTCTTTCTTTCTGTTCTCTGCTCTGCTTGCACTGTTGCGCGTTGCACGTGCCAAGGTCTCCGGGCACGATGGGCACCCAGGAGGAGACCACGGCTCTGACCATGCCCCACTCGCTGTCCACCAACGGAACCATGCTGTCCGACTCCTCGGAGACCCCTGCCACGGGAGTGACCACCCACCGAATGTGAAAGTGCAGAGGAAAGAAACTCTATGGACAGCTGGACATCAGAGGGCCTCCACCAACGGAACCATGCTGTCCGACTCCTCGGAGACCCCTGCCACGGTAGTGACCACCCACCGAATGTGAAAGTGCAGAGGAAAGAAACTCTATGGACAGCTGGACATCAGAGGGCCTCCACCAACGGAACCATGCTGTCCAACTCTTCGGAGACCCCTGCTACAGTAGTGACCACCCACCGAGTGTGAAAGAAAGAAAGATAGAGAAAGAAAGAAAGAAAGAAAAAGAAAGAAAAAGAAAGAAAGAAAGAAGAAAGAAAGAAAGAAAAGAAAGAAAGAAAGAAAGAAAGAAAGAAAGAAAGAAAGGACAGAGGAAAGAAGCTCTATGGAGAGCCGGACATCAGAGGGTCTTCACCAATTACCATGCTGTCTGGAAAAATGAAAACAAAATGCTGTCTGAATCGGAGACACCTGTAGTATTGACCACCCACAGAATGTGAGAGAAAGAAAGGGCAGAGGAAAGAAAGAAAGGGCAGAGGAAAGAAAGAAAGGGCAGAAGAAAGAAAGAAAGGGCAGAAGAAAGAAAGAAAGGGCAGAGGAAAGAAAGAAAGGGCAGAGGAAAGAAAGAAAGGGCAGAAGAAAGAAAGAAAGGGCAGAAGAAAGAAAGAAAGGGCAGAGGAAAGAAAGAAAGGGCAGAGGAAAGAAAGAAAGGGCAGAAGAAAGAAAGAAAGGGCAGAAGAAAGAAAGAAAGGGCAGAGGAAAGAAAGAAAGGGCAGAGGAAAGAAAGAAAGGGCAGATGAAAGAAAGAAAGGGCAGAGGAAAGAAAGAAAGGGCACAAGAAAGAAAGAAAGGGCAGAGGAAAGAAAGAAAGGGCACAAGAAAGAAAGAAAGGGCAGAGGAAAGAAAGAAAGGGCAGAGGAAAGAAAGAAAGGGCAGAGGAAAGAAAGAAAGGGCAGAGGAAAGAAAGAAAGGGCACAAGAAAGAAAGAAAGGGCAGAGGAAAGAAAGAAAGGGCAGAGGAAAGAAAGAAAGGGCAGAAGAAAGAAAGAAAGGGCAGAGGAAAGAAAGAAAGGGCAGAGGAAAGAAAGAAAGGGCAGAAGAAAGAAAGAAAGGGCAGAGGAAAGAAAGAAAGGGCAGAGGAAAGAAAGAAAGGGCAGAAGAAAGAAAGAAAGGGCAGAAGAAAGAAAGAAAGGGCAGAGGAAAGAAAGACAGGGCAGAGGAAAGAAAGAAAGGGCAGAAGAAAGAAAGAAAGGGCAGAAGAAAGAAAGAAAGGGCAGAGGAAAGAAAGAAAGGGCAGAAGAAAGAAAGAAAGGGCAGAAGAAAGAAAGAAAGGGCAGAGGAAAGAAAGAAAGGGCAGAGGAAAGAAAGAAAGGGCAGAAGAAAGAAAGAAAGGGCAGAGGAAAGAAAGAAAGGGCAGAAGAAAGAAAGAAAGGGCAGAGGAAAGAAAGAAAGGGCAGAAGAAAGAAAGAAAGGGCAGAAGAAAGAAAGAAAGGGCAGAGGAAAGAAAGAAAGGGCAGAGGAAAGAAAGAAAGGGCAGAGGAAAGAAAGAAAGGGCACAAGAAAGAAAGAAAGGGCAGAGGAAAGAAAGAAAGGGCAGAGGAAAGAAAGAAAGGGCAGAGGAAAGAAAGAAAGGGCAGAGGAAAGAAAGAAAGGGCAGATGAAAGAAAGAAAGGGCAGAGGAAAGAAAGAAAGGGCAGAAGAAAGAAAGAAAGGGCAGAGGAAAGAAAGAAAGGGCAGAGGAAAGAAAGAAAGGGCAGAGGAAAGAAAGAAAGGGCAGAGGAAAGAAAGAAAGGGCAGAGGAAAGAAAGAAAGGGCAGAGGAAAGAAAGAAAGGGCACAAGAAAGAAAGAAAGGGCAGAGGAAAGAAAGAAAGGGCACAAGAAAGAAAGAAAGGGCAGAGGAAAGAAAGAAAGGGCAGAGGAAAGAAAGAAAGGGCACAAGAAAGAAAGAAAGGGCAGAGGAAAGAAAGAAAGGGCAGAGGAAAGAAAGAAAGGGCAGAGGAAAGAAAGAAAGGGCACAAGAAAGAAAGAAAGGGCAGAGGAAAGAAAGAAAGGGCAGAAGAAAGAAAGAAAAAGAAAGGCAGAGGAAAGAAAGAAAGGGCAGAGGAAAGAAAGAAAGGGCAGAGGAAAGAAAGAAAGGGCAGAGGAAAGAAAGAAAGGGCAGAAGAAAGAAAGAAAGGGCAGAAGAAAGAAAGAAAGGGCAGAGGAAAGAAAGAAAGGGCAGAAGAAAGAAAGAAAGGGCAGAGGAAAGAAAGAAAGGGCAGAGGAAAGAAAGAAAGGGCAGAGGAAAGAAAGAAAGGGCAGAGGAAAGAAAGAAAGGGCAGAGGAAAGAAAGAAAGGGCAGAAGAAAGAAAGAAAGGGCAGAGGAAAGAAACTCCACGGAGAGCCGGACATCAGAGGATCTCCACCATGCTGTCTGAATCGGAGACCCCTGTAGTATTGACTACCCATAGAATGTGGGGGGAAAAGAAAGAACGTGCAGAGAAAAGGAAGCTCTATGGAGAGCCGGGCATCACAGGGTTTCCACCAACGGAACCATGCTGTCTGACTCCTCGGAGACCCCTGCCACAGCATAGTGACCACCTACATAATTGTGAAAGAAAGAAAGAAAGAAAAGAAAGAAAGAAAGAAAAAGAAAGAAAGAAAAAGAAAGAAAGAAAGAAAAGGAAAGAAAAGAAAGAAGAAAGAAAGAAAGAAAGAAGAAAGAAAAAAAAAGAAAAAGAAAGAAGAAAGAAAGAAAGAAAGAAAAAAAGAAAGAAAGAAAGAAAGAAAGAAGAAAAGAAAGAAAGAAAGAAAGAAAAGAAAGAAAGAAAGAAAGAAAGAAAGAAAGAAAAGAAAGAAAGAAAGAAAGAAAAAGAAAAGAAAGAAAGAAAAAAAAAGAAAGAAAGAAAGAAAGAAAGAAAGAAAGAAAGAAAGAAAGAAAGAAAGAAAGAAATGAAAAGAAAAGAAAGAAAGGAAAAACAAAAGAAAGAAAAAAAAAAGAAGATAAGAAAAGAGAAAGAAAAGAAAGAAAGAAAAAAAGAAAGAAAAAAAGGGCAGATGAAAGAAACTCTATGGAGAGCCGGACATCAGATCAGAGGGTCTTCACCAATCACCATGCTGTCTGAATCGGAGACCCCTGTAGTATTGGCCACCCATAGAATGTGGGGGGGGGGGGGGGGGGGAAGAGAAAGAACGTGCAGAGAAAAGGAAGCTCTATGGAGAGCCGGACCTCAAAGGGTCCTCACCAACGGAACCACGCAGTCCGACTCCTCGGAGATAACCCTGCCACAGTATAGTGACCACCCACCGAATGTGAAAGAAAGAAAGAAAGAAAGAAAGAAAGAAAGAAAGAAAGAAAGAAAGAAAAGAAAGAAAAGAAAGAAAGAAAGAAAGAAAAAGAAGGAAAGGAAGAAGGAAGGAAGGAAGGAAGGAAGGAAGGAAGGAAGAAAGAAAGAAAGAAAGAAAGAAAGAAAGAAAGAAAGAGGAAAGAAACTCTATGGAGAGTCGGACCTCAGAGGGTCCTCACCAATCACCATGCTGTCTGAATCGGAGACCCCTGTAGTGGTGACCACCCACCGAATGCGAAACAAAGAAAGAAAGTGCGGAGAAACCAAACTCTACGGAGAGCTGGATGGACGAACAGAGGGTCTTCAAAGAAGCGTCCTCCCCCCCATTCTCCCCTCCTGCCCCCTCCTCCCACCTCCTTCCCCCCACAATTGTTTTTCTTAAATCGGGCACCCTTGCAGTCTCCACCCACATAATGTGAAAATGCAGTGAAAAGAAACTCTACGGAGAGCTGGATGGACAACAGAGGGTCTTCAAAGAAGCCTTCCTCCCCACCACCACCCTCCCTTTCCCTCCCATCCTCCCCATCCTCTCTCTCTCACACACACACACACACCTCAATTTTTTTCTGAATAGGAAATCCCTGCAGTCTTCTCCATCCACCCATATAATGTGAAAATGAAAACGAACTCTATGGAGAGCTGGGCAGCAGAGGGTCTTCAAAGAAGCCCCCCTCCCCCTCACTATCCCTCACACGCCCCCTCTCATTTTTGTTCTCTCAATCGGAGACCCCTACAATAATCTCCACCCACATCATTTGATAATTTGAAAGAAAGTGCAGAGAAAAGAAACTCTATGGAGAGCTGGACAGCAGAGGGTCTTCAAAGACGCCCCCCCCCCCCCCCCCCCTCTTCATCCTCCCTCCTCCCCCCCTCCCCCCTCTCAATTTTTTTCTGAATCAGAGACCCCTGCAGTCTCAACCCGAAGAATGTGAAAGAAGTGCAGAGAAAAGAAACTCTATGGAGAGCTGGATGGACAACAGGGGTCTTCAAAGACTGCCTCCCCCACCTCTCAATCTTTCTGAATCGGAGACCCCCTGCAGTCTCCACTCACCCACATAATGTGAAAGTGAAAAGAAACTCTATGGAGAGCTGGAGGGACAACAGGGGTCTTCAAAGACTGCCTCCCCCACCTCTCAATCTTTCTGAATCGGAGACCCCCTGCAGTCTCCACTCACCCACATAATGTGAAAGTGAAAAGAAACTCTATATGGAGAGCTGCAGGGACAACAGAGGGTCTTAAAAGACGCACCCCCACCCCCACCCCCACCCCCCCCACCCCCACCCCCACCCCCACCCCAGATCGTTTGTTGCTCATTTTCGTGTAGACTATTTGTTTAAAATTGCACTCTTTGGGGAGCTGTATGCTTTTCTCATTAATACTGGAGAATCTATTATCTTGATTCTGATTATTGACTGGTAAATCCTCATTATATAATTTTCTTTTTATTGACTTCCTTGTTTTTAACCTTATGCAGGCTATCCATTCCTTAAATGGATATTGTGCGCCTACCCTAATCTTTACAGGTCAGGTCAGGTCAGGTCAGGGTAATGAGGGCAACTAGGCCTCGCGGCCTCTGAAGTGCCCTTTCAATATAGTTTTTGTAGTATTGAGCACAGCTGTGACGGTTTTTGATGACACAATCAGTCATGTTGGTATCTCAATTCTGTCCATTTAGGGTCTTTGTCCAGGAGGTTTTTAAACTGGTTAAGGTTTGGTGCAAGCTTGATTTGTGCAAAGAGGTTATTCCAATACTTGGCAACTCTGTTAGCAAAAAAATGTTTTCTAATGTTAGTTCTGCTGTATTGTATTAGTATTTTTAATTCACAGCTTCTAGTTTTCGAATAGTTCGAGAGCTGAAACAATCTTTTGTTAGTAAAGTCAGTATTTACCCTACACATTCGTGTTGAAAAATAGTCTGTATTTGTTGTTGTTGTTGTGTGATTGCTCTGTGTTGTTAACACCTACCTTCTTTTTATTACAAAACAACCCCACCCCCCCACCCCCAAACAAAACAAAAACAAAAAACAATGGTGCGATTTTCCTGTTTGCATAATGCCCATACTTTATCTTTTTTTTTAAATGCTTTATCGACATTCTTTCTTACTCCGAAAACTAGAATTTTGTTTTAGTATCAACTGTGTTAAGAATTTATGATACCTCAGTCGCCATATTTATATATTTTATGTCAGCCACGGATTTTTTTTAAAGTTTTTGGGTTTTTTATGGTCGATTTTTTTTTCCACCAGCATTTTTCGGTACTTCGATGTTGCTTACAATTGCTTCGTGTTGACGATTTGACCGGGACAGTGGGTGGATGCCTCGTGCCTCCATACGGGGAGCTGGATGACTCCGCCCCCTCCACGTGGGGATACCGGGGGCTGTTTTATAAAAAATAGTTCCCCCACCTTCTGGAAGTTCTGTGCTTGTTACTTCCTCTAATCTGCCACTCTCTTTGACTCTGCCTTTTCCCTTTGCTTTCTATCATCTACTATCTTTCAGACTTATTGGCCCCCATTCTCATGCCTTTTTTCCAAAAAATCTTCCAAATAATGTTTCTCCTTTGAGCTCCTCCGAAATCGGAATGTGTCGGCTGTACGCAGCGGGGAGACTAGTGAAGACTGAAAACCGGACACGTAATGTACCTTACCCATTATGGTCATATGGCCTGGGAACGCCGAAGAAGAAGAAGAGAAGAAGACGATTTGACATTATTGAATGTGATGAGCGCAGCAGTGTTCTGCTGTTCTTAAATGTTATATCTCTTCCTTGTACATATTTGCTAACGACGGGGGAGTTGTGATCTTTTTAGGGGGGGGTAAAAAACCATTACACAGCGCATGGGCGGGTAAGAAGCCCACCCCAATTATCTCATGAAATGAAGCATCTTTCTAGCATTCGTCTCATGGGCAAATTTGACTGAAATTTGCTTTATTTCATGAGATAATTGGGGTGGGCTGTCTTCCCCTACCTTTCTGGTGTTTTTTTGTACGAACCATTTTCTACAACCTCAAGGCTCATTCAAGTAGAGCAAGGCCCCCCAAATGTCAGGATACCAAATAAATCTATCAAACGCTTCGAAACAAATAACGCGGTCAACAAATTTCCAAGACTACACTGAATAGAGAATATAATTTTCTGTATTCCTGCTAATTTTGGTCTCATAATCTCCAAAAAAAAGCAAAACATTATTCGGCTTTAAAAAAACAAATAATACTAAACTGTCCGACAATAGGTCCTCTGGGGTCTAAAGTCCGGACAGTGACACCTACCCCTGGAAATTCAAATTCAAAATTAAAGCAAAATCAACGACTAGTTGACAACATCCAGAAGCACTAAGAAATGAAGACGACATTAACCCTTTCACCGCC
>CM065699.1:37714722-37717222 GCA_017654935.2 Phymorhynchus buccinoides
AGACAGACAGACAGACAAATAGACCGCACAAACCGAGCGCAATACATTTTATTCTCGGGTAAAAATATGACCCTACATTTTCAGGGGCCCAATTTCCTTCTGTCATCTTTGCCTTTATGCAAAGTAACAAAACAAAGGGTGTGGGGTTTGTCATTAGTCTGTCGGGGTGTGTTGTTTTTTGTTGTTGGACACTGTTCCCCCCCCCGTCTGCCCCCTGCATCTTGCGTCATTATTAGCTTCAAATGTGGGCTTTCTTCTTTGCGTATGTTTTTTAAATTAATTTTATTCATCAGTTCACCGTCAAAATGCTGCAGCGGTTGTCGTTCGTTCCTGTTTGTTTTTGTGTGGTTTGTCTTCTTTGCGTGCTTGTTTGTTTGTTTGTTGTCGTTGTTGTTGTTGTTGTCGTGTGTCTGTTCTTGTAGGTTTAACGTCTGCATGGGCTGCATCTTGCGTACAGAATCGTTTCAAAGTTTTTTTCTAAAAATTAAAGGGGCACCTTGACGGGTGAGTTTTTGCTTGAAACAAGTCGGGATCACCAGAAAGACAGCCTTTTCAAGGCTCGGAACACTCACTTGGCTCTGGTTTCTTAGAAATCAAACCGTCAAAACGGCGATTCCTCCTTGGCGGAGTTGCTGGAGAGAGAAGCCATTTCGGATGGGGCGGGTGGAGGACACTCAGAGTGGTTGAATCTGTTTCTTCTTTGTAGTGCAGTAAAAAAAAAAATTGGAGCTGTTTCCTTTGTTGTGAGTTAAATTCTTTTTGGTATGCTGTAAATAAAAAGGCTTGAATTGTGGAAATTTCGTGATTTCGTTTAAGCGATTCAGGCGGCCATTAGAAAAAGTGCCTTCTCTTTCACTGAAAGAATATAACTTCCAGCATCTCCGGCAGCTCCGCCAAGGAGGAATCGCCGATTTGACGGTTTGATTTCTAGGAAACCAGAGCAAAGCGAGTGTTGCGATCTCTGTAAAGGGTGTCTTCCAGGTGATCTCGACGTGTTTCTTGCAAAAACGCATCCGTCAGGGTGCCCCTTTAGCACTTCAAACGCTTCAGAATGGTTTAATTGGCATGTGCCACTGAAAGAATCTGACTTCCAGCATCTCAACAAAGAAGGAATCGCCGATTTGACGGATTGATTTCTAGGAAACCAGAGCAAAGTGAGAGTTGCGATCTCTGTAAAGGGTGTTTTCCAGGTGATCTCGACGTGTTTCTTGCAAAACCGCATCCGTCAGGGTGCCCCTTTAACACTTCAAACGCTTCAAAATGGTTTAATTGACATTGGCATAATACACCTTAATGTCACGGGGCCTCTTTTGTTGTTGTTGTTTTCTGCAGCGTATAAATCATATGATTCAAACATAGCAAATGATAAGACAACAAGCAAATAGGCCTAAGACAATTCGAAACTCCGCACCGTAACAGAGAACACTCTCGTAATGCATAACCACAACCTTTTGGCTGTCTCACAATGCACGTATCTATACCGCCTCACAGATGCTCGCATCTACGCCCTGAACTTTGACCATGCTGACTCCAGCATCACCGCCACGACAGGCAGTTTCAAGACTCGGATCCCGTCCGAAATGTTCCCGCAGCCGACAGCGTTATATCCGCGCGGGTCCAGGGTACGCAACGTGTTCCAGGAATCCGAGACGGACGTCAAAACGTCCTTTTCCTGTCCCATCGTAACAGAGAACACATCACTCGTAATGTATAACGGGAACCTTTTGGCTGTCTCACAATGCCACGTCTCCTAGCTACCGCCTCACAGATGCTCGCATCTACGCCCTGAACTTTGACCATGCTGACTCCAGCATCACCACCACGACAGGCAGTTTCAAGACTCGGATTTTTCCGAAATGTTCCCGCAGCCGACAGCGTATAACCACGTCGGTCGGTCCAGGGTACGCAACGTGTTCCAGGAATCATCCACGACGACCAAGACTGTCTGCCACGTCACGAACTCCTGTCCCATCATCACCGACTTTTCTTCATCATCATCGTCATCTCAACGGGAAGACTACTTCGTCTTCAAGAACATCGCCCTACTCTCATCATCTCCATAGCCACAAACATTAGTACAGAGTAGAGTTGAGAACCGGTTCAAAAATCCGAACCGGTTTTTAACCGGTGTTCCCTCTTCGAACCGATTTTACCGAACCGGTTTTTTTTAGCCAGTACTCGCATCACTAGTTTCACCTATGCAAACACATATTCATTTGTCAGAATATTCAGACACATGCACGCACACACACACACACACACACACACACACACACACACACACACACACGCACGCACACACACACACACACACACACACACACACACACACACACACACACACACACACACACACACACACACACACACACACAATAAAGAAACTTATGACTTATGACACACACACACACACTCAACTCAACACTCAGTCAAAGTCAAAGCCATACACCACCACAAGCTAGAAACAGCTACTCTTGGTTTACAAACACCCAATCTGCGC
>CM065699.1:37727222-37733824 GCA_017654935.2 Phymorhynchus buccinoides
TGTGTGTGTGTGTGAGAGAGAGAGAGAGAGAGAGAGAGAGAGAGAGAGAGAGAGAGAGAGAGAGAGAGAGAGAGAGAGAGAGAGAGAGAGAGAGAGAGAGAGAGAGAGAGAGAGAGAGAGAGAGAGAGAGAGAGAGAGAGAGAGAGAGAGAGAGAGAGAGAGAGAGAGAGAGAGAGAGAGAGGGGGGGGAGAGAGAGAGAGAGAGAGAGAGAGAGAGAGAGAGAGAGAGAGAGAGAGAGAGGAGAGAGAGAAAGACACTGAGAGAGAGAGAGAGAGAGAGAGAGAGAGAGAGAGAGAGAGAGAGAGAGAGAGAGAGAGAGAGAGAGAGAGAGAGAGAGAGAGAGAGAGAGAGAGAGAGAGAGAGAGAGAGAGAGAGAGAGAGAGAGAGAGAGAGAGAGAGAGAGAGAGAGAGAGAGAGAGAGAGAGAGAGAGAGAGAGAGAGAGAGAGAGAGAGAGAGAGAGAGAGAGAGAGAGAGAGAGAGAGAGAGAGAGAGAGAGAGAGAGAGAGAGAGAGAGAGAGAGAGAGAGAGAGAGACGAGAGAGAGAGAGAGAGAGGTGTGGGTGGGTGTGGCTAACTCAATTAATCAGAAACGCATCTGTGCAAATTGCTCCATCCATCAAGAATCCCCCAATTATTGGGTCGTCGTCAACAATAAATTGTCATTAAAAGAAGCTCTTTCATTATTAGTTGGTCAACGAACCGTGCATGCAAGCG
Organism: Phymorhynchus buccinoides; assembly: GCA_017654935.2. NCBI lineage: Eukaryota > Metazoa > Mollusca > Gastropoda > Neogastropoda > Raphitomidae > Phymorhynchus > Phymorhynchus buccinoides. Next base: position 37,727,938 of record CM065699.1, read on the forward strand.
GTGGTGTGTGTGTGTGTGTGTGTGTGTGTGTGTCTGTGTGTGTTGATGAATGATTCACCAACACCCTTGTGTGTGTGTGTGTGTGTGTGTGTGTGTGTGTGTGTGTGTGTGTGTGTGTGTGTGTGTGTGTGTGTGTGTGTGTTGATCAATGATTCACCAACACCCTTGTGTGTGTGTGTGTGTGTGTGTGTGTGTGTGTGTGTGTGTGTGTACGTGCGCGTGCGTGTCTGTGTGTGTTTGATCAATGATTCACTATAACACCCTTTTTTTTGGGGGGGAGGGGGGGGGGAGGGCGTGTGTGTGTGCGCGCGTGCGCGTGCATGTGTGTTTGCGTGCGTGCATGTGTGCGTGTGCTTATGCGTGTGTGAATAGTCTGAAGTCCAATCCTCTGTAAACCGTGGTAAAATGGCCATCAAGTCCCTAGACTGAAGCGGGGCATCACTCTTTTAATTAGTTCCCAAACACCACTTTAAAAAAAAAGACTATATAATATAGTGAAAAATTACTTAATAAAACCACTGGACCTAAAAAGGCAAAACCTCTGACAAGAGAAGCCAATCCTCTGTCAGAAATTCTGAATCCTCTGAAATTTGCAAATCTTCTGACAATTCTGATGCCCAACATGTGTGTGTGTGTGTGTGTGTGTGTGTGTGTGTGTGTGTGTGTGTGTGTGTGTGAGGCCTATAAAAAATGAGACAAGAGACGGAGAGACAGGGACAGAGATGGACATGTAGACCTCCCCGTGGGCATTTCGTCAAAAATAGGTCCCCCACCTTCTGACAGTTCTGTTATTGTAACTTCCTCTAATCTGTCACTCTCTTTGACTCTGCCTTTTTCCTTTGCTTACTGTCATCTACTATCTTTCCGACTTATTTAGCCCATTCTCCTGCCTTTTTTTTTTTAATCTTCCAAAATAGCTTTTCTCCTTTGAGCTCCTCCGAAATCGGAATGTGTCGGCTGTACCGCGGCAGCGGGGAGACCAGTGGAAACTGAAAACAGAAACATTACGTTTACCTTACCCATTATGGCCATATGGCCTGGGAACGCAGAAGAAGAAGAAGAAGAAGAAGAAGGGCATGTAGACAGACTGAGCCAGACAAAGACAGCACACACAGACACGCACACATAAAGAGAGACAGACAGACACACAGAGAGACAGAGAGAGACATAAAGAAAACACACACACACACACACACACACACCGAACGCATACAACTATGCACACATTGTTGAGAAAAGAACAAAACATAGAGAATAACATGGCGCAAAGAGAGAAGAGAGACATAGAGAAAGATGAGAGAGAATCGGATACCAAAAAAAAAGAGAGAGAACGAAAGAAAGAAAGAATAAACCGACTCAAGTACGCATGCCATGGAAAAAAAGTGTTCTTTAAAGAATCTTGTGCATGCTGGAATTTTCTTTTTATTTCAATAATTCAAAATAAATTCGACTCCAATTCAAAAACACAATTTCACTTTTGCGATGAAAGCATGGTCAAATATTGAAGCCATGCAGTACGTGTAGCACAATTCAACTCCAAATACAAAAAAACAAAACAAAAAAACCACTTTTGCAATGAACGCATAGTCATAAATTGAAGCCACGCAGTAGCACAATTCGACTCCAATTACAAAAAAACAAAAACAATTTCACTTTTCCACTGAACGCATAGTCATAAATTGAGCCACGTGCAGTAGCACAATTCAACCCCAATTACAAAAACAACAACACAATTTTTTGCAATGAACGCATAGTCATAAATTGAAGCCACACAGTAGCACAATTCAACTCCCAATGGTCAACTTAGGACGATGATTTGATCGCCATGGGGCAAGCAAACCAGTAGGGGCTTAGCGCGTGATATTCTTAGCTGGGCGTCTCTCTCACTACGCCTAACTAAGAATATCACGACTCATCTCCCTCTCTCTCTCTCTCTCTCACTATGCCCAACTAAGAATATCACGCGCTAAGTCCCATATCATCGTCCTAACTTGCTCATTCAAAAACACAATCTTACTTTTGCAACAAACGCATAGCCATAAATTTAAACCACGCAGTAGTAGCCTCATGCATTTTCAACGGGGGGGAAAGTCTCCGAGAGTGAGAGTGATGGCTGAGAGAAAATAAAATAAAATAAAGCAAAATGCCTTTGGTTTTAATCCACATCAGCAACAATTTCAACATCCTATTTCCTCATAAAATATTGTCAGGTGAAAGCAAGAAGGCATTGTCATCTTTCTCCTATTCCTTTTTATAGTAGTACCATCTGGCTTTCACCAAACAAACTTGACATCCCCTATACTGTTTCAATTCTCTTTAACCACCATTGTGTATAGCTTATTAGCTCATCACAATGGTCAACTTAGGACGCTGATTTCACCGCCAGGGATATTTCGGTCAAACCATTAGGGTCACGGAAATATCCGTCATAGGGTTATTCTAAGAGTTTCCCTTTTTCTATCCATACGCTTTCTTAGTATGTTCGAATGCATGTGAGAGTGTTCTCAAAGGATAGTATATTCAATCCCCGTTCAGAAAAGCATAGGTTATATGCACTTTTATTCAGAAAGTCTTGCGATAGACTCGGCAACCTAAAACGGCTTGGCAAATAGTTGCCCAGGAACCAGAACCGGGCTCGGCAGTGAATGGGTTAGGGGCTTAGCGCGTAATGTTCTTAGTTGGGGGTAATAGAGAGAGAGAGAGAGCGCTCCCTCCCTCTCTCTCTCACTGGAATATTAAGCCCCTACTGGTTTGATTGCCCCCTGGCGGTGAAATGTGCGTCCTAAGCTGCTCATTCCATTTTGGATAGTATTTTCCCCCTCATCCCTTTTTAGTGGATATCACTTGATTCGGACAACTGTGAATTAAAACAGTATGCACAGTTAATTTCAATACACTCATCATTCCACTGTTCCATCATTTCTAATCCCATTCATTTTTATTCACCTTTCTACGTAATACGATTCAAACATTTACACATTTTTATTCATCTTTCTACATTGCTGATCCATACAGATACAGACTCAAAACTCATGGGTTTGCTTAGTCCGCCCATCATTCCATCACCTTCTACACTTTCATTAAGATCTATAGCAACAATCTCTACATTATTTCACAATTTCAATTTTTTTTTTATAATAACATGATTGCCGGTTTTGTTCAAATTACATTGGATCTCTCTCTCTCTCTCTCTCTCTCTCTCACCCACACACACACAAGATTCTTAACATGTTTTACAGTACTCATTATAAGAAAAATGGTTTCAAAAGGGAAGACGGAACAATACACAAAAGAAGTATTTTCTTCGTGTTATCACATCTGTTCATATTACATTACAGCAAACAGCACACAAAAAAACAGACAGTGACAAGTGTCCCAAAAGACCCACTTTCTCTTTGTGTTATCACATCCCTCTCACCCTGTTCATATTACATTTTCTCGACAAACCGCCACATTAATTGCCATCCACCATCAAAGAGAACATCGATTAAGGCCGTTGTCTGTTTGAAGGTCGATTTGTCTCCCCGGTCGGCATGTAACCCCTACAGAGGTTATCTCCCTTCACCCCCCCCCCCCTTATCTACCCTCCTCACCATGAGAAAGTGACAACCACGGTCAATTCCCTTTGAAGACGGTTTTGCCTTTCCTATCATGAGCAAGGTTAGGAATGTCCGGCATGTGATAGCTAATAACCTTTCGGCGCGTGATTGTTCCTGTACAGGGAACATCATCTTGTACCTTTACGACTGCTATAAACCAATGACAGGCTTTCAAGTTTGAAAGTGAACCCACTATAATTGGAGTGGTGAGAAAAAGTTGTCACACAAGACGCTGAAACGTAGCTAGAGCAACACTCCCAGCCTGTCATAATAAGCCCACTAGTCAGCTTATTGATGGCAGGTGATTGAGAATACTAACCCTGACCCTAGTTTTAATCTAGATCCTATGTTCAATGATGTAAGGAGTACATAGATATTTATCAAAAGTTGTGGTAAACGTTCTTTTTCTATCTATGTGCACTGATTATTTGTGTGTGTGTGTTTTTAGACTTAGGGACAGGGTTAGTATTCCAGAAAGGGATTAGCTAAAAAGGTTACTAAAATACAGTCTTTATTTATGGTAAGAAACCTATGGGCCGCAATCTACAATTTAATACGATTCCTGTCCAGGTGTTGGATGGAGAGCACATCTTGTCTTGATCACCTTTTAAATTTTACCCATCTCAAATATTAAAGAAAAATTCAGTTTATTTCTTAAAGTGTGCTAAAAAGTAAAGCAAAGCTGTCACAACGGTTTGGAAATACTAATCTTAGTCAGACTGAAGACAATAGTCTCTAAGAGATAGAGGGGGACAAAGCCTTCTCCTGTGAAAAAAAGCAGGGGGGGGTGGGCCGGAAAATTATCCCGGACTCCACCAAGTTCTTAAAAGGACGACAAGGACCCAGAATCCGAAGGAGACCAGAAAAGAACCGTGCCATCCCGCGAAGCCGTAACCGGAAGTGGCGACTGGTGGCTACTTCACATGATGAGCAAGCCCAGATAGCAGCAGAGCCGATCAATGATTGAGGAACCTGACAACAGCTACATATTTGGACTGCGCCAATCAAATTGAACTTTCCTACGGACAATTTTGATAATTAGTAACCCTTCCTTATTGGGGCTAACGGTGGAAAGACAAAAGTTTCCAAATCCTTTGTATTCAATTGTTTTTTTATCAATAAAGTTTTGGCGCCATTGACATCATACTCAAAAGAATGTACATAATTTAAGCAGACAAAAGGAGCTAAATAAAATACAAGTGTCAAATTACAACAAGAACCCTTTGGTCAGACTGATGAGAGAAAATCAAATTATTCATGTAAAACAATGTTCCCTGCCATTTAGACGGAATTCTGCCACATGGCGGGGTCTTACAAAAATACGAGCCACAACCCGGGCACAAATATAAATTTCCCTAGATGAAAAGGGGCCGTACCAGTAGTGTTCAAGTGCCCTGTTTGGGATGATTTTTCTGGAGTCTTTAGCAGCAAACCAACACACACCAAAAAACAATAACAGCAACATCTGAAAAACTTGTTGCAACGGTATTTCTTCCTTGGTAAGAAAAAAAAAGAGATAACTTCCAACTTTGTGCATTGAAGGGAAGCAACACTAAGTGAATATCATTTCTTTTCTTTTCTTTTACAGACTATTCTCCCTTTCTGTAGGTATCAGACTAAAAAAATTGTTCTTAACCTAACTTAAAGCATTGAAGGGAAGCAACACTAAGTGAATTTTTTGGTAAAGGTAAAGATGTGCCACCCCCCCTGCATTTCTCGGTTAATTGTATTTTTCCGTTTTTGCCTTTCTTACCATACATAAAGCTGTATTTTAGGAACATTTTCAGCTAATTCTCTTTTTGGAATACTAACCCTAACCCTAACCCTAGCCCTAAACCTAACCCTACCCCCCACTATGTACTGCAGTACACCGCGATTTGTCACAGTTGTGGTTCGTTGCGTTTTTCCGTCTTATAGGGTGGGGTAGGGTTAGGGTTAGGGCTAGGGCTAGGGTTAGGGTTAGTATTCCAAAAAGGTTATTAGCTAAAAATGTTCCTAAAATACAGCTTTATGTATGGTAAGAAAGGCAAAAACGGAAAAATACAATTAACCGAGAAATGTAGGGGGGGTGGCACATCTTGACCTTTACCACAAAATAATACCCATCACAAATATTAAAGAAAGAAGACAACAGTTTCTAAAGTGTAAAAAAAAGTAAGCAAAGCTGTCACAACGCTGCTCTTGGAAATATCCATCTTAGTCAGCCACACAGACAATAGGATGAAAGAGAGCGGGGGGAAAAGACTACCTTAAAAAAAAAAAGGGGGGTAGGCAAACAAAAAAAAAAA
>CM065699.1:37741824-37744324 GCA_017654935.2 Phymorhynchus buccinoides
TTAGGGAGGCGCAAAGGGACGTTATTATAGGCGTGTAATGACTTGTCGTGAGATCCTATAGAAGCTCAACAAACGAGCTGTATTAATAGTATTTGTCTAAAAGGGCCGAACCACTGCATACGATTCAATCCAAATGCGATCCGATTGTGATGATGTCTGTGAGTCACGATTGGCGTGAAATACTGGAAAATACTTCCGTGAACTCTTTCGTTCCTGAGAACCGCTTTTGAGGTTGTGTGTGAGCAACTGCAGATTCCTAGCTTTACAGAGCTCTCTATCTCCCTATTCCTGGGTTTCCAGAGAGAGTGAAACTGTATAAAGGGGTGTTATGATGTTGTTGTGAATATGCAGCATGTTTTCAGCAGCATGTTTCTCTTTTCATAAACAATACTTGCCCCAGTTCTTCTTCTTTATTTTTCGATCGCTCAGACAGTTTCCTGTCAATTATGAGCGCAGATGCGTCACGCTGCCGTTATGCGCCTGACTAAGAAATAACTAGGCCCAGCATGTCCGACTTCGGCTGGAGGAATCTTTTTGAAAGTGTTTCTTGAAAAAAACACCCCGGCAGGAGAATGGTCCCAGAAAGGCAGAAAGATAGTAGATGACAGCAAGCAAAGGGAAAAGGCAGAGTCAAAGAGAGTGACAGATTAGAGGAAGTTACAAGCACAGAACTTCCAGAAGATGGGGGAACTATTTATACAAAAGACCCCTCGGTATCCCCACGGGGGGGGGGGGGGGGGGGGGGCTTGCCCCAGTAAGAAGAGGAAAAAAACCCCTCATTGCAATTATAGAAGAGAAAATTAATAACAGTTGCATCATGTTGCATGATATCACGAGCAACGGGATAAACTTTCTCAGCAGCTAAAGAGGTTCTCAGGAATGAACAGTAGTTGAAACTTCTCTAAATACAGAAACCAAAGAGTTTATACATTAATGATACTATTTTTGTTCACGATACTCAGGTAGACCCCCTGTACACGAATCAAATAAAATGTTTGACACCAACAAATTTGACATTAAATTTTTCTCCTGATTCTCCTGACACCCCAAAAAAATATCGTGAACAAAACTAGTAGGATTTCATCAGATTCATTTAGACAGTAGAATTCCACGAGGTAAATGTCACAGTCGGATCGCTTTTTGGATTGAAGCGTGTGCAGTAGGTCGACCTTCAAAGGGGTCTGCTACACTCTAGGTGCAGAGTGGCACAGTGGTATCGCGTTCGCTTCGTGTCAAGTAAACCCGAGTTCGAACCTGGGTACAGGGGATTTTTTCCCCTCTCATTCTGCACTAGGCCTTAACGGTCTGAACGTGGAGTCTTTCGGATGAGACGATGAACCGAGGTCCCGTGTGCCCATGCACTTAGCATACGTTAAACCCAGTGACAACGAAAAAGTTGTCATTTGGTCAAAATTTACCCCCCCTCCCTTTCCTCCCTCATCAGTGACAAAAATCGCATGCAAAAAAAATAAATTTTAAAAATTGGGTGGCGCGCCTCTGGCTGCGACGCGCTTCTCTAGGTGGGAGCAACCCGAATTTCACAGAGACGCCTCTGTGACTATAAAGTACCTAATACCTAATACCTAATAATACCTAATACCTATACACTATCAAACTATGACAAAAACAAGAAATAGTACCAACAAAATCTTTATTGAACATTGTTATACTAACAGAAGGAAATTTTCGTTCAGTAACAAGAGTGGCACCCCTGTGGAATAAACTACCTACTAATAATTATGAACAGTGCACTAAATAACTATCTCTTTCAAAAATCTATTATTAGACAAGTGGGAAATTTATAAAGTGTTATTATACGACTATGACGATTGATTTTCAACCATCAAAAACCCCCTGAGCAAATCTGATTTGGAAGTCCATGAAACTTGTGAATTTACTGACCTGCAATCTTCAGTAAAATTGAGAAATAAATGCACGCAAATTTCAAGAAAATTTGCAAATTTCCTGACATTTTTAGGAAATTTGCAAAATCCCTGAGTGAAACAGGAAAATTTGCAAATTCCCTGAAAATGTTAGGAAATTTGGAAATTTCCTGGTTTGGTAAATTTACTGTAACATAATAATATAGAGCGAAAGTAGTAGGATTAGTTTTTAGACGGAAGTATTTCAGGCGAATCATGACTCTTATCGTCATCCTAATCGCATCGCATTGACAGGGAACTGTACGTAGTGTAGCGGGCCCCTTATCTCACGGCCGTTTGTTCGACGTGATGTGGCGGGCACTCGATTCGCGCGGGATTTATACTCCGGCCCGGGCTTTGGTTGGCCGGCTATTTATGGCTGGACAGTCATTTGCATATTGAGTGCGCACGCGCTCAATCAAGGCTCTAGGACTTTGTAAGGGACCGTTCATTGCAAGCATGAGTCGCTTAAAGGTGGACTCTGACGGATGAGTTTTTGCAAGAAACACGTCGAGATCACCAGAAAGACAGCCCTTTTCAAGGATCGGAACACTCACTTTGCTCTGGTTTCCTAGAAA
>CM065699.1:37751824-37756824 GCA_017654935.2 Phymorhynchus buccinoides
CCACCCACCAAAACATCTGACTTGTTTTTGTTACAACATTTTGAAACTTTCCCGTTTGCGTTTTTCCTCATTTTCGGCCCGATTCCTTGAATATACGACTTCAAATCTTCATAATGACTTTGGAAACAATTTATCCGATTTAGGTGGGGGTTTTTTTTTGGGTTTTTGTTTTTTTTGGGTGGGGGTGGGGGGGGGGGGGTTTTGTTGGAAAGCTCTCTTTCTATGCACATAATACTGATTTGTTAATAACTCAAATAGTGATCCCTGGGACAACCACGACTCATTTGGTGGTTGACAGGTCCGCATATTATATAGGTCTAGGAAATAATTGCGCGATAAGTTTCTGCGTGTAATGTGCACACTATTTCATATTTCTTAATTCCATATTAAAAACAAAAACATTGTTGTTGCGGATTTCGATGAGTTACGTATCCGTACGTTTTTTTTTTTTTTTTTTTTTTTTTTAATTTTATTTTTTATTTTATAGATGTGTGCAAATGCCCTAGGGCATGACAACTGGTGTCATATAAAGTGAATGAAAATATCGATCTATTCATGTTCAAGATTCAAGATGCAAGGTTTTATTTATCTTTTCATCCCTAATTGGGGCATGGAGGATTTCATTAACAAAACTTCCACTTTAGGACAAACATAAGATTCAAACGTATACAACACGGCATGCTTCTTTGATGATTTCGCTTTTTTCTTTTTCTTTTTTTGTTACTTATTCCCCTAGCACAATCTAACGAATATGGGGGAGGGGATGATAAACCACCCCTAAAAACCACACAACAACCACAATGGCAATGTGCCAGAATTGGTTCGCACTGAACTTGTTTAAAAAAAACTTTTTGTGATTACGTGCGGCGAACGGGAAATTCAAGCTTCACGTGCCCACCTCCGGTCTGGGGAAAATACACCAGGACAACAATATCGGCGGGGGAACAAACGGTAGTATATAAAAGGGGCTGCAAGGGTGGGGGGAACAACGGAATCCTGGAGGGGACCCGACTTTTTTACCCAGACAGATAGTTGTTTAGCTGCAACCACGCCACAGTTAATTAAACACAACGCCGGAATTTTTTTAAACGCATAACAGAGTGACTAATTCTGCCTCTTGTGATTAACTTTGCTACTGTTTGGGGGGGGGAAGTCTTTAAAATGAAAACTCATTTTCACAACCGTACTGGCCGGATTGGGCTTCCTTTTACACATCCGCCTTCATACACGGACATGTACGGCTATAGCGTTTTAAAAGACATTTTTATGCGTTTAAAACCATTTCACACATTCACAAAAAATGTTTGTCCGCGAAGCCATGCACCACACCCAACAAAGGGGGTAGAGGAAAAAATGTTTCCTCTTTCACGGGGTCCCCTTATTGATAGCCAGGGGAACATGAAATTCAATTCCAGGTCTATTGGTAAAAATACCCCGCATGCAACAAATGCAAATGTGAGGTCGCGCTGGTTTCTTAGTAAAAGCGGTCCTTTCTTTTTTTTAAAAACACAAAAATCTGCTAATTAACTAAAAGAAACCAAATGATCAAAGGAAAATTAGGTAAAACATATGCTTAATCCTTTTCATAATTTATACAAAAAAAAAAAATTGTACCACAAAATTTTCCGATAAGGTTTAACCGAGACTTGTTGCGGTACCGTTACAGCTATTCTGTATTTTTTTAATTAGTCGGGACTTTATTGTTTTTGCCCAGCATTGCAAAACCCTGGCATTGCCTCCAGTGTTGGGTGGGAATCTTTGTATTTGCAAATGTCGCGGGGGTGTATGTTCAGACGGCTAGGAGCGTAAAGCACCATTCTTGCATTACAGGCTTTACTTTACCTTCCACCTATCTTATAGAGTTTGATTAAATTGTTCAACTCGGTGGAAAAGGCTAAATGGTGTTGCAACTGGGCACCTCCGTGGCAACCCTGCAACGGGGCTCAGTAATTGTTTTCCCCACCATCTTTGTAATTTACCAAAAATGTCCCCATATGTGTTTCTATGGGGGACCGAAGGGGACACGGACGTTTAAACATAAAAAAAACCACCATTTTTCCATTAGTGTTTTAACACACGCGAAATATTCTTGGTATCGCTTCTCTTGCCTGCGTGGGATCTGCAGTGTGGAGTGCGTACGTGAGTGAGGGAACCGTGAAAATGTTTGTTTGACCCGCGAGCGCTTCGCGCATGGTTTTGTTTCGGTGAAAAATGGGCGTGCACGTTTGAGTTTTAAAAGTGTGGATGTTTCTTTGAGTGCGGAACAGAAAGGTGCGTGCGTCAGTTTATAGTAGTGCCGGTGAGTGGGAAAAATTCTTGAAATGGGTTTTAGCATGAGCCTTCGTGTTTGAACAACTTACAGTATTTGGGAGACAGGAGTGTATAACTACCCGAGACCGTTACTCATGTAGGAGGTGCCCGAGCACCGATGACGTGGAGTATGGTCAGGCCCCCGGAGGTGCTGGTTGTTTATTTGGTTTTTACGCTTTTTTAGAACTATCGTATTGAATGTGTGAGGGAAAAATCGGGTGAGAGGACTGACATGCGGTGACTTTATTTGTAACTAAAAAAACTGGGAATGCAGAAAACCCCGAGACCCGCGACCTTTCCCGATGACCATTTATTTCGGCTGTTGGTTTATAGGGCTGGCCTTATATAATGGACTACCATTTGGTGTAAATGGTGTTCTTGTGTGTTGCCCATGTGTGTGAAAAATTGTGTGTGGGTGCGTTCTACGCTGGGACCTTTCTTCGTTGGTTAGGTTTTGGTTTTTATTTACCACTGCAATTAGTGTTGAGGGTGGTGGGTGGTAGTTTACTCTTTACAAACAATAAACCGTGTAAAAAATAAAAATTCAATCGGTGGTGGACTTTTACTTGGTTGCTTCCGTAAAAAAAACCTACTGGCTCCAGGGCATTTGCACTGTATACCAAGAATTGGTCCCTATTCCCTCCATTGAAATTTGACTTCATTTACCAAAAACATCAGGTCCCTAATGTGTGTTTCTTGATTCCCAGACCAAGAGGTGAATGTTCCTGTTTCCCTCCCAGGTTGAGGCTTCACTTTAGGGACGGAACGCTAGGAACTTCTCTCCCTCCAGGTTAACAGGGTGGGGGGAGACAACCCCCCCACCCCCAACTGGTTGTCGGACGAATTTCACTTCTTGTTTTTATTGGGTCGAACCCCTCCACAGGTGTTCTTCCCCAAAAAAAGCTCTTCTTTCAAGCTCCGAATCTCTTGGGTTTTTTTAAGCTTTCCTTTCTGTTCCAGATGACCCCCAGGGGTCAAGCACAGTTGCTTTAACGGCCACTGGGTCCAGATTTTTTTCCCCGGGCCACGGTTTCATAATTTCCGTACCCCCAGGGCATTTGCGAAGGGGCCATGGGGCCCCGCATGCCGTTGGACAAGTCGCCCCCCCGCCGTCCCCCCCCCCTAAAGGCCGGGGAGGCCCACCCACCCCCCCCAAAAAAACCACCCCCGCCCCCCCCCCAGCGCGGGAAGTGGAACAACGCCTTTTTTGGCAACAAGTCGCTCGAAATTTTTGGCGGTTTGGGGTCGTGGGGGAATGCCGCACGGGCCTGTCGAAGCAATGGACGCACGGAGGCACACTGGATTTTCATATTGGCACGCACGCACACAGGTTGACGCACACTCATTCACTCACGCACAGCACGCACGCAGCCCCGCACTGCGCCTGACCTTTCACGACAATTGGCCGCAACGCTGTTAAAGGCCATTCAGACACGCCGCAGGGACGCCGCCAATTGCCCGGTGTAACGCCCTGTAAATCCTTTTTTTTTTGTTTTTAGCCTCTTATATAGGGGGGCCCGATTAATTGGCCCTCTGCGCTTGGGGAGGGGGGCCTTTCCGGGCCTCTACCCGCACGTCAATCAGCGTTCATTTTTCTTGGCAACATGTTTTATCAACACTTCAAAATTTCTCAGGGGCCACCTGCCCGCAATCTTCAAACCAAAGTCGAAATTAAAAAAATCCCGCAGATAAATCTTTTTTGGGGGACGCATTACCATTGCAATTTTTTTTTTCCGCTGGTTTCTTTGAAAAAAAGGGGGACTCTCCGTGGGTTTTTTATTTTCGCTGACTGTTTTAACTTATTCTTTTTTCAAATATTTAACTTTTCAAACACACACACTGAAACTCTTATTTTGAAAACATTCACAGGGTTCTTTTTTTCCTTTTCTTGGGTTTACCCCCCCCCTTTTACTTAGTTTTTTGAAAATTTTTCACCCTGGGTAACGTAAAACCCTTTTTCCACACACACACCAGGGGGGGCGCCTAACCCACGGGGACAATTTCCCCCCAACCGTTTTTTTTTGGCCCACAAAAAACCCCAAAAAAACAACCCAAAAACCAATCAACCCCCCACCACAAACACCCATGGGGGAATTCACACACCACCCCCACAACCCCCCACACACACACCCCCCCGGTTGTCCTTCACCCCAAAAACGGGGGCCTTCCGGGTCCACCCACCAACAAACAACACCCAACCCACCCCCCCACACCCCAAAACCTTTACACCCACCACTCAGGACAGGCAACCCTCCTCACAAACCCTACCACCCAAAAACCCACCCCCCCACAAGCCCCCCCCAAACCTTTCCCCCCCGCCACCCAACCCACCCCAAACCCAACACCACCCCCCCCCACCCCCCCCCCCCTTGGGACTTGCTTTCACCAAACCCTTTCTTTCCAACCCCACCAAAACCCCACCATCCACCCCCCCCCCCACCCCCAAAAAACGGCCCACACTCAGGAAAATTTGACCTCCCACCCCGGGGGCCCCCCCCCCCCACACCCCCACACCCCACAACACACAAACATCCCTTGGGTTTCTCACCCGCACCCCCCCCCCAAAAATAAAAAAAAAAATAAAAAACCAAAAAAACAAAAACCACACACACCACCCACCCACCACACTACAAAAAAAAAGATCAACCCCTTTCTCCTGAAAAATTTTCTCTCTTTTCTTACCACAATTC
>CM065699.1:37764959-37859959 GCA_017654935.2 Phymorhynchus buccinoides
CCCAGGTCCTGTTCAGTGATGAATCACGCTTCACCCTGAACCACAACGACGGCCGACTGAGGGTCTGGAGGCGCCCAGGGGAACGCTTTATTGACGCCACTGTCCAAGAAAAGGTGGCCTTTGGTGGAGGTTCTGTAATGGTCTGGGGGGCCTTCAGCCTTCACCACAGAACACCCTTGTATCATGTACAGGGTAACCTGACTGGCCTCCGATACCGGGATGAGATCCTTCGACCGCTGGCTGTGCCTACACTGCAGCAGATGGGACCGCCGGCTGTCTACCAGGATGACAACGCTCGCCCCCACAGGGCAAGGGTGGTCAACGACTTCCTGCAGCAGTCTGGAGTCAACAGAATGGAGTGGCCAGCATGCAGTCCCGATCTCAACCCGATTGAGAACCTCTGGGGTGAGCTGGATCGCAAAGTGAGGAGCAACCACCCCCCTCCCAGGGATGCCCAGCACCTCTACCAGATGCTGCAGGCTGAGTGGCAGGCGCTTCCACAGAGGATCTTCACCACCCTGGTCAACTCCATGAGGACTCGCTGCGTCGAGTGCCAGAACAGCCATGGCGGATACACGCATTACTGAACTTTTGGGAGCATCAGAATGCCCTGTCTTGTGATTTCAATGACTTTGGGAAATCAAATTTCGATACGTACCCACTTTGATCAAATGTACAGACCAAACGATTGCTCGAAATTGAAGGCAATTGTGCATCGTTATCACTAAAGCATTGAATTAAATGTTGGCCAAAATTCAACGCATTGGCTTTCTTATTTGGAAAGTTATGAATTAGTTTGCAAGTGATCCTTAACTTTTTGTGGATAGCTTATATAAGATTATGAAGTCACCATAATATAGTTTTCTTTTTTGTCAAATTTAATTTGTTGTGTGTGCAATATTTTTTATTTCGTTTTAATAGTTATTTTTTTACGTGCTTTATTTGGTTAACTATATAAGTGATTATTCGGGTTCATCATTTGTTTTAAAGTTTTGTACTGAAACTTGACTTAATTTTTACAACAGAGTATCTTGTTCTTGTGCTGAAGTCACCATCTTCGGGATACGTGACCGTGAGTCACAATGGCAATCACAAAATCTTCAGCCATAGTATTGAACACGGTAATCCAAACCGACATCTTAAAGAAATTTGGAACAGAGCAAATTATGAATCAAACTTTGCCCAACTGTGCAGCAAAGCCACAGAACTCAGCATACATGCTGAAAAAGGTGAATGCAAGTCAGGCAGCTGTTTCCAGTTATTTTATACTTATTTCTTGGAGAGTGAAACGCCTACTCTCAAAGAATGGTTTATGGAATTGTTCTGTGGAAAACTACCCAATTTTTCGGCACCATCTGGAATGTAACATGAAGACAGAGTGTGCAGATGCGAGAGATGAGACGGGAGACTGTTATTTCAGTAGTCCAGACTGCCAAGGTTTGATAGCAGTCTGTGGTCGCTGCTATAAGCTGGTCTGGCGTCTTCACGGATTTAACAGCACAGAGAAGTACATCCACGAAGCAGGCAGGGAATACTGCCGTTTACTAGGAGGTACATTAAATGTGCCTGTGTGCATGATTGGCAGGTGGAAACGTATGATCACAAACGTTACACGGTTGTTGCATGGATTTGACAATGTTTTGTTCGGGATACGTAAATATGACACCACATTGCCAAATCTGTACAGAACGGCCACTGTAAGTAACGACAACACTGTTATTCATCATACCTGGTGTGGTGTAGCTCGGTATGTGATTAGAGAGGCTGAATGCATCCCTGGCATGGACAGAGATTTTCAGTTTATACCTTGCAAAACGATTTTTGTTCCATCTTCTTTTGGGGTTATGTGCGAAATTAAGAAAAGCAAGGGTGAACAAAACTATTTTGAAAGAAATGCAATTTCCGTCACCTCTTTACAAACTATAAAACCAACAAGAAACTGTGCATTCACTGCGTGTTCAGAGGGTCACGTTACGCTGAACCTTCTGTTGTGTGGTTCTGCTGTGTATTCAGTTTGTGGGGAGCCGCAGGCGTCAGTTTGCTATTTTTCAAATCAGACATCACATTCACAGCAGTTTTCATCAGTAGTTGAACATGTCGCTTTACTCCCCTTGTTCACATGTGGAGATGGTTCCACTGAAGTGTCGTACACCCTGGTTTGTGATTTTAACAGCGATTGTTCAGATAACAGTGACGAATCCTTCTGTAAACATCCTGTCTGTGTCAACAGTTATACATGCAGGAATGGTCAGTGCATAGCTTTCGAAAATGTGTGCAACAGACTTTCTAATTGTCAGGATCAGTCGGATGAACATCACTGTGCACAGATTCAATGTATTGTATTACCCAAAAATAAGTGCACTCAGTCTAGTGCTCTTATCAATTTTGATGGCCATCTAAACTTTGTTTCAAGGGCAATGGCTTTCAATGAGTCATGTCCTGACAGCCACTATCGTTGCCCCAGGAGATACACTGACTGCCTGCCTGCCTACACCAGGTGCAATGGAATGTTCGACTGTTTTGACCACACGGACGAACAAGGATGTCAGGACCTCAGATGTCCAGGATTTTTCAGGTGCAGACTTTCCCAAATCTGTGTACATCGTGATAACCTGTGTGATGGTTGGCCACACTGCGTAATGCATGATGATGAGCTGGCCTGTGACTTGACCTGTCCTCGTGGGTGTCTTTGTCAAGGAGATACATTTCTGTGTTCACAACCTTTTTCTGCAGACCTCTTCCCACAGCTTCGTTCTTTAAATGCTACAAATTCTGCTATGGCATTGTCAGATGTCAGTCATAATGCCTACCTCATGCGTTTGATTTTGGCCCAGTGCTATTTGACCCAGGTTCCTCAGATGACTTTGCAAAACTTGAGATTTTTGGACCTCACCAACAACAAACTTCAACAAGTGAACATGAGTTCTTTTCTTTATTTAGATAACCTAGGGTCATTAATTCTGCAAAATAACCCACTGACCTCATTATATTCTGATACCTCGCTTACTCTGGAGCAAACTGCACTTACCTTGATAGATTTATCTTTTAGCACATTGACAGAGTTTGATGCAAGAGTTCTGGCACAGTTTTCTCGTTTACAGAATATCATTCTAACTTTCACTTCGATCCACACAGTTAGTCAAAATGGGTTTCAGTTTACACCCATGGTGAGGGAGATCTATATGCATGGAAGTCCTGTCCAAACATTTCCAGCTGAGATCTTTAAAGGTTTGCCCCATATACAAGTAATCACTGCACAGAACTACAAACTTTGCTGTGGTGATATACTTCCAGACAAATTTGACAGTTCATCTTGCCACGCTCCTAAAGACGAAGTATCTTCTTGCAGAGACTTACTGGAATCCTGGACATACCGGGGGTGTCTGTGGCTGATTTCATGTCTGTCCATGAGCGGAAACATCTTCTGTTTGTGTGCGCGCCTATTTGCAAGAAGTATGACCTCTTCCGTGGGTGGGTTTGGCGTGTTTGTCACTAATCTTACCATGGCAGACTTTTTGATGGGTGTCTTTTTGGTTTTCATTGGGGTGGCAGATCAACAGTATCGTGGCAGATACCTCCACCACGATGACGCATGGAAAAACAGTGTAGCATGCCAGATTTCTGGATTTCTGTCTCTCTTGTCCAGTGAGGTGTCAGCTTTGATCATCTGCCTCATTACATTGGACCGGTTCATTGTCCTTCGCTTCCCGTTCAGTGACATGCGATTTGATAAGAGATCAGCAAAAGTGGTTTGCATCCTAGGTTGGTTGGTTGGTTGGCTGTTGGCTCTGCTGCCCCTGCTCCCGATGACATCCCACTGGGAGTTTTACAGCCAGACAGGCATTTGCATCCCGCTCCCAATCACTCGGCAGGAGTTCAAAGGAAGAATATACTCCTTCGGTGTGATGATTATATTCAATTTTATCTTGTTTTTGTTTATCTGTGCCGGCCAGGCCTTCATCTACTGGTCGGTGCAGAAAAATGCGTTGAAAAACAACACCACCAAAGTGTCCCGTGACATGACCATAGCACAACGGTTGATTGCTGTAGCGGTCACTGACTTCATGTGCTGGTTTCCCATTGGTCTGTGTGGGATCTTAGCATTTTGCGGTACCCCCATACCTGGCGAGGTCAACGTGGCACTGGCCATTCTTGTACTACCCCTAAACTCTGCCATAAATCCCTTCATGTACACGTTCAACACCCTCACTGAAAAGCGCAGCCAATCTAAACGAAATGAACTTCTAAGGTGGATGCAATCTAATGTGGATGCTCTCGATTAATATGTTAATGTAACTTGAAAATGTCCACTAAATGACTGGATAACGATTCGCCTCCCTTTACTGAACTAGCTGTCCTGAAAAAAGGTCTAATCCTCGTAGAGTACCTGAAGTAGAGAGATCTACAGTCTGTAAAGTAGACAATCTCTGTTGGCAGATTGAAACGTAGACGATGTTGGCAGATTGAAACATGTTGGTTGCATAGAGCGGCTCTGTAATAATTGGAAGAGATTCTTTCTGTTGGGAGAGCCCTGGGTATCAGTTTTCCATTTACGGAAATAAAGAGAAAAAGTACTATTTCTGGCATCCCCATGGGGGTAATAGGCCTAGTAAATAAGAGCTGCTAAATCAATGATTTTTAACAATATTATAGGGCGCACACATTAGATGCAGGAATCTTTAATTTTGTCACAAATAAGTACAAGAAAAAATAAGCGCATGCATGCATAAACGCATACATTTATTCCTTCTTTCCTTTACTTATTTATAAGCGCATGAGGTTTCCGTGTCTAATGCGTGTGTGCCCTTATAATATCATGGTACATTTATTTATTGCGGAAGACTACGACTCTAAAACTCGGTGGCATTTGCATTGATTCTTGTACTGCATGCAGCCAAAGAGATTTGGTTGGCCTTTGGGGACCTTCACCAGCCAACCGAGTCCTGAAATTTATTTGGCTCAGAGAGTGGGTATGTCCCCTGGACAAGGCATCTATGATAAACAAATTGTAGCCCAGCACGCTGGAAAAGCAGCTGCCCCCTCTGCTATATTTGATCTGGCAGTCACAGTAGAAAATGACTGACAGACAGGAATCAGTGACAACTCTGATCATTTTGATATTGAAAAGGATTAGGCCTAGCCCTTAAAGACCCAGTGACGCAACACGATTAAGTCCCTTGGTTTTTGCTGGGTAGCTGTGACCCACATCCAAATTTCCACAACTAAGTTGAGGCTGCTCTTTAAGCTGATGTGTCGGTTTGAATTTGGGGCCATTTATTTGGGAGTCAGACTTGGTCAAAACAAGATTTCTTTCCAATTATAAGAGGGAAAACCCGTGATTTTGACACGTGATCTGGTGGATCTTTAAGTAACACCCAAAAGCCTAAATGTCCCAAAGAGTGATTGCTTCGCAGCCTACCAACCTCGCAAAGAATCAAACCAACTTTTCTCACTTCCCACCTCGGTCTGCGAACTCTTTGTATATTCAGGCTTTTTGGTAACACCTTTTCACTTTACCAGCCGATTGATTTAAACCCAACGTGCTTTAAATCATGGCTAGTAACATACGAACGACAAGTGACAATGACAGTCTTGCGTGGAACCGGTTCCAGCAGTTTTTTGTGCGTCGATGACTTCAAGTCACGTGCAATCACGCGACTCATAGATCCACTGGTCAAATCGATCATTTGCCAAACTGTCCACACTTCGTTCAGTCTTTTCTTTCGTGCACACACTGTGACTCGAATCGTCCAGTTTTGGTCATGCAACTAATTTCGCGTTCATCCTCACTTATATATCTTTTTTTTTAATGGTGATTATGGGCTATCATGGACTTATAGCTACCCCCTCCCCTGCCCCCTTATTTCAAGTCTCGGCTATTTTCTTTCTGCCTTTCTTATTGAAGATTGAGCACTTAATTACCTCTACCATTTCTGGTAGTTAATGTTGTTGATTTTCATCTGTGTAAACAATTTTTTTTAAATGCATCCGAAAAATTGTAAGGTAGGGGCCCGGAAAGATGTGTTGCATTGTCTGTTGATAAAGAGTAGAGAAAGTGATGTGTTGCATTGTCTGTTGATAAAGAGTAGAGAAAGTGATGTGTTGCATTGTCTGTTGATAAAGAGTAGAGAAAGTGATGTGTTGCATTGTCTGTTGATAAAGAGTAAAGAGAGAAAGTGATGTGTTGCATTGTCTGTTGATAAAGAGTAGAGAAAGTGATGTGTTGCATTGTCTGTTGATAAAGAGTAGAGAAAGTGATGTGTTGCATTGTCTGTTGATAAAGAGTAGAGTAGAGAAAGTGATGTGTTGCATTGTCTGTTGATAAAGAGTAGGTAGAAAGTGATGTGTTGCATTGTCTGTTGATAAAGAGTGGAGAAAGTGATGTGTTGCATTGTCTGTAATTGATAAAGAGTAGAGAAAGTGATGTGTTGCATTGTCTGTTGATAAAGAGTAAAGAAAAAAGTGATGTGTTGCATTGTCTGTTGATAAAGAGTGGAGAAAGTGATGTGTTGCAATGTCTGTTGATAAAGAGTAGAGAAAGTGATGTGTTGCATTGTCTGTTCATAAAGAGTAGAGAAAGTGATGTGTTGCATTGTCTGTTGATAAAGAGTAGAGAAAGTGATGTGTTGCATTGTCTGTTGATAAAGAGTAAAGAGAAAGTGATGTGTTGCATTGTCTGTTGATAAAGAGTAGAGAAAGTGATGTGTTGCATTGTCTGTTGATAAAGAGTAGAGAAAGTGATGTGTTGCATTGTCTGTTGATAAAGAGTAGAGAAAGTGATGTGTTGCATTGTCTGTTGATAAAGAGTAGAGAAAGTGATGTGTTGCATTGTCTGTTGATAAAGAGTAGAGAAAGTGATGTGTTGCATTGTCTGTTGATAAAGAGTAGAGAAAGTGATGTGTTGCATTGTCTGTTGATAAAGAGTAAAGAGAAAGTGATGTGTTGCATTGTCTGTTGATAAAGTGAGTGTTGCAAAGTGATGTGTTGCATTGTCTGTTGATAAAGAGTAGAGAAAGTGATGTGTTGCATTGTCTGTTGATAAAGAGTAAAGAGAAAGTGATGTGTTGCAATGTCTGTTGATAAAGAGTAGAGAAAGTGATGTGTTGCATTGTCTGTTGATAAAGAGTGGAGAAAGTGATGTGTTGCATTGTCTGTTGATAAAGAGTAGAGAAAGTGATGTGTTGCATTGTCTGTTGATAAAGAGTAGAGAAAGTGATGTGTTGCATTGTCTGTTGATAAAGAGTAGAGAAAGTGATGTGTTGCATTGTCTGTTGATAAAGAGTAGAGAAAGTGATGTGTTGCATTGTCTGTTGATAAAGAGTAGAGAAAGTGATGTGTTGCATTGTCTGTTGATAAAGAGTAGAGAAAGTGATGTGTTGCATTGTCTGTTGATAAAGAGTAGAGAAAGTGATGTGTTGCATTGTCTGTTGATAAAGAGTAGAGAAAGTGATGTGTTGCATTGTCTGTTGATAAAGAGTAGAGAAAGTGATGTGTTGCATTGTCTGTTGATAAAGAGTAGAGAAAGTGATGTGTTGCATTGTCTGTTGATAAAGAGTAGAGAAATTGATGTGTTGCATTGTCTGTTGATAAAGAGTAGAGAAAGTGATGTGTTGCATTGTCTGTGTCTGTATAAAGAGTAGAGAAAGTGATAAAGAGTAGAGAAAGTGATGTGTTGCATTGTCTGTTGATAAAGAGTGGAGAAAGTGATGTGTTGCATGTGTCTGTTGATGTCTGTTGATAAAGTGATGTGTTGCATTGTCTGTTAAAGATAAAGAGTAGAGAAAGTGATGTGTTGCATTGTCTGTTTGATAAAGAGTAGAGAAAGTGATGTGTTGCATTGTCTGTTGATAAAGAGTAGAGAAAGTGATGTGTTGCATTGTCTGTTGATAAAGAGTAGAGAAAGTGATGTGTTGCATTGTCTGTTGATAAAGAGTAGAAAGTGATGTGTTGCATTGTCTGTTGATAAAGAGTAGAGAAAGTGATGTGTTGCATTGTCTGTTGATAAAGAGTAGAGAAAGTGATGTGTTGCATTGTCTGTTGATAAAGAGTAGAGAAAGTGATGTGTTGCATTGTCTGTTGATAAAGAGTAGAGAAAGTGATGTGTTGCATTGTCTGTTGATAAAGAGTAGAGAAAGTGATGTGTTGCATTGTCTGTTGATAAAGAGTAGAGAAAGTGATGTGTTGCATTGTCTGTTGATAAAGAGTAGAGAAAGTGATGTGTTGCATTGTCTGTTGATAAAGAGTAGAGAAAGTGATGTGTTGCATTGTCTGTTGATAAAGAGTAGAGAAAGTGATGTGTTGCATTGTCTGTTGATAAAGAGTAGAGAAAGTGATGTGTTGCATTGTCTGTTGATAAAGAGTAGAGAAAGTGATGTGTTGCATTGTCTGTTGATTGATAAAGAGTAGAGAAAGTGATGTGTTGCATTGTCTGTTGATAAAGAGTAGAGAAAGTGATGTGTTGCATTGTCTGTTGAAAAGAGTAGAGAAAGTGATGTGTTGCATTGTCTGTTGATAAAGAGTGGAGAGAAAGTGATGTGTTGCATTGTCTGTTGATAAAGAGTAGAGAAAGTGATGTGTTGCATTGTCTGTTGATAAAGAGTAGAGAAAGTGATGTGTTGCATTGTCTGTTTATAAAGAGTAGAGAAAGTGATGTGTTGCATTGTCTGTTGATAAAGAGTAGAGAAAGTGATGTGTTGCATTGTCTGTTGATAAAGAGTAGAGAAAGTGATGTGTTGCATTGTCTGTTGATAAAGAGTAGAGAAAGTGATGTGTTGCATTGTCTGTTGATAAAGAGTAGAGAAAGTGATGTGTTGCAATGTCTGTTGATAAAGAGTAGAGAAAGTGATGTGTTGCATTGTCTGTTGATAAAGAGTAAAGAGTAGAGAAAGTGATGTGTTGCATTGTCTGTTGATAAAGAGTAAAGAAAGAAAGTGATGTGTTGCATTGTCTGTTGATAAAGAGTAGAGAAAGTGATGTGTTGCATTGTCTGTTGATAAAGAGTAGAGAAAGTGATGTGTTGCATTGTCTGTTGATAAAGAGTAGAGAAAGTGATGTGTTGCATTGTCTGTAATTGATAAAGAGTAGAGAAAGTGATGTGTTGCATTGTCTGTTGATAAAGAGTAGAGAAAGTGATGTGTTGCATTGTCTGTTGATAAAGTGATGTGTTGCATTGTCTGTTGATAAAGAGTAGAGAAAGTGATGTGTTGCATTGTCTGTTGATAAAGAGTGGAGAAAGTGATGTGTTGCATTGTCTGTTGATAAAGTGATGTGTTGCATTGTCTGTTGATAAAGAGTAGAGAAAGTGATGTGTTGCATTGTCTGTTGATAAAGAGTGGAGAAAGTGATGTGTTGCATTGTCTGTTGATAAAGAGTAGAGAGTAGAGTGATGTGTTGCATTGTCTGTTGATAAAGAGTAGAGAAAGTGATGTGTTGCATTGTCTGTTGATAAAGAGTAAAGAAAGTGATGTGTTGCATTGTCTGTTGATAAAGAGTAGAGAAAGTGATGTGTTGCATTGTCTGTTGATAAAGAGTAGAGAAAGTGATGTGTTGCATTGTCTGTTGATAAAGAGTAGAGAAAGTGATGTGTTGCATTGTCTGTTGATAAAGAGTAGAGAAAGTGATGTGTTGCATTGTCTGTTGATAAAGAGTAGAGAAAGTGATGTGTTGCATTGTCTGTTGATAAAGAGTAGAGAAAGTGATGTGTTGCATTGTCTGTTGATAAAGAGTGGAGAAAGTGATGTGTTGCATTGTCTGTTGATAAAGAGTAGAGAAAGTGATGTGTTGCATTGTCTGTTGATAAAGAGTAAAGAGTAGAGAAAGTGATGTGTTGCATTGTCTGTTGATAAAGAGTAGAGAAAGTGATGTGTTGCATTGTCTGTTGATAAAGTGATGTGTTGCATTGTCTGTTGATAAAGAGTAGAGAAAGTGATGTGTTGCATTGTCTGTTTGATAAAGAGTAGAGAAAGTGATGTGTTGCATTGTCTGTTGATAAAGAGTAGAGAAAGTGATGTGTTGCATTGTCTGTTGATAAAGAGTAGAGAAAGTGATGTGTTGCATTGTCTGTTGATAAAGAGTAGAGAAAGTGATGTGTTGCATTGTCTGTTGACAAAGAGTAGAGAAAGTGATGTGTTGCATTGTCTGTTGATAAAGAGTAGAGAAAGTGATGTGTTGCATTGTCTGTTGATAAAGAGTAGAGAAAGTGATGTGTTGCATTGTCTGTTTGATAAAGAGTAGAGAAAGTGATGTGTTGCATTGTCTGTTTGAAAGAGTAAGAGTAGAGAAAGTGATGTGTTGCATTGTCTGTTGATAAAGAGTAGAGAAAGTGATGTGTTGCATTGTCTGTTGATAAAGAGTAGAGAAAGTGATGTGTTGCATTGTCTGTTGATAAAGAGTAGAGAAAGTGATGTGTTGCATTGTCTGTTGATAAAGAGTAGAGAAAGTGATGTGTTGCATTGTCTGTTGATAAAGAGTAGAGAAAGTGATGTGTTGCATTGTCTGTTGATAAAGAGTAGAGAAAGTGATGTGTTGCAATGTCTGTTGATAAAGAGTAGAGAAAGTGATGTGTTGCATTGTCTGTTGATAAAGAGTAGAGAAAGTGATGTGTTGCATTGTCTGTTGATAAAGAGTAGAGAAAGTGATGTGTTGCATTGTCTGTTGATAAAGAGTAGAGAAAGTGATGTGTTGTATTGTCTGTTGAGAAAGTGATGTGTTGCATTGTCTGTTTGATAAAGAGTAGAGAAAGTGATGTGTTGCATTGTCTGTAATTGATAAAGAGTAGAGAAAGTGATGTGTTGCAATGTCTGTTGATAAAGAGTAGAGAAAGTGATGTGTTGCATTGTCTGTTGATAAAGAGTAGAGAAAGTGATGTGTTGCATTGTCTGTTGATAAAGAGTAGAGAAAGTGATGTGTTGCATTGTCTGTTGATAAAGTAGAGAAAGTGATGTGTTGCATTGTCTGTTGATAAAGAAAGTGATGTGTTGCATTGTCTGTTGATAAAGTGATGTGTTGCATTGTCTGTTGATAAAGAGTAGAGAAAGTGATGTGTTGCATTGTCTGTTGATAAAGAGTAGAGAAAGTGATGTGTTGCATTGTCTGTTGATAAAGAGTAGAGAGAAAGTGATGTGTTGCATTGTCTGTTGATAAAGAGATTGAGAAAGTAAAGAGTTGAGAAAGTGATGTGTTGTTGCATTGTCTGTTGATAAAGAGTAGAGAAAGTGATGTGTTGCATTGTCTGTTGATAAAGAGTAAAGAGAGAAAAGTGATGTGTTGCATTGTCTGTTGATAAAGAGTAGAGAAAGTGATGTGTTGCATTGTCTGTAATTGATAAAGAGTAGAGAAAGTGATGTGTTGCATTGTCTGTTGATAAAGAGTAGAGAAAGTGATGTGTTGCATTGTCTGTTGATAAAGAGTAGAGAAAGTGATGTGTTGCATTGTCTGTTGATAAAGAGTAGAGAAAGTGATGTGTTGCATTGTCTGTTGATATAAAGTGTTGCAGAGTAGAGAAAGTGATGTGTTGCATTGTCTGTTGATAAAGTGATGTGTTGCATTGTCTGTTTGATAAAGAGTAGAGAAAGTGATGTGTTGCATTGTCTGTAATTGATAAAGAGTAGAGAAAGTGATGTGTTGCATTGTCTGTTGATAAAGAGTAGAGAAAGTGATGTGTTGCATTGTCTGTTGATAAAGAGTGAGAGAAAAAGTGATGTGTTGCATTGTCTGTTGATAAAGAGTAGAGAAAGTGATGTGTTGCATTGTCTGTTGATAAAGAGTAGAGAGAAAGTGATGTGTTGCATTGTCTGTTGATAAAGAGTAGAGAAAGTGATGTGTTGCATTGTCTGTTGATAAAGAGTAGAGAAAGTGATGTGTTGCATTGTCTGTTGATAAAGAGTAGAGAGAAAAGTGATGTGTTGCAATGTCTGTTGATAAAGTGATGTGTTGCATTGTCTGTTGATAAAGAGTAGAGAAAGTGATGTGTTGCATTGTCTGTTGATAAAGAGTAGAGAAAGTGATGTGTTGCATTGTCTGTAATTGATAAAGAGTAGAGAAAGTGATGTGTTGCATTGTCTGTTGATAAAGAGTGGAGAAAGTGATGTGTTGCATTGTCTGTTGATAAAGAGTAGAGAAAGTGATGTGTTGCATTGTCTGTTGATAAAGAGTAGAGAAAGTGATGTGTTGCATTGTCTGTTGATAAAGAGTAGAGAAAGTG
Organism: Phymorhynchus buccinoides; assembly: GCA_017654935.2. NCBI lineage: Eukaryota > Metazoa > Mollusca > Gastropoda > Neogastropoda > Raphitomidae > Phymorhynchus > Phymorhynchus buccinoides. Next base: position 37,777,162 of record CM065699.1, read on the forward strand.
ATGTGTTGCAATGTCTGTTGATAAAGAGTAAAGAAAGTGATGTGTTGCAATGTCTGTTGATAAAGAGTAGAGAAAGTGATGTGTTGCATTGTCTGTTGATAAAGAGTAGAGAAAGTGATGTGTTGCATTGTCTGTTGATAAAGAGTGGAGAAAGTGATGTGTTGCAATGTCTGTTGATAAAGTGATGTGTTGCATTGTCTGTTGATAAAGAGTAGAGAAAGTGATGTGTTGCATTGTCTGTTGATAGTGATGTGTTGCAATGTATGTTGATAAAGAGTAGAGAAAGTGATGTGTTGCATTGTCTGTTGATAAAGAGTGGAGAAAGTGATGTGTTGCATTGTCTGTTGATAAAGAGTAGAGAAAGTGATGTGTTGCATTGTCTGTTGATAAAGAGTAGAGAAAGTGATGTGTTGCAATGTCTGTTGATAAAGAGTAGAGAAAGTGATGTGTTGCATTGTCTGTTGATAAAGTGATGTGTTGCATTGTCTGTAATTGATAAAGAGTAGAGAAAGTGATGTGTTGCAATGTCTGTTGATAAAGAGTAGAGAAAGTGATGTGTTGCATTGTCTGTTGATAAAGAGTAGAGAAAGTGATGTGTTGCATTGTCTGTTGATAAAGAGTAGAGAAAGTGATGTGTTGCAATGTCTGTTGATAAAGAGTAGAGAAAGTGATGTGTTGCAATGTCTGTTGATAAAGAGCAAAGAGTAGAGAAAGGAAGGGAAAAAACAACAAACCAACCTGTGTTGTTAGTTTTCAATGAGTGATGTGCTACACTGTAGTAAGAAAAGAGTAAACTGTGTTGTTGGTTTTCAAGAAAGAGTGATGTGCTAGTAAGAAAAGAGTAAACTGTGTTGTTGGTTTTCAAGAAAGAGTGATGTGCTGGTAAGAAAAGAGTTAACTGTGAAAAAAAGAAAAGAAAAAAAAGAAAAGTAGGGCCCCGGGAGATTGACGGAAAAGCCATGTCGTTTTTATGCCACACAAAACGCTCGGTTGTTTGGTATGTATACTAAATGATGGAATTAATTATTAAGAAACTGAGATAATTCACTCAAAAAGTTGCTAAAAGGCTGTTAATTGCAAAGAAAGGCAAGACTGAAAAAGCTGACCAACACAACAGGGATGGAGGTGGCAGCGGATGGAGGTGTCCAGTTTTTGACTGAAGCAGATGCTCCCAGACCCTGGCTGTGAAACACTGGTTTTATTGCTTCCACTGCTGTAGGTATGATGAGATTAGCGTCCAGTCGGTCAGAGAACCGTATGGACCGTCGATATTCCTAAGCTCATTCCACTCCGTTACTGTTCTGGGGGGAAATGCGCTCTGGCGATATTGAACGACTTGATTTGGCAAACAACCGATTCGACCGGTAACCTGTTCACTTCAGTTGTTTCTGTGTTAAGATACATCTAATAGTCTTAACACAGAAACAACGGAAGTGGAACAGGTTACTTGTCAAATTAGTAATACTACAACGTATGACGACGTGTGGGTTAGTCTTCCAAAAATGTCCACCTAACCTGCCGTTTATTGGATTTACTTCTTTTCTGTACTCCACATTAATTATGAAGACACCTCCTAGAGCAAAGACGTTCTCCGGAGAGATGGACAACAGAGGGTCTTCTCAATCAAGTAAAAAGGTGTGTATGTCACTGTGAGACTGTGTAGGAAGAACCAACAAAATTTTCAAGAAAAAAAAAAAATCTTTATAAAATACTTCTGTAAACATTTCAATTGAAACAATTATGAAATATCAAGAAATCAATTAAAAAACAAAACAATTTAAGCAACACAAAATGTTACTTTACTAACAGTAACACTAACAGAGTTGCTGTTTACTGGAATGATCTTGACACTAACATTAAGTTTGCACAAAATATTAATACTTTTAAAAAATCTTTTAGACAATTTTCCTAAATTTCAGACATTTTTGTGTGATTTTGATTGATTTGATTTTCCAAAAACTTGCTCAGACCAATTGAAAACAAATCATAAGTCATTTGATATTGAGGGGACGATTAATAGGCCGCGAGGCCTAGGCTGATGAAGCCTGTCCCTACCTACCTAACACGAAACTGACGTTTTTGGTAACATTTTTAGAAAACGCGTCACTCCGAGGGCATAAGAAAACCAAAGACAATAATGCATTTATAATTATGGAACAATGTGTACTTTAATGTCCTCTTTGCATTCAACAACTTTCAGTTTGACCAAGCTGTCCATCCATAAATTGTTTTTAATTTTTTACTCCAATTTAATTGTTAAAATTTCTCATTTTAAGTAATTTAACCTATAATTAAGTATAAACACTGTTTCTTTCTTGGGGGCTTCACTGGATGGTCAGCATCTGCAGTAGAGACATCAGGGGTATCTGAAATATTAAAAAGAACATTTATATTTCACATATATATTAAAAACACCACCACATGAAGTGGAATACTGATCTAGCCTTGATCAAGGGAGACAACTACACATAACCATCAACACAGAACTGACACCTGTATGAAGAAAAACAAGGCATACACCAAACAATGGAATCTGTTGTATTGAATTTAACTATGACAATAATGATAAAGAAAAATACTAATGGGTTTATCTAAGGTTGTGTAAATCATTAACAAGAATAATGAAAGAAAGATTGCTTTATTCTCCAACAATAAATGTTGAGTCATCAGTTTAAAACAAAAATCCCACTGTCTGTAAAAGGTAACAAGAATAAGATAAGAATTTATACATTTTCAGACCGATTGTCCCAGATCCAGATCCAAAGTATGTGCTATACCTTGAAAGGCTTACGTCATGATTATGAATACAATTCTCCTGATTAGAGTAATTTTAAATGGGACTTTGCCACTTGTTCGACTTAGTAGCAGTAGTACATTAACAATAACAAAATAAAAAATGTAAAATACTACACGTCATGACAGACACAGGGCTCCAAATCATCCCGCAAAACAAGGGGTCCCAGGGACTCCTTCACTCACAAGTTACAGTATAGAGGGTCCAAGAGGCGGGATAGAGGGTCCCACTCCCAGTGGCGTTACGAATGCAAAAATATTTTTTCTAGTGCATCCCTGGGACCCCCAGCACATTCTTTTGGAGGGTCCTGTAGAATTTTAGTGCTTCATAGACCCCAAAATGGGGGTCCCTGGGAGCCATGAGACAGGAGTGCTAAAACTGAAAGAAGAATGGTGTGACTGCGAGTCATATCATTGTCATCAGAACAAAGAACAAAAGCCTGCCTGCGGAAAGTAGATGCCAAGGAGAGCAGGGCCAGGGGTGGCCAATGGCAATGAAACGTCTCCTTTGAGTTTGACTCCCCTATGTTGGGGCTACATAACATTTTGGGGGGGTTGTTCACACAAGGATGAATTTAGGAAACGCGTGGCGAGTTGGTGATCAACTCCACCAGCCAACCCCCCAACAAGATCAACACACTCCCTGCATGCTGAGTCTGCTTGGCACGGCATCATGTTACTATTGTTAGGGACCGATTAGCGGGACCTGGCTGGCTGGGCCTAACTTTCTATATTTCTTCTTTTTCTCCTATCCACTTCCTTCTTGATAGTTTGTTGTCTTATGCATTCCCGTACATACTCCAAAATACAGCGACATAATAGTCAGCAGTGACTGCGGTTGCTAATGCTATAGGGAAAAGAAATAAAGGCTCAAAGCCTGAGAAGAAACTGAAAAGTTAGGCCTTAGTCAGAAGAGGGACAGATAGACTCATAAAGAAATAAAAGGATTAGTGCTTGTAGTTTTTTAGTTGTACTGGGTTAAGACCATTAAACCCCCCATTTCAGCCGGAAAGGAACAGGCCCCACTTCCAGTAACAAGCAATAATTAATTTAAGCAGAAGAGAAGGGTAGGCTAGCTACTTGTAAAAAAACAACTCTGGAACTGCCCAGCTACGAGTGACCTCTTCGTGACGAGAGCTCTTAGTCTCACAGACTCTGAGCTGTCAATAAAAGCTATAAAAAATGACTGAAATATCATCTGCTTATAATCATGTCCAGCTACAATATTACAAAGGCTAGAGTTTAAATCAAACTATATCAACAACAAACCTTGTCCATGTCCTGAATGATCGAGACAAAAACTGCTGACTTGCTGATCGACTCGAGGCAAGGGCTCCACACCACCCACACCACAGATCAGCCAAAAACGTCTTACCAAAATCGTTTTTTAGACATGCCCTGCTCACATTTCTATCTTTTTTTTTTACATGATTTTCTTAAGCAATGTCTAAACTACCAGAAATATATTATCACGACCGGGTGAGTCGTGCCGTAGTAGGAAATAGCGATACAAAGACACGTATTTATCAACTTTTCAACTCCTTCCCGCGATCTTAGCGGACTCTAATGTTGATTCACCGAAGCTTTCATGTCTTCTCGAATTTTATTGGTTGAGTTTTCAGCTCTATGACCAATAGAAAAGCTGTTATCTGAGCCAGAAATGACCCATCAGAACGTGTTTTCACAAAACCGGATTTGGGGATAACTCTTGGCAAAAACACGTTCGATAACTCTTGCAGTTGGGCCTTGCTACACTGTGTCTTGATGCCATGATCACACACACATATCACATAAGGCTATAGGCTATTTAAGCCTTTTGCCCTCATTAGTGGTAATTTTTTGGCATCAAATATCAATTGTTTTTTAAATATTTTATTTGCCTGTGGATTTATTTTGGCTTGAGTGTATACAGTCGACCCCCTCTTTTAAGACTTTCAAAAAATCGCGAAAAATCGGTCGTAAAAGAGGGGGGTCTTAAATCGGGGGTGACCAAAACAATGCACTCAGTGACTCACTACACCGTATATGACGCACAGCACATGCATACACTAAAACAAAAACATGCTTTCTCCGTCATTCTTGAATGAAACATCCGCGGTCTAGCTAATATACGAAAACGAGCGAAAACAGAAAGTGTGCTCGACGGCCCGTGTTGCACTCACACACAAACTACACATAACAGCAGTGCAGACCTAATTTTCGCCATTTTACGCTCTGGCAGTTCATTTTCAGTCACAGTTCGCACACACGGAACTTTTACCGCGCATACAACTCGGCTGACAAAATGGCGCCGCACACACCGCAAATACGAAATCACGGCAAACGCTAATGCGCCAGCTGCTTTCAATTATCGGATTTTGTGAGTTGTTTGCATTCAGTGAGTGTTTCAGTGCACGCACTAACGCCGATTTATCAGTTTGATAACGGAAAGGAGCTGCTTTTCAACTTATTTTTTATAAAGTGAGACCATTCACTGAGTTCCAACTTATGGAGTGTGACCGATCACCTAGTTTCAACTTGGGAGTTGACTTCGCATTTAGGCCTACGTGTGCACAGAGTTCGTAAAGATCGACACGATCGCGACGGTTTCAGTTCAAACTTTGATCATAAACTGCTCAGTGATGACACATGTGCATAAAAGTGGTGACATTTAGTGGTCAGATCGTGATATCGCTGATTAAATTCTTCAATTTCGGCGTGAGAACGGTTCGTTTTTACCGAGATTGACCTAACAACAGTAGTACCCCAGCTGTGCGTCGGCTCGAACTGAGTGCGAGGTCAGAATGTGTTGCATCGGTCGTAAAATCAACAAGATTTACGGTCGTAGAACGCGTTAGAGGGGGAGTCGTAAATGAGGAGGCAAGTTTAGAAGAAAAACGATCCGTCATTCATATTTCAGTCGTTAAAGAGGGGAGGTCGCAAATCAGAGGGCCGTTCGTGAGGGGGTCGACTGTACTAACACTTAGCTTTATTTTTCATATACATCCAAATTGGTAGAAAAAGTATATTTTAATAATTCTTTGTCAATACGATTTTTAAATGCATTTACTGAAGGTGCATTGACGGTATCAAATGATAAATTGTTCCATAAATTTGTTATTCTATTAGTAAATAACGAATGAAACTGTCTGGTGTTGGTTAGTGTTTTGGTTAGTTTAAAATTGTGTCCCCGAGTAGTATTATGACTAGATAAGTGGAAAATAGGTGCAGTAGTTGAGGAATCATACAAACCATGCAAAATTTTATAAACCACTATCATGTCTCCTCGCACCCTTCTATATTCCAAGCTTGGTAGATTTAGCCATTTTAGGCGTTCTTCATAATTAAGGTCATGATGGTCTGCTGCTTCACACAGTGTGTGTGCGTGTCATCCTATATGTGTGGATTTAGTATTCCTGACTCTCTGTTTCACTAAACGGCAAGCCAAATTATATTTTGACATTCAAACACACCCAGACTCTGGGCTGGAACTGTGGAAGTGGAAATCACTGCCAATGGAGAGCAGACGACAGATAAAGTCTCTCCGTGCTGCACAAGACCCAGGGCTCCCAGGGACCCCCATTTGGGGGTCTATGAAGCACTAAAATTCTAAAGGACCCCCTAAAAGAACAGGGGGTCCCAAGGATGCACTACAAAAATTCTTTTTAGCATTCGCAATGCCACTGGGACTAGGTATTCCAAAGGGGTTTTCAATAATACATGCTGCACATTGTCTGTTGCTACAGTTTGATAGATCTTTTGATCTTGATTAATGTGATACCAAAAACAAGTTTGTGTGGTAAAAAATACAAAAGTTATGACGTGTTTTGTGATTTTTGGACTTTGAAAATTTTGGGGCAAAATTTTTTTTGCCATTTTCACTCGCACACAGCAAAAAAACGTAAAGTCACAGAGATCTCAAAGTTCAGGTTTTTAATCTTTATATACTGGTAATCAAACACACAAAATTTGTTGACATCAAATGCTTTACCAAAAAAAGTTGTAAATCTCCAAACTCGGTCGAAAATTACGTTATTTCCACAGATTCTTGGAACAAAATCGCACAATGGGGGTATTTCAAAGGTCTGGTACACAGTTGTTTTCAGTACTATAACTACAAAATCTGGATTACAACTTTATAGTGATAAAGAGATTATGCTCAATTTTTTTCAGAACTCTGTGATAGTTACATCATACTGGTCCAATGAAAATGGTACATCATCGAATTTGAGCGCCTGGCCAAAAACGATCAATTTTGAAGGTTTTTCAAATTGCTATGACTTTGTCATTTTTAATGCTATTGAGTTGCCCTTTATACCAAATTGTCAAGTTTTTAATGTTCTCTACTCTAAAAACAAGTAAAAGAGCTAAATTTACCAAACATATTTAAAATTTTAATGCTTTTGTTTACAAAAATATTCAAATTACAAACTTGCTTGTAATGGAATGTCTAGTTTTCATTTCCCCCATTTCCCTGTGTGTCCCGTCTGGGTTGGGGGGACAGGGGTCTGATAGCCACAGCTAAGCGAAGGAATGACCCCTGTATACTGGGCAGTGTGGTAGGGTTCAATAGCCACAGCTAAGCGAAGAAGGTTCCCCCCACTGCCCGAAGCCCCCTCCCCCGGCGTGGACCCCAGCATTCCCAATTAATTTACAAGCTTGATTGTAATCACTAATGATCAATTTGATTCCTATCCATATCTACCGCCCAATACCCACCCACCCTCTCCTTCCCATAACCCCCTCCCCACCCCTCCCTTCCAAACACTCCAATGTATACCATTGCTTATTTTGCATTCCTCTAGTCCCAGTGTGTGGTTGTGTGTGAGAGTGAGAGAGAGAGTGTGTGTATGTGTTTGTGTCTGCATGTGAGAGGGGTTTGTTGCACTTGTCTTTGACCACTTGCGCAGGGTTTTTTTCTCCCAGAGAGTTTTTTCCCCCTTAATCCTTTATTCCTTTAAATTTGTTTACATTTTTCATGTCTTAGACAAGTGTGTCTGACTAGGGGGGTTTTTCTCGGAGAACTTCCGTTTCCCCCCTCACCCCTCGGTGCCAGGGTGGGGCAACCCACTTTGGGGTCAGACATGGGTTTGATGCGCTAGGCGGCGAACCCCCCCCCCCCCCCCTCTATTTCTATTTCCATCCCCCCCCCCCCCCTTCTCTCTCTGTCCTTTTCATGTTTCAATTGAAATGTAATGTCAACTTTTGCTACATGTGTTCACTTTAGCACGAGATTTGTTCTCTTCACCAAACCTCCCCCTCCCCACCCCTTAAACACAACTGACCCTTGTTTCCAACTTCTACCATCTGTGATTGCGTACTCACTGTCCCCAACCTCTCTCACTTCAATCCCCCCCCCCCCCCCCCCCCCCCCTTGATTTGTGTTCACAGCCTTGCTCTTTGGTTTCAACTTTGTTGTATCATTTACACGTTGGACTGTAGAGGGGAAGTATTGTTTTTATTTTGATCTTGATGTGTGTGTTTTTATTTTTTGCTCCTTCTGTTGCCTACTTTTTGCTCCTTTTGCTATATTTGATGTTTGCTGTTTAATTGCTTGTCTGTGTTGATAAAGGCGCATTCGCCGAAATATCCAGTAGTTTTGTTTTGTCTCTTGTGAATAAAATAACGTCACTTTGCACTTGTCGTGTAGTTGTTTGTTTGCTGTATGTAAAATATCAGACACTAAATTGTCGTTTACAAGAACCAGATCTAGTAAATTTGACTTCTGACCCAATCTATTTCTAGTTGGGCACTTCACTTTCTGTATGAGGAATGCATCCCGTAGACACTCAATGAAATTATTGTCCTCATCATTTGTCCATTGTCCTTGCCAGTTTATGTTGGGAAAATTAAAATCGCCAACTATGCATACTTTGTTGTATTTTAAAATCCTTTCTGATTTAAATAGTTGATATAAGTTATCTGTGTTTTCTTTAGTAGAATTTGGGCTCTTGTACACACATCCAATCAAAATATTCTCTTTGTTTAAGGTTTTGAACTCACACCACACACATTCTTGAAACTCTGATTCACCCAGATCACATTGCCTTGCATTTAAGGAATTTTCAATAAAAAAAAATTGCCACTCCTCTATGGGGGTTCTCATTTCTAAAAAGACTGTAACCATCTATCTGTAATTCTGCATCAGTAAGGCTACTGCCAAAACTGGCATGACATTTGCGCTTTGAGTTTGATAAAATTTCAGTTAAACAAATAATGCTTGGTTTCAACTCATCCATACGACACAATAATTCACTTTTCTTATTTAAAAAAACTATCTACATTACTGTACAAGACCGTGACAGAATCAACAGAATCTGACAAACAGAATTTTTTGTGTTAAGACCTTCCCTTTTACTGTTAAAACCATCACCTTTGTTGTTAAGACAAATATTTTTATTGTTAAAACTATCACTAGATAAAAGTACAGAAACATCAGTATTTACAGTTTGTTCAGAACATGTCAGTCACTGGTCAGAAGTACTGTCCTTTGGGTCAGTCTTTTGGAGTTCTGATTTCTTCATGACCCTGCCGTTCCTGATTATTAGATCCTTTTCCCCCCCTTTTTGTTCTTTCTTTTTTTCCGGCTCGCAACGCTCTGTACTGTATCCCGCTCTTTGGGGGTGTAATCTGCATCGAATTTGATCGATTTCTTAAAAATTTCCATTTGTATTCCTAATTACATCTTTAAGCGTTAATAATAGGCTTTTCCCAAAACATCTATAATGGTTATAATCGGTTTACATGATGAGAAAAAATTAGCTCGGCTTCGATAGTACTCGACTGCTCGCTGTGTCAAAGATTTGATTTCTAGCTCAAGAACGATGTTATGTTTTACGGAAATACAAAACTTTACAACATCATATATGCATAAAAAAAATGCACGAAAACAATCTGAAACAGCAATACTCACCTAGCATGGAATCAATATCGTAGATAATTTCAAGATGGGCAATATTTTCGCGATGAAACTGAGCCGTGCGTGCGCCATTTTTGTCGACCAGTTGTAAATGAATGAATGACTGACGTCACGCGCTTCGCGGAGTTTGGGCTCGTGGATGAGCCCATTGGTCGGATAGAACATGTCGTCACGGGAAGAGAAAACCCCAAGCTTTTCGATCGGTGTAACTTTTACGCAAAAAATGTTGTCATTTTCGATAAGAAATTTTACTTTGAAAAGTTTGAACTAAATTTTAACCAACTTAACATTACCCCACCCTTTCAAAAAGTGCATGGTTTTAAAGAGCATAGATAGAACCACTTTAGTTAATATTGAGTATTGAGTAGCATGATGCTAACTTAGAAGCTCTTCCAATGTCCTATAGGATTTAATAGGACTTTTGGAAGAGCTTCTAAGTTAGCATCATGCTAAGTCTCATGCTATCTCGACATGAATACCGTCCCTGGTCTGTTGTTAGTAAACAAAACGGGAAATAACTCTAATCCACCAAGGAAAGAGAAATCGTTTGCACGACTTCACTTGGTTGCTTTGTTGCCGGTGATTGTATTATATATTTTTTTATATACCCTATACGTGTTTTTTTACAACTTTAATCATTAACAAGCGGTTACTTTTCTTTATTTGTGGTTTATAGTATGCCCCATACGGTCAGATCCGGTCAGATTCGGTAAATTGCAGGACCGAAGTGCCGGGGGGTGCCGACGGCCTTAGAAGGCTCTGTCGGCGGCCCCAAACTCCAATACGGTTGGTATTTTCAACAAATGCTTTAAAATAATAACACATCATACACAAGAATAAAAAGCACACCAATAGAACCACAAAAGACAGAAGTACAATTTGGTATGAGTTTTTATTCATAATTTTTATTCAGGAAGGAAAAAATGAAAGTTGAAAACAAGCAAAAATCGGCATTCTGGGCAGTTTGTCACAGCTGCGAGGCAGGGCTTTGGAATACCTACTGGGACCCTCTATCCCGCCTCCAGGACCCTCTATGCTGTAAGTGTGAGTGAACAAGTCCCAGGGACCCCTTGTTTTGCGGGATGATTGGGAGCGCTGAGACCGGCACCGATGCTGTTCACTGGCCTCTAGAGGCTAACCAGCAAGCCAAGCTGGTGCCACTTCCATCTCGGCAAAGGCAGGGACACCAGTGACCACGGGTGCTGTGCTGCACTTCCAACTCATTCGTCCCAAGGACCACCAGGGAATGAAACTAACTGCAGCAGCGACTCCCTCCACGCCTTCACTGCTGACGTCTCCACCCCCACCCCCCTCCCCACAAGTCCTCATTCCACCACCACCATACTTTCTGCAGTTTATCGGAACGCCCCTTTTTTAGGGGTTTTTTCTTCCCCAAAGGAGCCAGAATAGTCGACATATTTGACATTAAAGACCCCCCACATCATGTGTCACATTCCCTCTTATACTAGGATGATTTCTTAAGATTTCTTACCAGCTATAAGAGGGAAAACACGTGAAAACCGTGATTTTGAAACGTGGCGTGGTGGGTCTTTAATAAGAAATTAGTCTTATTGTTAAATTAATAACAATAAATATTCTCAAAGATACAACAGATCATAAATGAAACTCTGCAGAATTCTTCCAAGTATCCCAAAGATGAGGCCCGTGACAGGCGTTTCAACCATAGTGGCAAGCCATATAAACTAAAAGGTACCCCCAGTGAATCTGATTTTCATTAAATGCGTTAGAAGCACGACAGACTGGACTGATTAGAATGAATATAATAAAGCAATGATGGCTGTAAATGTATTGTAATGTCATTACACTTACAATGGCAAGCCCATAAAGTACATGTATGTAGCACATAATTGTCAAAACGATGACAGAGGATGCTGAGTGAAAGAAGAAACATGATTTCCAGTAAGTTCATCGCATTTTTTAATTTTGTTTACGTTTTGTCCTTTGTGTTGAAGTAATTTGAACTGGGAGTGCGTTTGTATGGCTTTGCCATGTTTTTAGTGTTTTTTTGTTTGTGCTTTTTGTTTTAATCAAAAGAGGACCTTGAACTGGAAGTACACACATGTATGCATGTGTGCTCTTCTAGTTCTACTGTTTTCTACTTCTAGGTGAAGTCCATCTAACTTTTTTTGTGTGTGGTACTTTTCAGAGCACTAATGACACCAACAGAACAAGGTCCACACAAAACGTGTGCAGCATCCGCAAAAAGGCACGGGCAGGAAAGCAGCAGGAATATTTGCAACAGGCAGGGGCTAATTTCATGCACGAGACGGCACCTGTTGCTGTGGACATCGACAAAGATGACAGGATCATGGACACATCACCATCATCATTACCGCCATCATCTGCAGCAGCAGCACCATCATCATCATCATTTTTACCTTCATCATCTGCAGCAGCAGCAGCAACAGCACAATCATCACCATCATCATCTGCAGCAGCAGCACAATCATCACCATCAACATCATCATTATTACCATCATCTGCAGAAGCAGCAACATCATTATCAACATCACCATTTCCAGCAACCTCTACATCAGCAGTCAGCAGCACTACCGCCGATGACACCTCAACCGCCGTTCTCCACCACCAGCAGAGGCATCCCAGCCTTGACGAGTTACCGGACGTGGTATTGGAGACCTTGTTCCGGATGCTTTCACCAGTTGACCGGTTCCGCCTGGCGGACGCGAGTAAAAGAATGCAGTGGATTATGGAGAGGGGATCTGTGTGGTCTCGTGTCTCGCTTCACCTACGCAAGACAGAGTTGAGACCTTCTTCCTTCGAGTACCTAGCCCTCGCAGACGACACAGACCGCATGGTGATCGAAAAGTTCAAAGATTTCTTCCAAGACGTTCAAGTAGTTGTTGACTTCATGAGATTTGCTGAGGAGACTCTTGCAGAGCTGACGCGTTTCGCTCAAAGAGGAATTCTCAAAAGATTAAAACTGCTGGTGGCTGACTCTCGGGACGTTTTCATCTGTCTGAGTGACCCGTGTAATCCCGAACGCTACGGTCATAAACCCTGTGTGAGGGATTTAATAAGGCAGCTGGGCAAGGAAACTGAAGTCAGCTTGCATATCACCAGCAGTCACTTACTGGGAACGCTGCATCAAGAACTCTACAGCTGTCCAAAATGGGAGAAATGCTGTTCTCTGATTACAACGCTGGAGTTGCCTGAAACGGGATTTGGCGAATTCATGTTTCGCGGGGCATGTCCGCAGCAGTCCGAAGCCCCTACAGCCATTTTGATGGCTAACTTCTTAGCTCTTCGTGTTCTCGCATTGAGTATGCACAACCTCAGCGACGCTCTTCTGCGGGAGCTGTCATCCGGTAACCGCAGCCGTTTGGAGAAACTGGTGCTCTTGAACAAGGACTACCTAATGGGCGGATCGAGAGCATTTCCGCAGGTGACGTCGGTAGCCTGGTGGCAGCTGACATCGGCGTGCCCGTCATTGATTGTCGAGTGTTGCGTGAGAGTGAGAGGTTTGCCTCCCTTGACCAACGTAATTAAACACGAAACTCCCTTGGTGAGGCTGGAAGTCTTTGGATGCAAGGACGAGGAGGACAGTGCGTGTGTGCAGAGATTACGGCAGCTGTGTGAAGAACTTGGTAGCGCCTTTCACTTCACTACCGACAGCTCTTCGTGGAAGAGGAACTATTGAAGAGGTCTTCCAAGCTCGTGTCAAGTGCTTGAGGTTACGCCGTTTCAAATTTTCATCCAGACTTTCAGTGACTAAGGGTCACTTTCGTTTCAGTGACAATGAGAAAATCTTGTATTCTTTGATGACAATTTGCTATCGTCCTTTTGAAAGAAAAAAATGAACAAGACAAAACACTTTGAGGGCCATAGATCTTTATTTCGCAGTATTCGCGCCAAGAGATAAGACACAGGATGGAGAGTGTAAACACAGAGAGAGAGGAGGGGGTGGGGAGGGAGGGAGAGTAATTTTTTTAACCACCCTCCCCAAGTTATACCACCTTTTTTTTTTTTTTTAAGACGCTTGATTTCCGCAGTCAGTGTTTGGGTACTACAATGCATGTGTGTGCATAGTAAGATTGTGGGTGCAAGGTAAACATATTTGCAACTTACAAAAATACAAGACTTGTGTGACAAAAGAGTAATACAAAAGGCAGGAAAATAGTAAATGATGAAAGCCCTGTTTCAGCCAGATAATATACTATGAATTGTTAACATCAAAACGCTGTTTCAGAACATTAAAACTGAAATTTGGAAGAAAAAAAAGAAGTTCCCATGTCAATTCATGAATCTGTTAATTTCATGATTTTTTTTGTTGCTGTCCCATCTTCTGGGCCGTACAGTGGCGTTGCTCCCACGCCGCTTGTTCCGAATCCCAATTCGCAGCTACACCCCAGTTTGTTCAAGTCGCAGAATCTGAGACCAGCAGTCCAAGGGGAGCGAATCTACGTTAGGCCGTCAGGAGGCAACCAACCGAGGAGACACTGCACTTCTGCTGAGTCACTTCGGTGGAGTTCAGTGGAGCCTGTTCAGGACACCACCTACTAAGCCCCCTACTGACGACACTATTATCTTAGTCGCGTAGCCAGCGTGAGTGAGGTCCTCCTCCGAGGGCGCCACCACGACCGTCCACCGACAGCTCCCCAGAACACACTGATCCCCATGACTTTGACCCGAACGCACCAAGGCATAGACTGGATTGGAAACCCAAACTGAGGTCACCATGAGAGCAGGGCATGCAAAGCCACATAATTTGAGACATTTTTTGAATTTTATGACTGATGGAAAATGAGGCCGATGATAACGATGATGATGATGCTATGGAGTTCCGTATCGGTCTGAGACTGCATGGCAGGGCTGTATTCTACGCTTCCTTTCATAATGATATCCCGGCGTTAACCAGGCCCGAGAACTACAGACACCTGCAGTGTTGGTCTTGCAATTAGAGCAACACTCTCAGAATCGCATCCGTTAAGCGGATGAAACTCGACTGTGTGGTTTCAGTCTTCCCATTGAGCCCATAGCCACTCACTCTGGGTAGGAGTCGGTCCAGGACCGAAAAAACCATCGCCTCTGATGGGACTCGAACCCAAGACCTCCCAGCAAGTAGTCCGCGATGCTAACCACTACACCACGGCGGCTGGTAATTTCATGATTTACTGTATGAATGTGCAACATCCATTGAAAGTTTGGGCGCATGAGAATTATGTTGTAAATGGATGCACATGATGAATGTACACACAAGTATGTGCTAGTGTGTAATGGGGTGAGGGGAGGGGTGCTATGTTACTTTTTTGTTAGCGTTTACATAAATTTATATGTATACATAAATAACAACTTTAAACCATGTCTGTTTTTGATTAGTATTCTGCCAGTTGTGAATACATTTTGGTCTATAAATTGATATAAAACATAATTATGTGCATTCTTAGTTATTGAGTATAGTTTATATTGGAGACTCGACTCTGTTGACTATGTGTATCACTGTATGCTTTGTGTATGTTCGGCAATGTCTACTCTATATCACTGTATGTGTGAGGATTTTCCCCAGGGCTCAATGCTAGTAACTTGGTGTGATGCTTCTGTGTCTGCTCCTGATTTCAATTTCTCTGTATTAATTTAGATTTCCCCTTGTGGGGATACCGGAGGGGGTCTTAACTCTTATCGAGTCCTTGCAATGCTTCAAATCAGCTCTCAAGACCCACCTATTCAAGCTACATCACAACCTTTAGGCCACATTACTTCTCGACTCTATTCTCCCCACTCTCCCCCCCCCCCCCCCCCCCCCTATTAGATTAGTTTCACTGTGTGTTGACTGCAATGTCTACGTCAGCTTTGTTGCGAGAGCCAGACAGAGAGAGAGAGAGAGAGTGTGTTGATGTTTTATTGAACTGATTGTATTTTGTATTGTGTTCTTTGGTGGGGTGAGTGGTGGTGATGGTAACGGTGTGTGTGTGTGTGTGTGTGTGCGCGAGTGAGTGTGTGTATGTGTGTGTATA
The DNA here is from genome assembly GCA_017654935.2 of Phymorhynchus buccinoides. NCBI lineage: Eukaryota > Metazoa > Mollusca > Gastropoda > Neogastropoda > Raphitomidae > Phymorhynchus > Phymorhynchus buccinoides. The sequence continues at coordinate 37,792,846 of CM065699.1, forward strand.
TGTATATGTGCGTGGGTGGGTGTGGTGTGTGTATGTGTATGCCTATTAGCATGTGTGTGAGCGATTATGTGCTTTGTTGTTGAATTTCTTGCTTTTTAATTTTGTTGTTAAGCGCATAGAGCTCCACATTTGGTGGAGGAGTGCGCTATATAAATGATTCATTATTATTATTTTGTATAAATAGGTCCCCCACCATCTGGAAGTTCTGTGCTTGTAACTTCCTCTCATCTGTCGGTGTCACTCTCTTTGACTGCATTTTCCCTTTGTTTACTGTCATCTACTATCTTTCTGCCTAACTGGTGCATTCTCCTGCATTTTTTCACGAAACACTTTCAAAAAGATTTCCTCCAGCCGAAGTTGGACTTGCTGGGCCTATTTCTTAATCTTAGTTAGGTGCATAACGGCAGCATGACGCATCTACACTCATAATTGACAAGAAACTGAGCGATCGAAGAAGAAGAACTTAGATGATAGCTTTCTTGACTTCACCATACATGTCGAACTAGAATGTTAAGACGCTACATCACCAGCCGCATGGCACATTTCCACCTACAAAATGGCACATTTTCTGGTCTTGACCGTGACCATTTTCGAACTTGGCCCAGATATCATAACTACCTATGTGCATGCAAAATTTGATTTTGAGCCTCCAAGGTCCGCTCTGTTCAAATGTTATTGTGTTAAAATAGTCACGTCAGCCTGTCAGCAAAAAACAGACAAACGTCACTGAAAACATTACCAGTTTTTCTTGCGTAGCTTATTACGCGCAGTGCTGGCCTCAGGCAAGAGAATGGATGACACAAAACAAGACTTTGCTCTGTACCTTAGTTAAGGCTAAAGAGTCAACATGAAAAGCACATCGTCTGTGAAATTCAAAAACCTTGTATCTCAATTTTGGTAGTTTTGAGATTTTTTGAATTTTTAAAAAATTAACCGCGTTGACCACGATTGATTAACTACGATGAATATGTTGTTCAAGACATTGCGAGTTTAGTCCTGCATTTTGTTGAAATTACTTGAAATTTGTTTTTTTTAGACTTGAAAATAACGAAGATACGAGGTTGTGAATTTGGGACTTATGAGTTTTTCGTCTATTTTCACAACCTCATTTACCCCAGATAAAAAGTTGTTAGAGATACATAATACAATGTTTTGGTGGTAAATGGCGGAAAAAATTAGAAAGCTGACTATGTATCTAACCGATACTATGTATCTAACCGATCCTTCCCATAACCCCCTCCCCACCCCTCCCTTCCAAACACTCCAATGTATACCATTGCTTATTTTGCATTCCTCTAGTCCCAGTGTGTGAGAGAGTGAGAGAGAGAGAGAGTGTGTGTGTATGTGTTTGTGTGTGCATGTGAGAGGGGTTTGTTGCACTTGTCTTTGACCACTTGCGCAGGGGTTTTTTCTCCCAGAGAGTTTTTTCCCCCTTAATCCTTTATTCATTTAAATTTGTTTACATTTTTCTTGTCTTAGACACGTGTGTCTGACTAGGGGGGTTTTTCTCGGAGAACTTCCGTTTCCCCCCTCACCCCTCGGTGCCAGGGTGGGGCAACCCACTTTGGGGTCAGACATGGGTTTGATGCGCTAGGCGGCGAACCCCCCCTCTATTTCTATACCCCCCCCCTTCTCTCTCTGTCCTTTTCATTTTTCAATTGAAATGTAATGTCAGCTTTTGCTACATGTGTTCTCTTCACCAAACCTCCCCCTCCCCACCCCTTAAACACAACTGACCCTTGTTTCCAACTTCTACCATCTGTGATTGCGTACTCACTGTCCCCAACCTCTCTCACTTCAATCCCCCCCCCCCCCCCCCCCCCTGATTTGTGTTCACAGCCTTGCTCTTTGGTTTCAACTTTGTTGTATCATTTACACGTTGGACTGTAGAGGGGAAGTATTGTTTTTATTTTGATCTTGATGTTTTTTTGCTCCTTCTGTTGCCTACTTTTTGCTCCTTTTGCTATATTTGATGTTTGCTGTTTAATTGTTTGTCTGTGTTGATAAAGGCGCATTCGCCGAAATATCCAGTAGTTTTGTTTTGTCTCTTGTGAATAAAATAACGTCACTTTGCACTTGTCGTGTAGTTGTTTGTTTACTGTATGTATCTAAGTTTTTCTAACTCAAAACCCCCCCAAATCAAGATACAAGGTTTTTGAATTTCACCAACGGCGACATGGTTTCAGCCTTGGCTGAAAAAAATAGGACCATTTTCATCCACAGGTACAAATATCCAAGAAACTTGAAAAAACAATGAACGTTTTTTTGTTGTTGTGGTTTTTTTGTGTTGGTTTTTGATACCTTAATTTTGTTTTTGTCAATATTGAACCGTTGGTTGATGGATTAATAAAGAGGGCCAGGCCCCTCGAAATTATCTCTCTATGTAATTGTTTTTTGTTGTTGTTTTCTTTTATCTAAATAATGACAATTTGTCAGGAACCTGGAGACAATTCAATTCTTCCAATTTCCATTATGATCAGTTCAGAAGTGTAGGCTGTAGTGTAGAGCATGAAATATTAAGTTTGTCACATGCACAGACAAGGACACTCAGGTCCTAATTCCAATACTATTGAATAGCAAAGTACTCCCATTCTAATCTTACTGAACTGAGAGCTGTCATTTAACCCTTTCGCCACCAGACATTTTTCAGCAACAAAAATACAATTATAGTTAACGGGGTGGAGAAAACCATTTATGTGCAATATTGAGAATTTCTCTGTGACATGTATAACATTAGGCCTATCCCAAAATTAAGAAAATAGGGTCTTTGGATAACAGGTCCTGATTTGATGCCTTTTAGTAAATAAACCATTGTGGTGCATAAATGCCACATTGGCGGTGAAAGGGTTTTAACCTCTTCAGTGCCGACAACGTATATATACGTCCTCTATAGCGCTTCAGTACTTGCCACCGACATATATATACGTCACCGCTAAGGAGCGATTTTGCTGCATTCAAAAATTAAAAGGCGGCACTGAAGGGGTTAAACTAAAGCCTAACTTCAACCTAATAATCAAAATGTTAGCTGCTTCAGTAAACTGAAATGTTGAGAGTTTGAATGTGATTGAACCATCAAAAATCAACATCAAATCACCAGCCAGCCATGCATGCTCTACAATCAACTGCAACTCACACTTTCTTTCCTAGTTTTGTCAACATTTATTTTTCCCAAGTTTCTGACTCAAGCCAGTCAAGGTTGTTGTTTTTTGGTTCCATATTTTTTCTTTTTTTCGATTTCTTCTTTGATTTTTTTTTTTTTTTTTTTTTTTGGGGGGGGGGGGGGGGGGGGGGGGGGGGGGGGGGGGGGGGGGTGGGGGGGGGGGGCACGTATCTTTTTTTTTAAGTTCCTGTTTTTTTTTTTTTAATGCATGCATTAGTAAATGATTTTGTATTTTTTCCCCCTAGTATAATTTCATTTTCTTTGTTCTTTTTCTTAGGTAAAATTGTTTTTGCATTTGCTTGAAAATTAAACAAAAAAATGTGGTGTTGTTTGCTTGTCGGTCATTCTCTTTTCCTTATGGACGCCGCTTCCTTTTTTTTCTTTTTTTTTCAATAATAATTATCTTGGCTTTTTTTTCCCCTCTTTCTTTTTTTTTCTCTATTCTCCGTATTTTTGTTGGTCCTTTTTTTATTTTTTTTAAATAAATTAATTACCGAATTCTCTCGGCTGCCTGAACAGCTCGGACTGTGCTCATCCTTTGTCGAGCCGCTGCAAAAGAGAAAGAGTCAGATTAAGGGCCTGTTCACATTAGATCCGCAATCCGTAAGCTCTGCACGGAAACCCCATTCGCTTGTAACTTAATGGACATTAACTCACTCGGGACTGGCCAAATTATTTCCCTTTGTTCTGTGGGGACTGGGCATTTGACTAGGCTTGTAAAATAATCACCAAAACCTAGTTATGAAGAGTTAGGCATCAATATTTTCAGAAAAGATTAGCAACACCATGCACTAAACAAACGATCGTAAACTATCAGATTCCTTACCTTTGTCGTTTGTCTCCTATTGACGAAAACAGCTAACACATAGAAAGAAGGAAAATTTCACATTCCGATCTTTGACCCCCCTCTACAACCAAAGCTGAATGTAAACTATGCAATGATTGGTTGATTTCAAGAGAAATCAAAACCTCTTGAAAACTCTTATGAGCCGGATCCGGGTCATTCGTCCTAAACGGTTGTGTGAGCCATGAGCCGGATCCGGCTCATTCGTCCCGGGTGTGTTAAGTCGATGGGATAGTTTCTCACAACAGGGGACCGTTTCACAAGGGCTAACGTTTCGTAGCGTGAGCGCAAATCGGCAAAAACGGTACGAAGAAACACCTCTTTCGCTGACGTTTGCCAAAAACGTTTTGTGGCTACTCCCAAGGTATCTTTTGGCGAACTATCACGTGACTAGCATGGGGTGAATACATTTCTTGTTGCTGATTGGTCCATTAAAGTTTGGTTAAAATAATAAATTGTTTGGACCAATCAGACAAGAGCTTGTAATATTCTTCCGCAAACGTTTTCTTAGGCGTTATTCGCGCGGCGACCGTTATCTAGAGAAACTCGACCCAGGCTTGCAAAGTCAACAATCGTATTTTTTGCCAATTTTGAGTTATGGGTGTTTTTGTGTGCTCTTTAACATCTTATCTTTCATATTTGTAAAGGATAATCTTTAATATGATCTCTAAATGGTTTTATAGGTGTTTTAACCCTTTCATAATTGCAGACGCCAAATTATTTTCCTTCCCTGGCTCGCGTAAACGCCGATTGCGCCTGATGAACGCCAGGTCTAGTACGTTCACTTTCACTTTCTCCCTACCCACAATGCAATATACTAGGTTAGTTCTTCCTGTTCCTGACACTCACTGATCCGTTTTTTGGTATTTACAGCAAGGGAAAGCACCCACACGGCTTTACAAAACTGGCATTTGCAGACTCTTTAGTTGCTGCCGGCTAGGCTTCCAGAGGCGGGAAATGCGAATGACTCAACCTCTTGGAAGCGCCAGAAACAAGTGGGAAAACAGAGTGGAATTTGTGCTCCGTATGTTTTCGTCCACTGCTTCTAAACAGACTTTCGATTTGGCAAACATTTTGGTGTGAGCATACATAGGTGTGTGGTGAACAGCATTGTGTGAACAGTGATTCGAACCAAAAGCTAGTTGTGGTGTAATTAGTGTTAATTAATAAACCACGCTTTGTGTACATTATAGCAGTCAGGGTTGGAATAGAACAGCAGTGCGCGCTATTTTAAAGGCCTAGGTTTTTCCCTCAGTACCACAGATTTATGTGGCATTTTCCTCGGCGTGTTCTGTCTAAAGTAGCCAGTGTTGATAAGTGTGCTTTTACATATAAGTTCTAGAGTCATCTTGTGTTTAAAGTGTGTAGTTAGTTAGGTGCTCAGTCGAACGGTAGCTGAGCAATTTAAATTGAAAGACAACTAGTGTCAGTGTGTAGTTTCTCCACAGCACAAAGCAAAGAGGAACACTCTTTACTAGGCTATACTCTTCAAGCCACCAAGCCTTGCTGCACTGCTGCGCGCGTGTGTAGTAAGCAAGCTGCCAGCGACCAAATAGAACTTTGGCTGTAGCAGCCCACTTGTGAAATCCTGCCTGCGTGCTACCTTTGCTGCCGCGTGAAGTCTTGCTACGGTCAAGGAATGGGAGGGAGGGATGGATGGGGAAGGAAGGAGATGCAAAAGAGGAGGAGGTGAGTGGGTTTCACGATAGCGCATATGTGGGAACTAAACGATCCAAATTGAACGGCCGTGACCCAATAATCTTTTTGAACGGATTTTTCGAAGTGACTCCAAATTTTTTTCTTCTTTCCACATGACGTGTGCAGTATTGACTCGGCGTGATGCTCGGAGCGCCATTACAGATTTTTTTCTTCTAATTCATGGTTTGTTGTGTGACATCGTGTTAGCTTTCGAATGAAAATATCATCATTGCTATTCAATATGCATCTTTCAGAAATGAAATGCGAGTTCGACTTTATTCTGGGCGATTTTTTTAGATAAAAGATTTGGTGTGACGTTCGGAGTTACTCCCCTTCTCTTATGCAATAGGATCGATTCTCGGTTCGATTGATCGGGAGGCATAGGGTTAAAATGAGCAGGTCAATGCATTTTCTTCAGCTAGGCTAGACTTTAGACAGTGATTTCTCAAAATGGTCGACGCTCACCCTACTAACTTTGAATGCTCATAACTCTGGAACGGAAAAAGGATACAAGAATGGTTCTTGTATCATTAGAAAGAGAATTGTCTGAAGTTTTCAAATGTATAATTTTCTCAGAATGGTCAGTTTTACACTTAATGTCCCTTTCATGGTGCTGGGTCACACATAAGACATAAGCGGATGGGATTGTGGATACGTTTCCGCGCGTCCGCTTATTTCTTATACAGTGGAGAACTGATATTGATAACTCAAAAACAAGCAACTCAAAAACACTGGGTAACTCACAATAATGTCCCAGTATAATAATCTCTATGTTGAAAAGTCTTTTTAACTCAAAATATTGAAAAGTCTTTTTAACTCAAAATATTGCCTATCTCAAAATAAAATTTCAGTCCCTTCAATTTTGACTTTAGCGATTTTTACTGTGAATTGGGTTTCGGTACGGAACTTGCGGATTGCGGATCTAATGTGCGTGTGTCGGGTTAAAATTCCTAGCTCGTTAAAATTCCGAGCTCGCTATACTATAAGACTGACTATTTGCGGCATTTTGCGACAGAGCATGAACGACAAATTTCACTTTTTTCTAGGGATAGGGTTAGGGTTAGGGTTAGGTAAATGGTTCAAGTAACGAAAAAGTGAAATTTGTGGTTGTCGCAAATAGTCACTCTCATAGTAGCGAGCTCGGAATTTTAACGAGCTAGGAATGTTAACCCTACAGCGCGCGCCCTAAGAAACATGCAGTAAGGACACGACAGGTTAGAATATGATGAGCATGCCACCCATTTCCCTTCAGTAAACTGAAATTAAAAGCCTGGTATGGGTTAATTTCACCTTAAACAAAACAAAAAGAACATGGAAATGGGAGAGAGAGGGAGGTTGGGGGGGGGGGGGGTACAGAGAAAGAGGGGTGGGGGGGGGGGGGGGAGAAAGAATAACGAGTAGAAGGAGAGAGAGAGAGAGAGGCTTTATGACGAATACAAATGTTATTCAGTTTAATTTTAGGGAATCATCCTTACATAAAATGCAGTCCCTGCCAATGTCGTAACAGATCAGTCCAGTCAGGAATATTAATTTCCAATAGAAAAGAGGAACTTTGGAAGCTAAGAGGATCATTTATTATTGATTAAGGGAGGACAGGGGGGGGGGGGGGGGGGGGGGGGGGGGGGGGGGGGGGGGGGGGGGTAGGGGGGGGGGGGGGGGGGGGGGGGGGGGGGGTGGGGGGGAATAGCAAAACATCCCTGAAATTCTAGATAGAGACCTGACATCCGTTTATTTCACATAGATTTTTCTGTGAAAATGTAAACCTGTCAGTTTTCAATTAGCAAGAGTGGTTTTACATATATATTTTTTTTTCCTTGTGGTTCTGTATTTTTTTAATTATTTATTTATTTCTTCTTGCTTGGCTGTCTTATAATGTTCCAAAACCTTTCACAACTGAGCACACCTTTTTACCCAATTTTCTAAACGTTCTGAGCAACTTTGGTTTGCAAACTTTAACATAACAAAAACAAAACAAAAACATACTGAAGAAGAATCCCTGGGAGAGAAAAAAAAGAAGAGGTCCCTGAAAACAAATTTTTAAACACTTTTATGCAGAAACATTCTTTCATCATTCACACACATAAGACATTCTCTATTACCAAGTAGGCATAAGTAAAATATTTTAAAAAAACCCACAAAAACTGAAATGTTAAACAATACATTCTTTTTTGTTTTAATTTCATAACACATACAACAACAACAACAAAATGGGACACTTAACATGCTGCTTCATGACTATTTTGTTTCTTTCCAATTTTTTTCTTCTTCTTCTCTTTACAAGAAGTTGTCAGGCTCGTAACATAATTCCCCAGTCTCGCGTGTTGACGTTTTGTGAAAATGAGAAGTATTTCATCATGCATGCAAAGACTTGACAAATTTTCCAAAAAAAACCATCAGCAAAGATTCTGACGAATCCTAATTTTTGCCCCAGACTTCGAGAATAGCTGAAAGGAAGACCTAGTCTGGGGTTACGCTGCAACCGTTTATTGCAAAACTGATCAAACGTGATTAAGGCAATTCTGCTACAGGCCTGACAAAAATGTGTTCCCAATTAACATTGATTAAAAAAGACAAAAATTGCACTATGGACAACTGAAAAATGGGGTTCAACTTCAAAGCATGAAAAAACAAAAACATATCTAACAAAAAAAACACCAATCTAATAGATTCTCCCAAATCTGCATTATCACCAAGGAAGTTTAAAATTTACAGTTCCTTTTACATTCTGCTACATCAAAGCATGAAAAAAACAGAACATATCAAACAAACAAACAAATGTAATAAACATTATCCCAAGTCTGCATCATCACCAAGGAAGATTCAAATTTACAGTTCCTTTTTTTCCCCTGGTAAAGTATGAGAACCCGACTGAGCCTGATGGAAAATCGGCGTTTGAAAAGCCAAGAGGGTACCATCAAAAAGCCTGGGAGGTCATTTTAATACTTACAAAGAATGGCAATGTATCGGAGAAGTAAGTCTTATGTGGGAGGGAGTCTTATATTATAAGAGGTCTTATAAGGGAGGTTCCACTGTAGTACGTTTTGGCTTTTCAGACTGGCCTAAGCCCCACTCCCATCAAGTCTTGATACAGTTCAAAAGTTCTGACCAAAATGAAAAAAAATATAAAAAAATCAACTTACAGCTTTGCTTAAAAATTCAGTTTTAATTGACATTTTCAAAAAAGAACATTGTTTATAATAATGCCCATATAGCATAGATCCTAAACATATCCCGATTTCATTCCCCCCCCCCCCTTTTTTTAAATTATTTTTATTTTCTTCTCTTCTCCAGCCAGCTAATTCTTTTTAGTATGGGCTGCAGAGATTGCCTCTTCCGCGATAACATCTGCAAAAAAAAAAAAGAAGAAAAAAAAAGAGCGATTCATATTTTGTATTTTCCAATATACAACAAACAACATGAACAACAACAACAAAAGTTACTCACCTTTGCTGGACGCAACAGACCAGCCAAAAGTCACTGTTTCCACCAAGAAAGGCCAGAGGTCACACTGTCAAGATCCAGGGTTCCTGAAAACGTAGAGACTCTGCGTGTTTACGCACTAGAGTCTCGCATGTCACCCCTTAGAATTTCAAAGCATATGTTAGATTTTGACCCGTTAGTTTAAAAATCTGAAGTAAAGAGGGTGAAATTAGTTCATTACTCTTGAAACTTTTGATTTGTGGGTGTCATTGGTGTCTGGGAACTTTCTCTTTGACCGTATCAGGGAAGGAAGGTGGCAGAGTGGTTATGACGTTCGCCTGCCAATTTCAATGCATGAGTGACCCTGGTTGGAATCCGGGCCTCGCCCTTTCTTACCAGTTTGAAAGGAAAACCGAACTGAACGTTGAGTCCTTCGGATGGGGACTTAAAACTAAGCTAAAGCTAGTCTGACCCGTGCGCTTTATGCACGTACAACTCCCACGGCAGTTAAACGTCAATAAGAGCAGGGGAAAATCCTGCTGCCTGGTACTACCAAATTGATAGCAAGGTTTCTACACCACCACCCCAAAAGTCGAGCGTCGTGCATGATTTACTCCTTCTATCTTGCATCTCACTAAAATTTACTCAACCCCTCCCCCACCCATTTCAAGCCTACACAATACTCGGCCAAGTTCAGCTTTTCATATCTTTTATATCATCTTAAAACAACAAATGATTATCTAATATTTAATACCTATCTGAACTTATAAAATACATACCCAACGAAATTACTCTCTTCATATCCTCTCAATATCATTGTAAACAACAAACGCTTTTCTATTACCTAATATATTTATCGAATCCTATCTCATCTCATGCTGCGCATCTTCGTCTTTGAACCCCTGTACATGTTAATAATTGCCGATAAACGGCAGGTGGACATTACTGGAAGAAGAAGAAGAAGAGAAAAAAAAATGTGGCGAATTAGGGAATCGTCCAAAGACCAAATGCGGCGACGGGCTTGTCAGTGACCCTACTCAGTGACACCCTTCACTCTTTGATTTCTGTAAATATACCATCTTTTGGGCCCCCTCATTCCTACGAGCAACTTTTTCCCACTCAGTCTTCTTGTAACTCTCTCGTTTCTGTGAGCAACGTTTTACTCGAATAACGACTTTTCTCTCAGCACTGTCCCACCCCCCTGTTTTCTCCGTCAATTATCACACTCAATTGCCAAAAGAGTTTTTCCAAAGTTAATAAGCCAGACCAGTGAATATCCCACGGCAATATACCTTAGATACACAACGCAAGCACCCCTTTTAAACACTTTCACTCTCTCTGGAAATCCAGGAATTGAGAGACAGCAGCTCTATAAAGCCAGGCTCACAGAACAGCTGCAATAGAGCAACAAAAGCTGCTGGTAGGAATGAAAGTAAATGTGTTGTCACCATCTTCCGAGATGCTTCAAACTATTAATTTATGGACTGTCTGCAGGGCTCCCAGGGACCCCCACTTTGGGGTCTATTAAGCACTCAAATTCTCAAGGACCCTCTAAAAGAATGTGCAGGGGGTCCCAGGGACGCACTAGAAAAATTCTTTTTAGCATTTGCAATGCCACTGGGACCCTCTATCCCGCCTCTAGGACCCTCTATACTGTAAGTCAAGGAGTCCCTGGGACCCCTCGTTTTGCGGGACGATTGGGAGCCCTGGGCCTGTATTCACGTTGAGATAACATGAGACTTAGCATCATGCTAACTTAGAAGCTCTTCCAAAAGTCCTATTAAATCCTATAGGACATTGGAAGAGCTTCTAAGTTAGCATCATGCTAAGTCTCATGCTATCTCAATGTGAATACAGGCCCTGGTCTGTATATTTCCAAACAACCCCATGTACGTACCCATACATTGGCCTGGCTCTGGGAGAGTAGCCCCCGGCGAACCCTCCACCATAGGCTCCGGCAAAACCCCCGGAAAAGCCCCCGGCAAAGCAGCCTGCGTAGCCAGCAGCCCCATAGCTGCCGGGGACTACGCCACCACGTCCGCGCCCTCCACGCATCCCCCTGCCCCGCCCGGGCCGTCTGTTGGTCGAACTGATGCCTGGTCGGTTGGTTCGCTTGGGGGTCACCTGCGCAACATTTTATCTTCTTTTTAATTTTTTATTATTTTTTTTTTTTTTTTTTTTTAAATTTAGCCAGAGATCAGATGGGTCTTTTTTGTGTTTCCTTCAATTCAGGAAAAAAAACACCACCTAAGACCTTGGGGAATGTTTTTCAGTCTTATTGAGTTATTCCTATTCTTAGTTATGGACATTGAGTTAGCATGCATTAACCTTTACCGGATCACGCTTTTGACTACACGGACATGATGGCGGGGGTCTTCCACGACCCCCTACTCAGCAAAGAGCAAATTCCGAGGTGTTTATCCCTGTCCGGATGGCGGGGGTCTCCCACGACCCCTACTTGTCAAAGAGGCACCATGTGTTTATCCCTGTCCGGATGGCGGGGGTCTCCCACGACCCCTACTCAATGCACTGCAGTGCTCTTTAAAGTAGGGGTCGTGGGAGACCCCCGTCATCCGGACAGGTATATCAAAATTACGCGTCATATTACGTCATTTATATTTTATACACATTAATAAAATTTAACACACTTAAAGCCATTTACGTTTTTGACAAAGTCATGAAATTTCATGAAGATTGCTTAAATAGTTTTAGAGATATAACATGTTTTCTGTGTCAAGGGGTCGTGGGCGACCCCAGAAGTCCGGTAAAGGTTAACCCTTTGCACCACAATGATTTAACACCCATGTCACTAAAAGGCATCAAATCAGGACCTGTTATCTGAAGATCCTATTTTCTTAATTTTTGGAGGTAAGGATAGGCCTTGCTTTAAATATGTCACAGAGGAATCCCCAATATAGCAGACAATTTTGTTTCTCTACCCAGTTAAGCTTAATGGTGTGTTTTTTCTGAAAAATGGCTGGCAGCGAAAGGGTTAATCTCTCTCTCACTCCCTCTCTCTCCCTGTACTTGTTTTCCTCTTAGTTGACGTGGCGATTTCCTTGGCCTTCTTCTTGGGCACAGTGTGTTGATATTGGTATACTCTTCTTCTTCGATCTTTCTTGATGTTTTTTCCCCATGAAATAACTTCGCAAACTGAGTTGCTGTCACCTGCCTGAATGCTTTCTCTCGCTGCTATTTTGGTCACGCTAATGTCGGACGGCGCATGCTCGAGAGCCCTACTTACCGCGCGCCTACGGGAACTTCAGACGAACCGATACTTACATGTGTTGTTTTTTCGTTATAATTGTGATCGCACTGACAAAATGGTGCTGCCATGGGTCTGTAAACAGGAAGTGAACCTGTTCGGAAGTAACGTTTCAAGGGACATCATTAGCATGGATAGCTGACGACAATGCCAAGTACATTCACCCTTTCACCGCCAACGTCGCATTTTTGCACCACAATGACTTTACACCCATGTCACTAAAAGGCATCAAATCAGGGTCTGTTATCCAAAGACCCTGTCCTCTTAATTTTGAGAGGTAAAGATAGGCCTTGCTTTCAATATTTCACACAGGAATCGGCCGAATCCCCAGTATTGAAGACAGCTTCAGGTAAATTTGATGGATTTTCTTTTGCTGAAAAATGGCTGGCAGTGAAAGGGTTAAAAACACAATGCCTTCTTTTGATTGCATCATCTTTTCCCCCCCCCCCCCCCCCCCCCCCCCCCCCCCCCCCCCCCCCCCCCCCCCACCCATGCACATGTTCAGCGGAAATGCAGAATTGTTTGTTGCTGACCGTAATTGGAGGTCTAAAAACATAATTACGAGCAAATCCGTAAGGAAAACGGGTCTGACTCTGGTATGCTACTTTTTGTTTTAGCACAAGTGGGTTATATCCCCATACCATTTTGTGAGATTGGCTCTATCAGTTCTCTTTTTCTTCATGTCATTTAAAAACAAGTTAAAACAAGCGCGAAATCGCAATAGTTTGTGGCACGCGGTCTATTTTTACCACTCCAATCATGAGTTACCTCCCCTGGCTTTTCAATAATTTTAATCTGTAAACCAGAATGTTATCTCTGCACCATTTCGTAACTTTTTATATCTTTTGGAAAACATTTAAAACTATGTATCCTACTTACACTCATCAAAAGAAGCACCGCATACTTGTCGTGTCTGTTGTAGTGTCTGTATTACGTATGTTTATTATTTTGTACGCTTTTAAAATACATCATTTTAAAGAGCGGCCAGAAGTGTAGCCTCGATTTGAAATGCGACAATTTTGTCAAAATGTGCGACAATTTTGGACCGACAGACAATTTTTTCAAAATGTGCGACAATTTTGGACCGACAGACCGACAGACCGACAAAGTGAGTTATAGGTTTGTGGCTTGAGCCACAAACAAAAATTGTTTTATCTGGCATTCAACAGGCTATTCCGAATGAGTATGGCAGAATGTCTTCAACCTCATATTGCTAAACATCAAAATGTAGCCTCCTGTTCAAACACCAACATTTCTTCTGCAATTAAGAGGACTTCAAAATCCCAAGTGACTTTAACAAATATTAAATCAAGGTTTCTTAAAGTCAAAGACACTTTTTTTAAAAAGAAAGAGAAAAAAACCCAACCTGTCCGAGCGTTGTGAGTGTGAGGAAAACTGTAAGGAGCACCTTGTGTTTTTGCATGCCTTTATAAAAGATATAGAAATTGCACTAGGAATAGGATGCACTTTTCCCAGTCGGATAATATCATGAGTGAATGCCACTCACCTTAATTTGTCTTCCTCTGAATAAACTGTCGTCCAGTGCCATGGCAGTCATAACGGAATCTTTGTCAGCAAACTCCACATACGCAAACCTGTCAACAACAAAAACATAACGATTAGTGAATCACAATATAATTTTGGGGGTCATCATTGTGTGAATTCATTTACTGATTTAGCGAACAAGTCAATAAAACTGAACCACTGAATGGTCATCCACAACTTATTTGTCATACAATTCACTCAAGCAAATCTGGCAACAAAAACGACACCATGACGCAATACGTGCTGATATCATAATGCTAACAAATAGATTATCAGAACACTATCGTATAAATATATTCCCGCTTAAATTAACCCTTTCGCCGCCAGCCATTTTTCAACCAAAGAATACCATTAAACTGAACTGGATAGAGAAAATAAAATATCTGCAATATTGCAAATTCCTCTGTGACATACATAACATTAGGCCTATCCTTACCTCCCAAAATTCAGAAAATATGGTCTTTGGATAACAGGCCCTGATTTGATGCCTTTTAGTGACATGGGTGTTAAACCATTGTGGTGCTAAAATGCGACATTGGCGGTGAAAGGGTTAACATTCCAATGACAATAGCAAGTGAGCTACAGCAACAAAACTCCACGATGATCTAGCACAGAGTGATAAACAAACAGTGATAGCAACAAATGACAGGTCACCATAAAAACAGTAAAGTGTGATGATAATCTGAATCATGTGTTAACCCTTTCACCGCCAAAGTCGCATTTTAGCACCACAGTGATTTAACACCTATGTCACTAAAAGGCATCAAATTGGGGTCTATTATCCAAAGACCCTATTGTCTTAGTTTTGGGAAGTAAGGATAGACCTTATTTTAGATGTGTCACAGAAGAATCCCCAATACTGCAGGTGGATGTTATTCTCTACCCAGGTAAATTTAATGGAAAATTGTGGCTGAAATATGGTGAAAGGGTTAATACAGTACTCCCTCCCTCATACAACCTACTCAGCGACCACCTCCACTTTCCGACCTGATTTTCAATGACCGATCGGTTTTACTATATGAGAGTCTTCTCATCAGCGACCACCTCCAATACCCGACTAACGACCTCTTGCCCTCTGATTTTTACGACCATGTCACAAACATCGAACCCACAAAGATCGTGGAAAACAAAGAAAGACGGTCAGTTTTGTCGCTGAACCTTCGCTCAACGAGCACAGTTGCGCAGTTTCCATCATTCTGCGTGGTTAGTTATCTCCCCTAGTGAAAAGTAGCTCAATGCCCATGCATGTAGCAGACAGCTTCCTCTCTCACGATCACAATGTCGGGGAAGAAAAGGAAATTTTTTAGGCCTACTCTTGAAGAAAGAATCAAAGTTATTGAAAGAAGTGACAAAAGGGAAAGGTGCCGATCCATTGCACAATCCTTGGGTGTTGGAAAAACCCAAATCCAAACAATAATTATCGAGCGAGAATCGCTGACAGCTCGATGGGAAGCTGGCGAAACAGCTGAACGAATGTACGGCCAAAGCGAAAATACGCCATACATACTCGGATCTGAATGACCTAGTTTGGGAGTGGTTTTGTGATGCGAGGAGAACTTGGTTTATGGGCATTTCAAATTGATGCACTTGGAATATAATGCAGTTACTGTGTCAGTAAAATCTTGCTTTAAAATATACAGGGTAGTTTGTTGTTTATGTGTAAACTTATGTGTTATGTGTTTATGTTTGTCATGACCTCTCCCACCCACCTCCCATTTCAGACCACCTCCCTTTTAAGACCACTTTGTTGGTGCATTTTACATGGTCGTTCATGGGAGGGAGCACTGTACAGTGGAACCTCCCTTATAAGACTCCCTCCCACATAAGACCTACTTCTCCGAGACATTGCCCTTCATTGAAAGTATTAAAATTACCTCCCTTATACAACTCCCTCTCATTTAAGACCTTATTTTGGAAGATTTTTTAAGGTCTTATAAGGGAGGTTCCACTGTACTATTGTTGTTTTTTGTTTTCAATTTTGTTGTTGTTGCTGGTTTGTTGTTGTTGCTGGTTTGTTGTTGCTGGTTTTGCTGGTTTGTTGTTGTTGCTGGTTTGTTGTTGTTGCTGGCTTTGCAGGTTTGTTGTTGTTGCTGGTTTATTGTTATTGCTGGTTTGCTGTTGTTGCTGGTTTGTTGTTGTTGCTGGTTTTGCTGGTTTGTTGTTGTTGCTGGTTTGTTGTTGTTGCTGGTTTGTTGTTGTTGCTGGTTTGTTGTTGCTGCTGGTTTGTTGTTGTTGCTGGTTTGTTGTTGTTGTTGGTTTGTTGTTGTTGCTGGTTTGTTGTTGCTGGCTTTGCAGGTTTGTTGTTGTTGCTGGTTTGTTGTTGTTGTTGCTGGTTTGCTGTTGTTGTTGTTTGCTGTTGTTGGTTTGTGGTGTTGTTGTTTGGTTGTTGTTGTTGTTGCTGTTGTTGCTGGTTGTTGTTGTTGCTGGTTTGTTGTTGTTGCTGTTTGTTGTTGCTGGCTTTGCTGGTTTGTTGTTGTTGCTGGTTTGCTGTTGTTGCTGGTTTGTTGTCTTTGCTGGTTTGTTGTCTTTGCTGGTTTGTTGTCTTTGCTGGTTTGTTGTCGTTGCTGGTTTGTTGTTGTTGCTGGTTTGCTGTTGTAAAGACAGCAAAGCGTCAGGAGACAAAAACAAAAAAAGGAACAAAAGGAAAATAAATGACATTGCACTCAACTTATTCCACCCTGCGCCCGACAATTAGTCAGGCGCCCTAGTGCAGCTACCAGTACCAGCGCCTGCGCCCGACAATTAGTTAGGCGCCCTAGTGCAGCTACCAGTACCAGCGCCTGACAAATTGTCAGGCAGAAACCTCCATAATTTACTTTCCTTATCAATCTAGAAACTATTAATGACTAAAATACGTTTATTCTGAAGCTATTTGCGTCGGAATGATCGCTAAACTCACTCAATCAATTATTTATTGTCCCCATTTAAAACAAGGACATTTTTTGTCTTGCAGTCAATACAAGAGGACTTCATTGTCATATTTTTGTGTGCTTTGTAATAAAGCTAGTTCCTCTCTCTCAGAACCTGCGGGCTGGGAGTGCAGCCCGCAGGGCAAATGGGCAGTGCGCAAAGGGTTCAGATTTACACTATATTATTACAGTACACACACTAGTGATAAAACGGTGTTAATTACTTCAACAAAGTAACACTTTTTAGGGGCTTTTTTTTTTTTTTTTTTTTTTTAAACCAAGGTTTTAGGTATTAGGTACTTTATTGTCACAGAGGCGTCTCTGTGAAATTCAGGTTGCTCCCACCTGCAGAGCAGCCAGAGGCGCGCCACCCTTTTTGTTGTTTTGCATGCGACGTTTGTGTGACTGATGAGGAAGGAAGGGGGGGGGGGGGGGGGGAAATTTGACGAAAAGACAACTTTTTCGTTGCCATTGGGTTTAACGTGTGCTATGTGCATGGGGACACGGGACATCAGTTTATCGCCTCATCCGAAAGACTCCACGTTCAGACCGTAAGGCCTAGTGCAAAGTGACAGGGAAAATCCCCTGCACCCAGGTTCGAACTCAGGTTGACACGTGCTACCACTGTGCCACTCTACACCAACAGACAAAGCATCGCTAGGTTTTTATCGAAGCAAAGGTCTCACCCTTTGGGGTGGCCACTGAACTTGTCACACATGATGGTGACTCTGTTGATAGAACCGCAGCCGTGAAAATGTTGCTCCAATTCCTCCGCCGTGGCGCCGTAGTCAACCTGCCAGCAGAAATGAGTCATTTAACCCTCTCTACACGCAAGTACGCTATAACCCAAAGTCATAAGTCTCTTTATTGTCCATTGGCATCGTACAACGCACATGGAAACTTCTCTTCTACCGTGTAGAACAAGATGAGATATCTCAAAATAAAAATATTAAGTTAAAATATGAAACATAAATTCACATTAAAACAAATATGCAACTCTCAGTGTCACACCACACCCAATCATTCATCCGCTCTCCGCTATCTTGCTCACTCATCATGCAACCCACCACCACTTCCACCTTCATTTTTAACCCTTTCTTTTCTTTTTTCCTTCCTTTCCTTCATTTTTTCCTTGTTCCTTTTTTTCTTCTTCTTTTTTTCTTTTTTAGGTAGGCTTTTCCCCCCGCTCTCTTTCATGCTATTGTCTGTGTGGCTATAGCATACACACCTTGCATAAACGTTAAATACGAGAGTGCGCTGTAGCGTACATCGTGTTTTATCATTCACAGTTCACAGCTCAGCGAACCCAAGCAAACCAAGATGGTGAGAAAGTATTCCTCTTAGTACTTTTCAACCAATAGATGTCTACTTCTAGTCTATTTTAAGGGCGGCAATGAATGCAAATGAGCGCTCCCCCCCCCCCCCCCCCCCCCCTGTGTCTTCTTTATCACGCTATTTTGCGAAATGTCATTAATCAGCCTGTAACAAGAAAACATTGCTTTGGAACTTTAACAGATGTTAGGTTTTAATACTATAAACAATGCCATGATTTTTCAAAACTGTACCACCAAGCATTCTCTAAAAAAATGTTTTTTTAAATGTAATTGATGCAAAACTTTGGCTGGTGTTGAACGGTTGCGAAGAGAAGAATCAGGTAGAGTTGAATGAGTTAAAACAAGACCAACTATCTGTATAAATTTTATACAAATGTCCCATTTGAAACTGTTCCAGGTTGGAGGACATTAAAGTTAAACACCAGGGCTCCCAGGGACCCCCATTTGGGGGTCTATGAAGCACTACAATTCTAAAGGACCCTCTAAAAGAATATGCAGGGGGTCCCAGGGATGCACTAGAAAAATTATTTTTAGCATTCGCAATGCCACTGGGACCCTCTATCCCGCCTCTAGGACCCTCTATACTGTAAGTGAAGGAGTCCCTGGGACCCCTTGTTATGCGGGACGATTGGGAGCCCTGAACACATTTCTTAAAACAATAACTGATTTTGCTACATTTCAGGTCAGTCATTTAACCGCCATGTTTCCAAAATATCTAGTGTTACATTTTACAGTTTTGTGAATTACAAGTTGTGATATATTGGAGAGACTGAAGCATGCCCATGCGGAGCAGACCTCATGAATGTAGAGCATGTTCTTCAACACTGCCCACTCCACAATGTCCCCAGACAAGAAATGTGTCCAGACCCAACACCACTGAGGGAAAAGCTGCACGGAAACCTGACTGATCTCCAGGCGACTGCTGCATTCGTGCGGGCTGCAGGCATCTCCATCTGATGTGATCGACAACGAAGAAGAAGAAGTTGTGACAAATAATTTTCACTAAGTAGTTTTACTAGTAGTCAATTCATCAACTTATTTTTTAATTACAATCCCTAAATTTTTCACTTACATTTCCCTTCATTCAAGTTTCAATAGTACAGACAAACCTCTATTTTAAGACTTCCAAAATGTCCGGAAAAATCGACCGTAAATTGGAGGGGTCGTATGACGGAGGTTTTCACTGGCAGCCGTAGAAAGAAAAAGTTCAGCACAGTTCATACTCTCTTCTTCATGCACACATACAATGACATATTAAAACTGAATTTGGGTCTTTCCAACTCCATAGGATTGTGCAATCGATGTATTACAGTTTCACTTCGCCGACTTCTGTTAATCACCTCCACTCTCGTCCAAAGTCAGTGGTTTTCTTTTTCAAAGTCAGTGGTTTTCGTGCTTTTCCTACGCTTTCCGCCATCTTTTCTACAACAAGGGAAGCGACTCCGCTTTCAGGCCCTTGACCGTGGTTGTTTCCCTTTGCTCGAAGTCTATGCAGACGACAACAACGGTCGTAAAAACCAACAAAATGGCGGTTGTAAGTCGCGTTTTAGAGGAAGTCGTTTAAGAGAGGTCGCTTACATAGTAAAATGCATCCGTGCTTAAAAAAAAATAATACAAAAACTCTATGCTCCCACTAATTGCTTTAAAAAAAAAAGAATACAAAAACTAGAAATTCAAAACTGAAAATAGGATCACTCACATTGCCAACATAAATGGACCGTGCATCAGCCTCCATCTTTTCCTCTTGAGTTGGATATGAAGCTGTCAAGACAAAATATTTTTAACAATTATTGGTAAAGGTAAAGATGTGCCACCCCCCATGCATTTCTCGGTTAATTGTATTTTTCCGTTTTTGCCTTTCTTACCATACATAAAGCTGTATTTTAGGAACATTTTCTGCTAATTACCTTTTTGGAATACTAACCCTAACCCTAACCCTACCCCTAAACCTAACCCTACCCCCCACTATGTACTGCAGTACACCGCGATTTGTCACAGTTGTGGTTCGTTGCGTTTTTCCGTCTTATAGAGTGGGGGGTAGGGTTAGGGTTAGGGTTAGGGCTAGGGTTAGGGTTAGGGTTAGTATTCCAAAAAGGTTATTAGCTAAAAATGTTCCTAAAATACAGCTTTGAAAAAGGCAATAACAAAAATACAATTAACCGAGATAGGTATGGCACATCTTGACCTTTACCCAATTATTAATAATAATAATAATATTATAATAAAACAAGAAAAACCATTTACCGGTACAAACATCAAAATGACATGATTGCAATGCTTCATTAGTCTGGATAATAATAATAATAGTGAATCATTTATATAGCGCATTCCTCCACCAATGTGGAGCTCTATGCGCTTAACAACAACAAAAATTAAAAGCAAGAAATTCAACACCAAAACCAAATAATCGCTCACGCACATGCAAATAGGCATACACATGTACACACCCCACACATACACACACACGCACACCGTTACCATCACCACCACTCACCCCACCCAAAAACACAATACAAAATACAATCAGTTGAATAAAGCATTAACACACACACTCTCTCTCTCTCTCTCTCACAACAAAAGTCTACAGTGAAACTAATATGGGAGGGGGGAGGCGAGGGTGTGTGTGAGAATAGAGTCCAGAAGTAATGTGGCCTAAAGGTTGTGATGTAGCTTGAATAGGTGGGTCTTGAGAGCTGATTGGTACTATTCACATTTCTTCCCAAATTCTAAGTTTTGTGGGGGGGGGGGGGCTTTGTTTTTTAAAAAAAGTCTGGAATAGGGCATTTGCCACGAGTGTTCATTCTCTATACTAGACTACTAAATTGCCCGAGCTCGTTCTGCCCGAGTTGCGTTGACCTTTCTAATTCAACTCTCTAAATTCAACTCAGTGAAACGCAAGGTCGCCGGCACGCGGCAAATGCCCTATTAGCGGGAAACCTCTGTCTTTTCAACTCAAGAGTGCACTGCACAGGAAGAAATGTGTATATTTTAAAATTACCATGATATGATGAAAAAGAATGTGAACAGCAAAGCCGAAAGAACTCACATGTGGTGGCTGCTGCTTTCGGTGAGCTCATGTTCATCTGTTTTTCCACTTCGGTTTGCATCTCCTTCAATTTTTCTGCCTCAGCTTCCATTTCTCGAACCCTGGCCTTGATTGCCTCCAGTTCCTGTTTAATAACACGCGCAAGCTTTACATAAAAGTGTCAGTAGATTCGGAGCTTATTCATCATCCTCAGTCCAAATAACATTTTGACTAAAAATTGCAGATTTGTTCCAACTATCATCACTTAAGACCTTTTAATTTCCAAAGCCGGTTAGTTTTTAACATAAAATGATATTGCATCAAAAAGAGAAGATAAAGAAACTAGAAAGACAAGGAACCCTGTTAAATCCTAGATTGAGTACCTCTATTCCACGCATTGATTTAATTATCAAGAATGCTGCACACCCTCACCAGAAAGGAAGTTCAACAAAGACAGATCTCCATTCTTTCCGTAAACTAGATAAAGTGATCACAATCACTTGGTCATTATTTCACCATATTTCTGGGGATCTGCGGAGATGTACACCGAGCTTAAGCCCTAATATATAGAAGAATGTAGAGACACAAGGGAGAAAAAAAAATCCTAAGCTGCGCGATCCAGCCCGTTTAGTGAATACCCAACAACCATGCAGTATGTTTTATCGCAGTTGTTCTAGACACAAAAGTGCCCAGGGTCTCTGCCTCGACAGCATGTTGAAGAAGGTCGTTCCACGAGTGCATGGTTCGGCGCAAGAAGCTGGCTTGCTTGTACTTAGATTGCAAATGATTTGGGCCAGCTGTTTGGTGTGGGAGCGACGCTAGCATTCAGGTGCTGGTGCAAGTTTCTCTTTAACCCTTTGACCGCCAGCCATATTTCAGCCAAAAAATTCCATTAATTGAACCTGGGTAGAGAACAAAATCTATCTGCAGTATTGGGGATTATTCTGTGACATAAGGTCTATCCCTACTTCCCCAAACTAAGACAATAGGGTTTTTGGATAATATACCCCAGTTTGATGCCTTTTAGTGACATAGGTGTTAAAAAATCACTGTGGTGC
Organism: Phymorhynchus buccinoides; assembly: GCA_017654935.2. Lineage (NCBI taxonomy): Eukaryota > Metazoa > Mollusca > Gastropoda > Neogastropoda > Raphitomidae > Phymorhynchus > Phymorhynchus buccinoides. The sequence continues at coordinate 37,815,104 of CM065699.1, forward strand.
TAAAATGCGACTTTGGCGGTGAAAGGGTTAACTCTCTTCATAAAATTTGAAGTTCATTCATCATTGTCACTAATTTGTTCTGCACTTTACACAGCATTGCCAGTCGAGCTGTTTCTCGGTGATGTTATAGGGATGGTTACTTGAACAGCTGTTTAAACATTGATAAGTGCTTGGTGTGTTTCTGTGTCGTCTCATCATCCCTCATGATGTCCACAGCTTTCAATCTCTATGTCTTGTTTTATTTCATGAAACTAACCATAACCTAATGGCTAATCCTAACCCAACCCCTTCTCTTAACTAGTAAATGCAAATCTGAGTAAATGTTCTTCTTCGCTGTGTGTGGCCACAATCATCATGTTGATTATTTTGCCATGGAAGTTGGAACCGGGGAGGCTCAACCAGTCTTGCTGGAAGACAGGGCCTCAAGTACACCACAGAGAGAGAGAGAGAGAGAGAGAGAGAGAGAGAGAGAGAGAGAGAGAGAGAGAGAGAGAGAGAGAGAGAGAGAGAGAGAGAGAGAGAGAGAGAGAGAGAGAGAGAGAGAGAGACAGAGAGAGAGAGAGAGAGAGAGAATGAGAGATGGTTAGTTCGTTGACCCCAGAATGGGACCAACGGCGATGGAGGTGGCAGCAGGCGGGTGTCCAAGAAGATGATCCCAGACCCTGGCTGTGAAACACTATGGGTTTTTTGCTTCCACTGCTGTTGTTGGTAAATCATTCCACTCCTGTATTGTTCTGGGGGAAAATGCGCTCGGGCGATATTGAGTTCGGCACTGGGGGACAAGGAGCTGTTGGGGGTGACCTCTACGTTGTCGTTGTGACTGAGGTACCAGCTTGCTCCTGCTGATGCTCACCATGCCACTGAGTGTTTTGTAATTGTAGAGATTGGTCGCATGATGGTGAGTCTGGTAGCCTGGTGTCGCTCCATCCAAGTCGTTGAAGCATGTCGGTGACGCTGGCTGTCCTGTGGTAGCGATTCAGGACAAACCTGGCAGCTCTGCGCTGGATTGCCTTGTGAACGTTTCCAATGAAAAAACTTGGTGGTGAAACTGCAACTTCGCCCAACAATGGAAGCAAATACATAAGCAGCCTATACTGTTTGAAATTAATGTGATATGGAATGATAAATTACAACGTAATACAAATGATAGTACCAGAGGCCATAGATATAAAGTGAATAAGGCTAGATGCAACACAACGGTTCGCCAGCACTTTTTCAATCAAGCGCTGGAACAGTCTGCCTGCTGACATTGCTGAAGCTCCGAGTATGAATGCCTTCAAAAACAGATTAGATAGGTTGATGGTAGAGTATATAATGGCCAAGAATCTGATTTGGTGTCCAAATTGTGTTACACCCAAGGCCTAAAATAAATATCTTTCAATTGTTCTGTTTTTCTCACCAGATGTACATTACATGGGACATATAAGTGCATGCAAAAGAAGTTCAATATCTGTTTGGTGTTAAGAGCAATTTAACTATATAAAATTTAAGTGAGCATGTTACGCTTCACCATGTAACACATTGTTTTCATTCATACATTAGAAAAATAAACAGCAATGACCATTAACTGTTTTGCTTTTATTTGTATCTGAGCTCAGGTTCTTGCACAAAAAATACCAGAAACATACCATCACTGTTCATTGAACTTCAAACTTCATTACACTGAGCAGGTTACGGTTACACCAAAATGTAATAAAACCTTAATTATTTACAAGCCATGCAGTGAACAGAAACAATTTCTACATAGTAACAATCTCCAGTAAGTATACTTTTAATGAAAACATAATTCTGCTTTATGCATTATGTATTACACATTTTTTCAGAAAAGACATTAATAAAGGCAAAGCCTAAATTTATCAAAAAGTAAAAATGTAATCAAAAGATCTAGTACTTTCCAACGAATCATACCTAAAAGTATGTTGATTTGTGGACCAACAATGTTGCTTTGCAATAGTTCAGTTAATAACATCAATTATAATATCATGAGCTGTATATTTAATGTTTCATAATGACACTGTTTCATGGCTCTTGCTGAGCAGGTTACATTTCACCAGTTCAGACAATATTTTTAAGTTCATGAGAGTGATATTGGTCAAATCACAAAGGATTGAATGGGAGACATAATGCAGGACAGCTATGAAGAATTCTGGGCCCCAATTTAAGGCATATGCTGCAGAGCTAAAAGGCAAAGTGAAATAAACACGAAAAGTGGGCTATGAGCAGGTTACGCTTCACCAAAATAGCTTGTAAACAGTTTTTATTCTGCTGCACACTTCCAATTCACTTGTTTAGGACTAAAAACCAAAAGCATATAGAAAAAGAAAATTGTTTAACTCTCATCCTCACCTCCTTTGCAGCATATTGTGAATGGAAAAGTAAATATTTACAAAGATGAGCGAGTTACACTTCACCAAAATTGTTGAAATGTTTATGTAAACTTTAGTGTAGTCTCAAAATGGTACTTAAACAGGTGGGTTTTTTTTTTACAATATGCTAGTCTACAGATCTGTATATAGATTTTATGAAAAAATTATAAAGATAAACATAAACTTGAAATAAACATGCAAATGTGGCTCTGAGTATGTTACTCTTCACCAAAATAGCTTTTACACATGTTTTATTCTGCTGCACACTTCCAATTCACTTGCTTAGGACTAAAAACCAAAAGCATACAGAAAAAGAAAATGATTTAACTCTCATCTTCACCTCCATTGCAGCATAGGGAAAAGTAAATATTTACAAAGATGAGCGAGTTACACTTCACCAAAATTGTTGAAATGTTTACATAAACTTTAGTGTGGTATCAAAATGGTACTTAAACGGATGTGATTTTTTACAATATGCTAATCTACAGATCTGGATATATATATATATATCTTATGAAAAATTTATATAGATAAAAATAAACTTTTAATAAACATGCAAATGTGGCTCTGACTCCGAGTATGTTACGCATCACCAAAAAATAATAGTTTACAGAGATTACTCAGCTGCACAATGGCAACCAACAGGTTCACACTAATAAACAAAAGCATGCATAATTTTTGCATTGCAGTAACACTAACACTGCCAAAACCATCATTTAACATTCTAGGCATTATCTTGATGATGACCAAACAAAGTCAAAATGAATAAAATAGGTTGCGGCCATCGTCATGAAGGGTCACGGTGTCCATTTTGCGGGCAATTCTTGTGGAAGAATCTGGTATTCCCTGGAGTAAACCTGAGTGTCACAGAACTTCCAGGTGCTGCTGCCCCATTTCTTGAGGTATTTTGCCCAGACGATGCCCCCTGTGTTCTGTGTCACCTGAAACAGATTGAAATGTTTGAACAGATAAAATAATTTCAACACATGGCTCACAAAGCATATATGGAAAGTATAAGTTTGCATACATTTGAAATTAATGCTACAATTCTACAAGTACCTTGTACTATACTACAGTCAAAGCTTGTCGGGAAAGAATTAAGGTCTGAATAGGTATGATTATGTCATCTTAGAATTTGGAAATTATCCATGAACTGTACAGTTATGTGTTGCATCACTATTATAGTCATGTACTTGATGTGTAAACTATAAATGAAAATTAAATATTAATTTCTTAAATGGCATAACAGAAAACTATAGTACATGTATGCCAAAATATAAAATGCATACCTGAGCCATGAATTGAACAGGTGCTCCGCCTTCCTTTGGCACATCCACCTGCACGAAGTCCCCTGGTTTCAGATTTTCTATGGAATGTTAAGGGGTTGTCTTGGGCTGATGTCTGGGGGTTGTCTTGGGCTGATGTCTGGGAGTTATCTTAGGCTGATGTCTGGGAGTTGTCTTGGGCTGATGTCTGGGGGTTGTTTTGGGCTGATGTCTGGGGGTTGTCTTGGGTTGTCTTGGGCTGATGTCTGGGGGTTGTTTTGGGCTGATGTCTGGGGGTTGTCTTGGGCTGATGTCTGGGGGTTGTCTTGGGCTGATGTCTGGGGGTTGTTTTGGGCTGATGTCTGGGGGTTGTTTTGGGCTGATGTCTGGGGGTTGTCTTGGGCTGATGTCTGGGGGTTGTCTTGGGCTGATGTCTGGGGGTTGTCTTGGGCTGATGTCTGGGGGTTGTCTTGGGCTGATGTCTGGGGGTTGTCTTGGGCTGATGTCTGGGGGTTGTCTTGGGCTGATGTCTGGGGGTTGTCTTGGGCTGATGTCTGGGGGTTGTCTTGGGCTGATGTCTGGGGGTTGTCTTGGGCTGATGTCTGGGGGTTGTCTTGGGCTGATGTCTGGGGGTTGTCTTGGGCTGATGTCTGGGGGTTGTCTTGGGCTGATGTCTGGGGGTTGTCTTGGGCTGATGTCTGGGGGTTGTCTTGGGCTGATGTCTGGGGGTTGTCTTGGGCTGATGTCTGGGGGTTGTCTTGGGCTGATGTCTGGGGGTTGTCTTGGGTTGATGGTGGGTCAGTGTCTTGAATTAAGTTGAAAGGTGTTACCCACCCACACCCTCCCTTATCCTTTCTGTCTATCTCTGTCTGTCTGTCTCTGTCTCTCTCTCAGTCTGTATTTTGCTTACCTCACTACCCTGGGTAAATACAATTTCGTTTCGTCTCTCTCTCTCTCTCTTTCTCTCTCTCACACACGCACACACATTTATATACACATACACACATGCACATACGCACGCACGAGCGCACACACACACATCTTAACATATATTTATTCAGGAAAACAAGATGAACACAAACAATTCATCTCCTGAAAACTGTACACACACACACACACATAGAGAGAGAGAGGGGGGGAGGGAGGGAGAGAGAGAAAGTTTTCTTGTTAACTGGATAATGTGAAGAAAAACGAAAAAAAAATCAGTCACATACCCCCCCCCCCCCCCCCCCTCCTCCCAAATTAAAGCTTTGCAAGACCCCGGTAAACAGGTGTGTGTGTGTGTGTGTGAGAAAGAGAGAGAGAGTATCCCAATTCTGTCGCTGTTGTCATGACAACTGGGCGAAGTCCACAGCCGGTGCTTAAACTTGCAGTTCTGTTTTGACTGATTGAACTTTGGAGAACGGTACATGCTTAGGGTTCAAGACCAAAGTTGTGTTCAAGGCGCGCGTGCCATAACGCAGTACCCGCTTCTCAGGATGAAATGGCGCTAACGCTGTGCGATTGCGTTTCATACCCTATCCGTTTTCACTACTCGCGTGATACTTGACCTATTTATTTTGAAATAGCTATTTGTGCTTTATTTTACATGTTCTCGAACGTTCATATTTAAATTTTGTATTCGTATTCAGCTTCAGTCGCCAAGAGAACAGCGCACTTTTGTGTATAACTGCCTGCTATGAAAGAAAACAGTTCTACGAGAGAGAACGTTACATACGCGCAACTTTCAGACTGCTATTCATAAGGGCGGTGTTTTTAACGAACTCGCTGAAAAGTTCTTGTGCCGATCACGTTTTGTGTGTCCATAACAATTAAGTGTTGAGTAATCATTCTGCGTCTCGAAGAAAGACACTAGTTTTACTTGGGTGTCAAATCATTATATTTTTGTGGACGGGGTGATTCGTACGTTACACTGACGATCCAAAATGATGCTTGTCGAGAATGTTACGTACACGTTCTCATTTTCAAAAGTCCAGAGCAAAAATAAACTGGACTAGGCAGCGAACTCTTTCTTTTCATTGAGATAATATTACGAGCACATGTTGTGATTTGTTTCTTTTCTTATATTGTGTGGCTGTGCCCACTGAGAGCGTTATTTACACCAAAAACATTCCGACCATATAGTGAAGTATAACGTACCCATGACGCTAACTTTCCTCTGTAAAGAATAACTTCTATACATTAAAAGTGGACATGATCATACCATAAGAATGCTTTTAAAAGACAATATTCATTGAGTGTTACAATCTCACTAGGAGTTCAGACACCTCACTCCGTGTGCGTTACCATACACCACTCTGACGAGACAGACAACGTGAATGTAATGCGCTCATGGGTTGTAACCCAAGTTCTTTGATAACTCGCTAGATTAAACATAGATCATTATTTTCTGTTGCTATAACTTCAGCTGTTTATCAAACCAATACTAAAGTTCACATTTTCCGGATAAAAATGAAATGGCACAGGTTGGTGAAAATAACGTTCTCGAATTTTAAGTCATTTTTCACTGCAAAGAATAGACACTTTTCATTTAAATCTGTTGCAAAATATCCTTAAATGAAGTACAATAATACAAAACGTCTTTGGGTGCATCTAGCTTTGCATTAGATCTACTAAATACTCATTTTGTTTAGATCAAGTAATGTAGTACTGACTTGAATAATAATTAATATATTCACTTGTCTGAACGACCTGAAAACAAATTTGTACAAATACGTGTGCATGAGACATAAGCAAATATTGTTTCAAGTTATTAAACATGAATTAATGTAATAAAAAGTAAAACATAACCGTTTCAACCTATTTTTACTACTGCCGAGCACGTAACACACAGCCAAAAACGGTCACCACTTACCTCCGTCATTTTCTCCGCCGTGGTCCGTGTACTCCATAGCTTTTTGTGCAGAAATGTAAGATAAGATGCCACCGCGACTGTTTTAATTCCAGACGAAAAAAAATACAAGGTCGGATGGGGAAAAAAACGACCACCATTCCCGCCATTCCGGTTTCACGAAGTGCCGATCTGGGGGCTACAATGCTTAATTGCTCCATAAACTTTGCCCCTTCTTCCCTGCAGAGTGTTTGGTTCAGATCTCTTATCAGTCGGGCATCGTTTCAGCACCTAGGAGTGGTCTGTTTAAAGACAGCCGACAAGTGGCAGGGACTGTTTATTGTCAGTATGAAGGTGTCGCGAAACAGTATCCTGCTCGACCACAAAATAGAAAGGGTCAGATTTTTTTTATCTCAGCAAGTACACCATCGACCATGCAAAAGCAGAACAGTTGAACTTGAAGGGGGGATGTATCTATATAGTACTGTATAAGCTGACATATATAAGATTATAACTAAGGCTTTTTAATGATGAAAAACGGAAGTTGAATAAAGCCACCCCAAAATGTGTAACGCTGTATGACGTCAGAATACGCCACTTTCGTTCCAATTTTTTGTTATTTTCAGAACAAATCTAAACTGTAAACATTGTCTTTGTTTGTTGCACTTTATTTTCATGTTCAAACACTCCTCTGTCTACTGTGATACAAAAATGCATGAAAAAAATAAACACTAAAGCTAAAGAAGCAATTAAAAGAGGCTAGGGTGCCACTCGACGCCAAATCAGACTCTTAGCCATATATATATGATAGTGTAGAACTAGAAGAGCCTCCCACCAGAATCTGATCAAAAGATCAGTAGCATAGAAAAGTTGTTAGTGTAGTACAGGTCAAAAGACCTGTTAAGTTTTAAAATGTGATGGAGACAGAGGATCGGCACAGATCGGCAAACGCGGAACCGCGCCTAATCTGGAGCCGAAATACTATACTATACTATACTATACTATTACCGGATCATCGACGCCACTGTCTTCAACAGCCAGGGCATGTGCTGCAGGAATCGACTCATTCAGTGCTCCATTTGAACCGTTTTCAATGTCTGCCATAGTGTTTGGGACGTCAAGCTAAACTTAAATGTTGTTCCAAATTGTTTACTCTGAAATAAGACAGTGGTGAAGTGAACTAAACTCAGAGAGAAAGAAACAGAGAGAATCAATATTCACATTCCCACGCTGTTTTTCGTTCTAACCTAAACAGGAAATCGAGAACCGGATGTTGAGATGCTGAGACACACTAAATTTTGCAGGGGAAATAATGTAATGTGATTGCGAAAAAATCATGAGAAAAGACGAAAATTGACATAAAATATGTTTACCTCTGCAGTCCTTAAATATTTTAGGCAGAAATAACTAAAAATCTCCAGTAAAAAAATAAAAAAGCCAAGTCTAGGTGTATGCATGAAAACCAAAATCTGACCAAATTTACACATTCATAACAAAACAGTGATCTGCATCTGCATGATCTTTTTATTTGTTTTATGAACTTTGAGATGATGATATATTAATGCAAAATATATTATCATGTCGATAACAAATGTGTGGGAACAAAATGCCTTATAAATATTCCCTTATGACATGAGAAACCTTGTCACAAATTGTCAAATCACTTTTTTGTGTTACCTTTTTTTGTAGTTCCAGTTCAGATAGATCTAAATGCCAAATCGTTTACTTTCACATAAACTCCATACCAAAATGTTGCTGGACTTGATGTGATATAGCACTGTTTCATAATTCGGTCTTTTGGGGTTATCTTTCCCTACTGTCTCGTCTTGAAGTCGGTTTGGGGTAGTTCCGGTTCAAAATTAGAATTAAAAAATGGAAGTTACCTACCTTCAACAACAACTATATTTTGTTCTTGTCTTCAAGTCTTGGGGTATTAATGTGGTCGTATCAAGTAAACAAATAAGAACATAACTGTTCATAGTCAACGAATGTAAACTCTTTAAGAAAGAAACATGAAACAGGACTTAATATTATTAAATCTACAAACTGATAACTGAGCAATTAAACACCCCTCTATTTCAATTACGGAGCAGCCATGCCGTGTTTACAGCATTTCCTAACCGGAACTAAGTGTCCTAACGGGCACACAACTCGTCTGTTACTTCCATTTTCATTTTGAAACAGTGCTATATCACCCTACAAAATTTAAAGTGAATCAGTTCAGCGGTTCGTGTGATATTGTGAGTCAAAAATTCAAAGTCAAAGGTCAAGGTGATCCTGGTCACTGAGGTCGACAACTTTGCATTCCATTTGATCTTGAGCTAGTCTACCTGCTTGCCAAATTAGGGGACTGTGTCTGCCAGGATATAAAAGATATGGCCAAAACAAATACTTGACTATATTCAAGGTCAAAGTTAAGGTCAAGAGAGCAAGTCACCGTAGATACCATATATTATCACCGTCTTAATAGCGTGTATCTACACCACCTTTGCGTGACTTTTAACATTCAGTGGTTCACATATTTAAGCCTCAAGTAAGTTTGGGACAACAGTTAAGACTAGACTGTGAGAAAACGTTTTAATAATTGATTGTCCATAGCAGTTGAAACCATACTACAAGTCCAAGTCATTAACCCTCTTGCATTTATTCCGCCCCAAACCGTCCAACCAGAAGTTGCCTCTGTGTATTCAAGCCACCCAAAAAACCCACTCTGAGACACCCACTCACTAAGTTCTGGCTTGTTGTACACACACTATGAAGGAGCTTCTCACTTGCAATGATGTGATAGTAACTGTTTGGTGCTCTGTGTGCTTCAAAAGACAGATTTTCCCCAAAATGTGTGAAAGAATCTGAACACTAGAAGAATTTTTTTTCTGTAACAAACGCTTTGGGCTCATCTGAGGTAATGATTGACTATGGCTCTCAAACTAGGAAGTTTTTATCTTTTTTTTTTTTTTTGCTGTTCCATCTTCTGGGCTGTACAGTGGTGTTGCTCCCACGCCGTTCATTCCGAGACCCAACAGCCAGCCACATCCCGGCTTGTTCAGGTCGCAGAATCCGAAACCAGCAGTCCAAGGGGAGCGAATCTATGTTAGGCCATCAGGAGGCAACCAACCGAGGAGACACTGCACTGCTGCTGCGTCACTTTGGTTGAGTTCAGTGGAGCTTGTACGCAGGACACCACCTACTAAGACCCTACCGACGACAATAATGTCTTGGTCGCGGAGCCAGTGTGAGTGAGGTACCTCCTCCAAGGGCACCACCACGACCGTCCACCGACAGCTCCCCAGAACACACTGATCCCCATGACTTTGACCTGAACGCACCAAGGGCATAAACTGGATTGGTAATCGAAACTGAGGTCACCATGAGAGCAGGGCATGCAAGGCCACATAATTTGAGACATCTTTTCTTTTTCATGATGGAAATGAGGCAAATGACGATGATGATGCTATGGAGTTCCGTATCGGTCCGAGACCATGTGACGGGGCTGTATTCTACGCTTCCTTTCATGATATCCCAGCGTTCACCAGGCCCGAGAACTACAGACACCTGCAGTGTTGGTCATGAAATAAGAGCAACACTCTCAGAATCGCATCTGTTTGAAGCGGATGAAGCTCGACTGTGTTGTTTCAGTCTTCCCATTGAGTCCATAGCCACTCACTCTGGGTAGGAGTCGGTCCAGGACGAAAAAACCACCCTCGCCTCTAATGGGATTCAAACCCATGACCTGCGATTTTACCACTACAGCACAGCAGCTGGTCCAAACTAGGAAGTTTGTACACAGGCTCCCAAGGATGCTTTCTCAGGAATCTTGGCCTTCAGAGGGGCCTTCCTAATCAAATTCCAGCACAGCTCTCTAGAACAGCAGTTCCGCCTCCTCCGTTACATGGTGATCTTATCTTAGATGCATCACACTCAATATGCAGTTTGCAGGTACCGTATTTTTCTGACTATAAGGCGATACTTTTGTTCCCAGACTCAGATTCCTGCACCTTATAATATGACTAATGAAACAGTAAGAAAATATAATAACAAAATCTGAAATTTGGATAAAATTTGCGCCTTATACGAATCTGCGCCTTATAGTCCAAAAAATACGGTACATTATTAAATAGAAATTCAAATGGGCATAAAAATCGTTATTACAGTAGAGCCTCCCTTATAAGACCTTCAACAATCATCCAACATTAGGTCTTAAATGGGAGGGAGTTGTACTAGGGAGGTAATTGTAATACTTACAAAGAAGGGCAATGTCTCGGAGAAGTAGGTCTTAAGTGGGAGGGAGTCTTATAAGGGAGGTTCCACTGTACATGTGAATACAAACATTAGCACATAAAAAAAAAAAGACAAACACATGCCTTTTTGTTTTAAGTTTTTATTTTGTTGTGAATTTTAAAAAAAATTGCATGCACTCACACACACATGCATGCACACACACACACACAAAAAAATATCATGCACTTATCATCCAAATATTATCACGAATGTCTATATGTTCTGCAGAAAGAGGTCCTTCTCGTCCCTGAGGAAGGTCCCGATGATCTTGCAGCAAGGCTCCTGCAGCCTGCCCACCTGCTTCTCCAGCGCTGCCTTGAAGTCCTCCTTCACCCCTTTGTTTACGCCGCGCGTCACCGTGCGCTGCCTGCAAGCAAATTGACGTGCATACGCTTAACTCATTCGCATCGCTACCATTTTGAATTTTTTTTTTTTTTAAACTCATAAATCACTCCAGCCATACTACACACAAACAAAACATGCATAAACAAAAGGAGAAATGAAGGAAGATTACGGGTTTTTACTTAAGGCTTAGACATAGGAAGTGGTAGATCAGACTTTTTTTTTTATAGACTTTATATAAAAAAAACTCTCTACACCGATTGGTTTCCCCACAACAAACCACTACAAAAGCAAAGTCAGAGGCAAAATTGTGGTCTAAGGGAGTGAAGCAAGTTTAGAAGTGACCAAGGTATACAGATTGACTTCCCTTGAAGCAAATGCATCAAATTGACAGCTTGTAAATTGTTAACTTGAATGAGTTAACATTGCAGCCATGGTGATGGTGATGGTGCAGATGAGAACATAGTCGTTGATGGGACAATAAGCAATATCAAATAAATAAATATTTTTTTGACTAGGAGTAGAACATCTTGAAGTAGCTCAACTCATTCTGGACAAATTCCGTGTATACTCGGAACAGGAGAACGTCAGTCAGGGCCTAATTCTGAGTATTCTTGGAACAACGATTTCTGAGCCTAAAACATGTCTGAATCCATGTTTTTTTCAATCCAAACCAGGGTTTGCGAGTTACTTCTCTTCGGTACTCTTCCAGCATTCGTTTCACTTATGCTTGGCACTTTTATTTCATTCATTAATGTTAAAAATGTCAAAATATCGGCCCTATGCAAGCCTCACAAAATGCTCCAAGTTTTCTTTCATAGTGAGAGGTATGGCTCCCCCTACCTGTGTGCGCATCTCGACCCTTCCAACGGAAGTGTCGCCGTCTTAGTCAGATTTGTGTGTAAACAGGCATTTTTCAAACAAAGTTACTGACTAAGATGGCGGTCTCCCATAATATGGCACGCTCCTTGTGGCCGGATATGACGACACGTGGGTACAAGCCATAGGGAGACAAATAATTCTGATTTTAATGCAAGTGATCACGATTTCAAAGTTGAAAATTAAACGTGGATCAACCAGTAATGTTGCTGAAAATGAATTACAGACAGAGGCAAGTTTTGTTGCTCTTTTTTTATTTTTTATTTTATTTTTATAGGCAACCCCAGGCCAGTAATGATGTTTGCCTCCGGCAGCAAAGTCCTCAAGGGGGTTAACTCAATTTCACTCTGGCAACTTATAAACAATTTCATGAGGTTGCATAACGGAAGACGTTTCCAAACAAACAAACGAAAACTACAAAAAAATGACCGCTTGGTGATCGTACTCGTACTGACTGTGGGGATGCCGGGCGGTCTTTTGTATAAATAGTTTCCCCATCTTCTGGAAGTTCTGTGCTTGTAACTCCCTCTAATCCGTCACACTCTTTGAGTCTGCCTTTTCCCTAGGCCCTTTGCTTTACTGTCATCTACTATCTTTCTGCCTTACCGGTCCATTCTCCTGCCTTTTTTCACAAAACACTTTCAAAAAGATTCCCTCCAGCCCAAGTCGGACTTGCTGGGCCTAACTCAGACCTGTTTACACCCTACACAAGTCTCGAGTAGTCTGGATAGCTGAAATGAGTAGTTTTTGGTGCAAAATGTGTAGTTTTATTCATGAAACCATCAAACAATGTTCACTGAAAATTAGTAGCAAAGAGCATTATTTTCAATTTTGAAGAGTAGTAGAATGCTACTCGAAAAGAGTAGAGTAAACAGGTCTGCTAACTATTGCTTAGTTAGGCGCATAACGGCAGCATGATGCATCCATGGGTGCATGCAGTGACCAAAGCTGTTGCCTGAACTTTCCATCATAACCCTTGATGTAATGGTCAATTTAAGAGCAAAAAGAGCATGAGAAGAGCCCTGTCTTCAGGCAGACCACTGCCTGAGCCTGCATCAAATTGCCTGAATTCAGGCTTCAGGCAGACCCACATGCACCCCTGCGCATCTGCGCTCATAATTGACAAGAAGAAGAAGAGGTGCTGACTGTGCCAGCTGCTTGGTGGACACGGGCAGGATGTCCAGGCTGACCCCTCCACCTTCCACGGTGTCCAGGAAGGCAAACTCCTCCAGGATGTCCACCACTGGGGTGCCGCGTTAAGGCTCACACAATCATGTCATTTTTTTTTTTTTACTCAATTGGATTCAAGCACTGCATCATGTGTCCACTTTCCTAAGACGTCAAAGAGTGCAATAAGCATAAAAATTAGCATGTCCAAGTTGTTAACTCGCGATCTTTGTCTCAAGCTAAATCCTGTGAATTGTTTTACTACTGTTTGATGAGACAAAGAATGCGAGCTAACAACTCAGACATGCTAATTTTTATGCTTATTGCACTCTTTGATGTCTTAGGAAAGTGGACAAATGATCAGCATCACCATGCAGTGCTTGAAGCCAGCACTATTGAGGGGCTAAGAGTTCATGTGAATTTGTTTTTTAGGTGTACTCCATACTTTCACAATGCCTTCACACAGTCTTCAAATTTGGAATATAGGGTCAGGGTCATGTTCTGTATCAGTGTGCAAAATTTCATGTAGATATCTTTTATTAGATCCTGAGAAACAAAAATGAACAAAAATTGCCCCCAAAAGCGTAGTGTTCCGCCTTACCCCAACAAACTCCCAAAACCAGAAGCCACCTTTTAGGACACTTCCAAACCTGGAAGCCCGGTATACGCCAGAATAGAGTTAAAAAAAAAAGCACACAAAAAAGCGCCCCTACAAAAAGTATGTTTTCAAGCAAAATGTCGTTCAACCGAAAAAAGCCCCAAAGGGCTTTGGTAAACATATGAGCGATTTTTCCCCCGTTTTTATGTATTTATATTAAAAAAAATGTTAGCCACTTACAAGTGATCCTTTCACATATACATAACATATTCACGTCTTTATAACGCTCCTCATTATAACACCAATGCTTCTTTTTTTTTTTCTTTTTTTTTTTGTTAAAACGTTTTTTGTTTGTTTGTTGTTGGGTTGTTTTCTTCTCTCCCCCCCCCCTCCCCCCCCCCCCCCCCCCCCCCCCCCCCTTACTATTCTTTTTATGTGTCTGTATTGAACGACTTATTCACTGCTTAATTGATTAATTGCTCATCTGCCTGTCTTTATGAAGTTAAAAAAAAAAGGAAAGGATGTATGCTTTAATGTAAAATGCATGTATATGTTTGCTTATGTTTGATTCATTCATTAACTCCTTCGCTGCCGCCTACTACGTGCGCATGTGCAGCTGGCTTGCAGCGCGATTTTTGAACGCGGCAATATCGCTACTAAGCGGCGACGTATATATACGTCAGTGGCAAGTACTGAAGTGACCATAGAGGACGTATATATATATATACGTCATGGGCAGCGAAGAGGTTAAAAAAAAGTTTGAAAAAAAAAAAAAAAAAAAAAAGCCCCCCCAAAGAGCAATTTTTGATATTAATTTTAGAAGGATACGGAAGATGTAGGAGAAGAACATGTTGTAGGTGAAGGAGCCCTGCTGCTGGATGTGGTGCAGCACCTGCAGGAAGAGCGGGGCCTGGCGGGGCCAGTCGTACTGCAGCAGCACTATCAGGTGTGCCAGCACCACGTCGCTCACCGGGCTGCTGCTCCGCATCTTCTCCTGCACGCATGTAGATTTGATCTGATTACAGGACTTTTTCCCACCCGGACTTTTCCCACCCGGACTTTTCCCACCTGGACTTTTCCCACCCTAGGTCTTTTCCCACCCAGACTTTTCCCACCCTAGGTCTTTTCCCACCTAGGACTTTTCCCACCCGGACTTTTCCCACCCACGGTCTTTTCCCGCCAGGACTTTTCCCACCCTAGGTCTTTTCCAGACCTGTTTACCCCATATTTTCACTTTTAGTAATACCAAGCCTTCAAATTAGTAATTTGGGGCAACTTTTAGTAATACACCGAACGCGGTGAATACGAGTATTCATTGATTTTTTTTGGTGGTAACTGTGCAGTTAAAATATAGAAGATAAATAACCCCTCACACATAATAATGTCATATAAGAATGTATTTCACGTTTTACCTTGTGTGTGCATGTGTAATTTTGGGACCTGAGACGACAATATTTTAGAATTAAACAGGTTTCTGTTTTAAAGGGGAATGAAAAGACAAAGTGGTAGAAAATTCTTGGTGCTATCACAGACTCGATATGCTTTTTACAATCGTTCTTGCCGCCATGAGAGCACAAGAAGTGCACATTGCACACAGAACAGAACGCATGACTTTCGCTCCTGCCACTTGGTTTCAGACACGGCCATTTCGTGTGATAATCCGGCCTGTAAAGGGCTTCGCACACTAGCGTCAAGATCTCGAGATCGCGGCGATTTTTTGCTGCAAGGCGCAGTTTGATGCGCCGCTTGTGTGTGAGAGATTCGCGGCGCAGCAGGATTTTTGATGCGTAGCTGCGCGATTTTGTGTTGCTCGAGAATAGACGCGGCTCTAATTTTGATGCTCAAGATCGCAGAGATCGTGAAACTAGCCAATCACAACGGACGGAAGGACCATAACTCAGATTGAAGAAAAAAAATGCTGTTGTTTCTAAGAGGAGGTTTGACGCTAGAGTAATCTTTCCTTGCTTTCCAAATAAGGAAGTTCGAGCGACAAGAGGCGAAGCGACAAGAGTCGTGTGTGAGAACACCACTGCCTGCTGCAATGTGTGCTGTGATGCAGGCGTCAACGCGTCAAGGCGTTGCTCTGAGAAACAATTGACGCCTGATGCTAGTGTGCGAAGCCCTTAATGTTGAACTGGTTTTGTCTTCTTTGTAGGCGTAGAATTTGGATCGTCCGGTTCACAATGGCGTTTTTTCGGCATGTTGAATTTGCACGCGAGGCGACTCAGTTCAGTAGAGAAGAAAGCGTGCGCTAAGTCAATAAAATGGCGAAGCAAGAAAGGGTGACCGGAAGTTCGACTCAAGGGACATTACTCTTTTTCACTAGCAGACGACATAATCTTGCCAGCCGCTGTTGCTTTCGTTTTTGCTACTTTTTTTCTTTTTTCAAGTACTAAAACCGAAAAATTGTATTTTTTGTTTGCTGAGCGTAATTGGGGGTCTCAAATCGTAGTGATTACGAAAAACTCATAATAGTAAACAGGTCTGCTTTTCCCACCCAGACTTTTTACTACACCCAATCATACACGCATCTATTTTTTCATATGCCAGTCGGTCGTTTCCGACCACAAACTGCCAAATAACAGTAAGGGGGCAGGTGCTATTCCGGCGGGCTGGGCTATGATTTGTTCATAGTGGAAATGCCTCGCCTAGGGTACACCCCCACTCTCTCAGCCAAAGAAATTTGATAAATTGTTGGGGGGGGGGGGGGGGGGCGTTTCACAAGGGCTAACGTTACGTAGCGCTAGCTCAAATCGGCAAAAACGGTCTAAGAAACACCCTCCCTTTGCCGATAGTTTCCAAAACGTTTTGTGGCGAGTTTGGTAGTAGCTAACGGCGAACAATTAGTTGCATCATGGGAAATATATATTACTTCCGCCTTTTTCTTCTTTCTCGCGTGAACGAGACTTTTAATTTCAAAATGGAAGACCGAGTAAACAAGCTTGTCACAAACAAATATTCTTTAGTTTACCATGAACATATACATAATTATTTTAGCAAGTGTTTTTGAGTCTTCTTTCTTAATTTTTCATCATGTTAGATGACATAATATAGATCAGATTTTATTTTCTGCACACAAATAGACGTGGATAAGATCGAAATCTTTGCACAAACTGACAGAGAGGTATGATTTATCTCCCTTTTCATAGCAGCCCTTTTCTCTCTCCCAAAAGTAAAGAGTAAGCTTAGAGAGTTATCTGATCTTAGCAAACGTTTAGGTGTTTCTTAGACCCCTTTTGGCGTAACAGTTATTCGCGCGGCAATCGTTATCTAAAGAAACTCGACCCTGGTGTTGGGGAAGGTCCCCAAAGGCCAACTAATCCCTTTGGATGCAGCACCAGAGCCGGTGCCAAGGCCCCCTTGTTTGAGAGTCATAGTCTCCCCCCTACACAAGTCTTGAGTAATATGGATAGCTGAAACGAGAGTAGTTTTGGTGCAAAATGTGTAGTTTTATTCATATTTTAGCACCACAATGATTTAGCTTCTATGTCACTAAAAGGCATCAAATTGGGGTCTATTATCCAAAGACCCTATTGTCTTAGTCTTGGGAAGTAAGGATAGACCTTATTTTACATCTGTCACAGAAGAATCCCCAATACTGCAGATGGATTTTGTTCTCTACCCAGGTAAATTTAATGGAAATTGTTGGCTGAAATATGTCTGAAAGGGTTAAACCACCAAACAATGTTCACTGAAAATGAGTCATTATAGCATTATTTTCAATTTTGAAGAGTAGTAGAGAGGTCCAAATTGAGTAGAATACTACTCGAAAAGAGTAGAGTAAACAGGTCTGGGCCGCCAGTCATACTGCAGGAGCATGATCTAAACATGACAGAGAATGATACTGATTATTTAGAGCATTTTGTCTTCAACTGCCCTCCATCAAGAGCCTTTTGGAAGAACATTGAAAACTATATTCACACCCAAATTGGCTTAAAAATAAACCTGACATTATTTG
The DNA here is from genome assembly GCA_017654935.2 of Phymorhynchus buccinoides. Lineage (NCBI taxonomy): Eukaryota > Metazoa > Mollusca > Gastropoda > Neogastropoda > Raphitomidae > Phymorhynchus > Phymorhynchus buccinoides. Next base: position 37,832,787 of record CM065699.1, read on the forward strand.
ATGTGTTATTTATAGCTAAAAGAATTAACCTGAGCGCTAATATTTTAAATGTAGTTAACCATGTAATTTTAGTCGGAAAAATGTATTCAAAAGAAGACAAAAGTAAATGTTCAAATATATTTGATATTTGAACAACAGATGCAAAGTAGAAAATCAATTAACCTAGAACTAAATATTCCTTTTTTTACTTAGTTTTTGTAAAGGGATCTTTGCCTTTTGTTGTTATATCTGTTAAATTGTTTCTCTGCACTCACACACACTCAACACATGCTTACATAAACACTCATAATATGCATACACACACACATTGAACAGGATGAAAGTGTCAGTACACCACACACTAGGTCAGACAGAAACCCAGACATCTTTGCATCAAACAATTTTAAACTAAAATGTGAGAGAGTGGGGAAAAAGGATGGTCTAGATAGTGGACCGAAAAAGAAAAAAAACCCAAAAACCATGACAGAAAAAGAAAAAAAAACCATGACAGAGAAAGAAAAAACCCAGCGATTTTGCGCTAACCTTGAGGCAGGCGACCAGCAGCTGGATGCAGTAGGGCAGCACCTCCTTCTCGGTGCACTGCAGCATCAGCAGGTGGCGCCCCGTGCCCGCCGGGGCCTGCGGCCGCTCCCACTGCTCCGACTCCAGCATCTCCGACTCCGGGATGCCTTGCACGACGCCCAGGATCAGCTCGCTGGCTTTCTGCGCGGCGCAGCACAGAACAACAGACTCGAAATGAGGCTTTATACAGTGGAACCGCCCTTATAACACCTCCCATTGTAAGACTCCCTCCCATATAAGACCTACTTCTCTGAGACATTGCCCTTCTTTGTAAGTGTTAAAATTACCTCCCTTATAAGACCTCATTTTGGACGATTTTTGAATGTCTTATAAGGGAGGTTCCACTGTACCGAGATGCGAACGCCACCTATTTAAGATTATCGCCCTTGCCTGTCAGGAACTAGTAGTATATAACCACATAAAATTATCTGCACCTGTCTCATGCCCTGAGATGCGAACGCCACCTACTTAAGAATATCGCCCTTGCCTGTCAGGAACTAGTAGTATATAACCACATCAAATTCTCTGCCCCTGTCTCGTGCCCTGAGATGCAAACGCCACCTACTTAAGATTATCGCCCTTGCCTGTCAGGAACTAGTAGTACATAAAATTATCTGCCCCTGTCTCATGCCCTGAGCCCTCCCAAAATTAAGAGAATAGGGTCTTTGGATAACAGACCCTGATTTGATGCCTTTTACTGACATGGGTGTTAAATCATTGTGGTGCACAAATGCGACGTTGGCGGTGAAAGGGTTAAAGTGTTTGAAAAATACAGTAGACACACAAAGATCTTGCTTGACAAAATTTAAAAGAAAAGGAAATTATTTTTCTGGTAAAATTCAAAAACAGGAAATCCCGGTATACCAGGAAAAGTTGCACCCATGCGCGTTGGCTTTCTTTGCATAAACACAACTAGGAGTAAGACATTATCGTCATCAGTAGGGGGCTAAGTAGATACCAGAAAGTAGATAACTGCATGAAAGAAAAAACTAGATGAAATTCTGCTTAGCTCATTCGCATCGCAACGATTTTGAATTATTAAAAAAAATCACAAATCACTCCAGCCATGCCACAAAAAAAAAAGTCATACATTGTGGTCTAAGGAGAAATGAAAGAAGATTACAGGTTTTTTACTTCAGGTTTAAACATAGGGAAGTGGGAAGATCAGACTTTTTTTTTATATATAGACTTTATACTTATTAAAAAACTCTGCGCACACCTTTATTGGTTTTTATCACAACGAACCACTACAAAAGCAAAAGTCAGGTCACGGAAAATTGTGGTCTAAGGGAGTGAAGCGAGATTAGAAGTGACCAAGGTATGGTGTGCACAGATTAATTTACTTCTTACAGATTAATTTATTTAATTTACTTCCCTTGAAGCAAATGCATAAAACTGACAGCTATCTATTAATTCCGGACATATATGGCCGGAACGACTTGAATGAGTTAACGTCCTCCGGTCTGGAACAGACACAAAGGTACATTTTGTACACTAAGTAGATATAAAGATGGTGGGAACGATCCTGGAGGCAATGCCCGGAGGCAGTGCAGCATCAGGAAAGCCCCGAATTTCTAACAATACAGATGGGTATTAAGAAAAACTAGAAGTTAACATTTGTATAATGTAGCAACTTACAGCATAGTTCCGCAAACAGAAGAAACAGCTTGCCCTTTGGAGAGTGTAGCGAGTCTGCAAAAAAACCCAACCCAACATAATAAAAAAATAACATAAAGAAAGAAAGAAAAAGAAGTCAAAAGAAAACAACAACAACAACAACAACAACAACAGCACAGCGAGTTTGAGAAAATATAAACAGATTTTCTTCCTGTTTTATTCCCCTTGGAAGTTGAATGGATACGTTTTTAATTAAACATTAACGGGTGAATGATAGAGTTAATCAATCAAATATAGTTGTTTTTTTAAACTGGGTTGTTATTTTGTTTGCTTAGTACTGCATTTTCTTTTCTGTCTTGCCTTTATTATAGTGTGCAGACATCATAGGATTTTACATATCGTCGCCGTCCCACGCTAACAGTGTACCTACAAAATCGATTTTACAGGAGCATAAAAAAACATGTTGTTATCTGCTACAATGTCATTCCCCATTTGATATACGCTTGACTCTTCTTCTTTACCGATGAGTAAACATGGGACACAATAAAAGTTGCCTAACACCTAAAGTTTTTGTGATAATTCAGTTACACGCTTAGCGCCGGAGTTGCAAAGAATGGGATATCGACAGCTGCAATCTCTGTACCGGCAGTTACACGGTTAGTGTGTCAAGACTGTAGGATTTCCAGTAGATCATGTGACAAATTTGAACATTTCCATTGGTCGCAGACACAAGATATTTATAGAAGACCCGTGTGAGGTCATTAGAAGGGGTTTCAGTGAAAAATCTGTTTTCGTCAAATTTTGCAGATCCACGGTTAGCGTCGGACAGCGATGATATTTACCTTGAGAAACCAACTTACCTTCATCTTCCCAGTTGCAGTGTCAATGCAGTTCTGTAGTTGAGAGGCTGCTTCCTGGAAATTGGCCTGCATAGAAAATAGATCAAAATGATCATATTCATATTCTTAACACACTCAGGACGAATGAGCCGGAGCCGGCTCATGGCTCGCACAACCGTTTAGGACGAATGGCCCGGATCCGGCTCATAAGAGTTTTCAAGAGGTTTTGATTTCTGGCGTGTAACCAGCTTTCCGGTGCAAAGTCATAACCTATTTTAAGTTTGCTTTGACCTTGCCTCTCTTGAAAACAACCAATCATTGCAGACTTTACATTCAGCTTTGGTTGTAGAGGGGGGTCAAAGATCGGAATGTGAAATTTTCCTTCTTTCTATGTGTTAGCTGTTTTCGTCAATAGGAGACAAACGACGAAGGCATGGAATCTGATATTTTACGATCATTTAGTACATGGTGTTAGTAATCTTATCTGAAAATATCAGTCCATAACTTTTCATAACTTTTTTGTGGTGATGGGTTTTCGAACCGAGTCGAATGGCCCGTCCTAAATGGTTGTAAGGGGAAGCAACTGGCCAGCGCCGAGTGAGTTAAAAACAAATCCTACCATTTCACAAACACACCAACAAAAATTGCAAAACAAATATGATTGTGCATCGGTTTCGGAATAAACCTTTAACAACGACAATTACAACGAAAAACCAGCTAAAAATACTAACAGCAAAACAATAACCTTAAATACCTCAAAACTTAAATACATCAAGGCCTAACATGAGCTTTAATTAACCACAAAATGTACCATATTTTTCGGACTATAAGGCGCACCTGATTATAAGGCGCCCCCCCCCAATTTTTGCACCAAATTCAGATTCTGTTATTATATTTTCTTACTATTTTAGTAGTCATATTATAAGGCGCAGGGGTCTCAGTCTGAGAAAAGTATCACCTTATAGTCCGAAAAATATGGTACTGAAAATGTTTAAAAAAAATAAATAAAAAAAGCCTTTAACCCTCTTGCATTCAATTCGGCCCAAAACGGCCATCCGGAAGTGAAGGCAAGGGCGATAATCTTATATACAGGGATGTGAGGGGCCCCAAACAAAAAAGCGTAGTCGATAGTATCGTCAAAGTACTCAAACAAGACTTTGCCTCCGACATCTTTTGTTTCCGCGGCTCTGTCAAATTTGTGTTGGCATCCTTTGTCAATCTCTTCTTTCCTCACATCTATGTTGTGATAAATCATTTTCATGGTTGATGATGAAACACTCAATAGCTTTCAAAACATCCAAATCTTCCTTCGAAATCATAGCCAAACACATCAAAATGATGCATTGCCATTGAACGTCACTGGCCAACCACAGAGAAGCTTACGAAATTCAGTCAAGGGAATGTACTCACGCTACAAACTGCTTTCATTTTCACTGTGTGTGCGTGAAGAAAGTCTACCGAACTCTACAATCTGTACGATTGTCTCCCTCTCTGTACGTTTACTTTTGTTTTAGTTGAATAGAAAAAGCGCATTTATGTGCTTAAGCGCAGCTCTCACATCCCTGTACATAGGGCAGTGCACGCATTTCAGTGTTGCAAGAGACAGGGGCAGAGAATGTTCGGCATAAAGCCTCACTGCAATGTATCCCATTCCTCCATAGGTCCCATCATTGTATACTATTGTGGCGGTACCATAGCCGATGAGGTTTATCCGAGGCGTGGTTACCGCTGCACATATCTATATTGTTCAAACCTCGGGACTTTACTGGTGTTGCACTGCCTCCGGGCATTGCAGCCAGTATTGTTCCCACCATCTTTGTATTTACAAATGTCCCATATGTGTCTTTGACCGAGAGGACGTAAAACACCATTTTTCTTCTTCCCATTCCTCCAAAACTGGGAATGCAGCAATACCTGATACAGTGAGACATCGATCTGTAGATGGGTGATCCAGGCCCACGTTTCTTTCTTCCAAGTTGCGCACAATGCCATGAAATCTGAAAGGAAGAAAAAAAGAAATAGACAGTGCTTGTGTGCGTGAGGGGATGGGGATGGGGGTGGGGTGCATGCATGTTGCCCATCCTACACATGCATATCAATGCATTATTTTCATGTATTACGTTCGAGGACTGTGACAGTTTTATGTTTTAATCATTTCGAATAGTGCAGAAGAACGAGAGAGAGAAAAAGTCACATGCTACTTCACGGAACAAATTCTTTTGAACACTTTTAGCAACACAGCACGTGGCAGGGACCTTAAGCCTCATCAATTTAATACATTTTTAAAAAGGCCCCACCTCTGTAGAGGTCCTCCTTCTTGTAGAGCAGCTCGTAGCACTTGAGGGCCATGGTGAAGTTGGACAGCAGGGCCTGGGAGTTGGGGATGCTGCCCGACGGCTCTATGTGGGCCTGGCTGTGGCCTTCCCCCTTGTGCTTCTTCCCTCTGTGGCTGGGAGAGAGAGAGGGAGAGAACTCTGTGGCTGGGGGGAGAGAGAGAGAGAGAGAGAGAGAGGGGGGGAGAGAGAGAGAGAGAGACACACATTAAAGATAAGATACAGCAGGGCCTGGGAGTTGGGGATGCTGCCCGACGGCTCTATGTGGGCCTGGCTGTGGCCTTCCCCCTTGTGCTTCTTCCCTCTGTGGCTGGGGGGAGAGAGAGAGAGAGAGAGAGAGAGGGGGGGAGAGAGAGAGAGAGCACACACATTAAAGATAAGATACAGCAGGGCCTGGGAGTTGGGGATGCTGCCCGACGGCTCTATGTGGGCCTGGCTGTGGCCTTCCCCCTTGTGCTTCTTCCCTCTGTGGCTGGAGGGGGGGGGAGAGAGAGAGAGAGAGAGAGAGAGAGAGAGAGAGAGAGGAGAGAGAGAGCACACACATTAAAGATAAGATACAGCAGGGCTTGGGAGTTGGGGATGCTGCCCGACGGCTCTATGTGGGCCTGGCTGTGGCCGTCCCCCTTGTGCTTCTTCCCTCTGTGGCTGGGGGGGGGGGAGAGAGAGAGAGAGAGAGAGAGAGAGAGAAGAGAGAGAAAATAAACGAACGAACGAAAGTTTTATTTACTCAGAAAATGAGATAAGCATTAATTAAAACCATTTCATCGCCACTGTCGCCTCTTGGCACCACAATGATTTAACACCCATGTCACTAAAAGGCATCAAATGAGGGTCTGGTATCCAGTGACCTTATATTCTTAATTTTGGGAGGTAAGGATAGGCCCTATTTTAGGCATGTCACAGAGGAATCCCCAGTATTCCAGACGAAATCTTTTCTCTACCCAGGTACGTTTAATGGTAAATTTTGGCTGAGGAATGACTAGCAATGAAAGGGTTAAATTAAAAAGCTTTTCTACACTCAGCCCTGCTAGATGGTACTATTGGACAGTGACCTGTTACAATTTCAAACATTAAGCGACACATTAAGTGATTTATTACACTATAATGCATGTGTATCACTGTGTGCGTGCATGTGTGCGCGTGTGCCTATTTACATGGGTGCTCCTACGAAACTTCAAAAATCCTGCAAGGTGGGGGTCCAGGGGCCGCCCAGGCCCTGGCGTAGTACAGGGACAGCGCCCCTCCTGGGGGTTTCGGGGGGCAATGCCCCCTGGAAGCTGAAGGGAAACAACAGTTTCCAATGTAACTGACAGGCTCTCGTTGCACTTTCACTTCTGGTTAAACTTCATGACCTCTATAACCAGCAAAATGCGTCTATCTCAAATTATCATAATCGGGCGACGCCGGCTCCAGGCAATAACAAAATTCTGAAAGCAGGAGCATCCATGTGTTTAATCAAAATATTCAAATTTCAATGTGTTCTTTTTAATCGGCTGCACATATTGTACCCCCCAAAAAATGCCAAACCTGGGCCTGTATTCACGTTGAGATAGCATGAGACTTAGCATGATGCTAACTTAGAAGCTCTTCCAATGTCCTATAGGATTTAATAGGACTTTTGGAAGAGCTTCTAAGTTAGCATGATGCTAAGTCTCATGCTATCTCAACGTGAATACAGGCCCTGGTTGTTTTTTAATGGATAATAAAGTTTTTGAATTTGAATTTGAATCTGACACTCACTGAAGGACTGTCTCTTCCCCATCTTCAGGAAACCCTTCCAGCAGAACGATGGGGGTGTGAGTTCCACACCCACCGGCTGAAACCAAAGAGAAAGCATAAAAAAATGTATGTAAGGTGGATGGATGCAGGGGGTGGATGCCTCGTGCCTCCATACAGGGAGCTGGACTACCCCGCACCCTCCACGAGTCTCTCCCCATGGGGATACCGGAGGGTCTTTCGCAAAAATAGTTTCCCCACTTTCTGGAAGTTCTGTGCTTGTAACTTCCTCTAATCTGCCACTCTCTTTGACTCTGCTTTTCCCTTTGCTGTCTGTCATCTGCTATCTTTTTTACTTATTTTCCAAGTGTGCCCACACCCCCTCCTCACCCTGCACCCCCCCAACAACAACAAAATTGGGTAGACACTGCACTTGCGGCGACGCGCTCTCCGGGGGAGAGCAGCCCGAATTTCACAGAGATAAGTCTCTGTTACTAGAATATACAAAATACTAAATTCTCCTGCCTTTAAAAAAAAAAAAATCTTCCAAATAATTTATCTCCTTTGAGCTCCTCCGAAATCGGAATGTGTCGGCTGTATGCAGCAGGGAGACCAGTGAAAACTGAAAACCCGACAGTGACTGCTATTTGGGAGGGCTGGGCCGACACTTGGACAAAGCAGCGGAACGGCCCACGGTAACTAGCTAGTCATGTAACAAACGGAGGTTAGAGAATGGTAGAGGCCTGACCTTCCTCTTCTTCTTCGATCGCTCAGACGGTTTCCTGTCAATTATGAGCGCAGATGCTTCATGCTGCCGTTATGCGCCTAACTAAGAAAATAGTTAGGCCCAGTAAGTCCGATTTTTAGGCTGGAGGAAATCTTTTGGAAAGTGTTTCTTGAAAAAAAAAAAAAAAAAGGGCAGGAGAATGGACCTGGTAAGGTAGAAAGATAGTAGGCTGGATGACACAGTAAGCAAGGGGAAAAGGCAGAGTTACAAAGAGAGAGACAGATTAGAGGAAGTTACAAGCACAGAACTTCCAGAAGGTGGGGGAACTATTGATACCAAAAAAACCGGTATCCCCACGGGGGGAGATGCCTGGGTAAAGGCAAAGATGTGCCTGCCTCCCCCCCCCCCCCCCCCCCTCCTCCATTTCTTGGTTGTTTCCATTTTTTCCGTCTTGCCTTTAGATTGAGTACTTCATCCTCTATCGTTTGCTATACTTAACACTAATTTTCATCCATTTACATAATTAAACACATGAATTCAATAATAGTAGAAGATGAAGGCAAGACGGAAAAAACGCAATGAACCAGGACTGTGACAAATGCTCTGCAGCTGTTGTGTGTACTGCACTACATAGGGGGGAGGGGGGTGTTCCTATTAGATAATGGCCTTTATCATGACTGCGATTAATTATTCAACAAAGATAATAAGCTCAAAAAGTTGATAAGTTAACCCTTTCACTGCCAATGTCGCATTTTAGCACTACAATGGTTTAACACCCATGTCACTAAAAGGCATCAAATCAGGTCCTATTATCCAAAGACCTTATTTTCTTAATTTTGGGAGGTAAGGATAGGCCTAATGTTATACATGTCACAGAGCAATTTGCAATATTGCAGATTTTTTTTAATTCTCTACCCAGTTAAGTTTAATGGAATCTTTTTGCGGAAAAATGGCTGGCGGCGAAAGAGTTAATTATTCAACAAAGATAATTAGCTAAAAAAGTTGATAAGATACAGCTTAATATTTGGTAAGAAAGGCAGGTGTGAAAATGTGGGGGAGAGCTGAGAAATGTAAGAGAAGGGGGGTGGGGGTCACATGTTGACCTTTAGCGACGCCTGACCTGAGGAGATGTCGGTGTCGATGTGGCTGACGTAGAAGTAGAAGCTGTGCATGAAGAGGACCACGCCCGTGTACACCACCTGCTTCAGCCCGCTCTCGCTCTGCGTCTGCTTGGCGCGCGTGTACAGCGACATGAGCGAGTGCCACTGGCTCTCCCTGCCGTCAGGAACAACAATTATCTTCACTCAGTCATTGACTGTTTCTGCAGCACAGTAGCTTTTCTCAGCTCCTTTCAGTTCATGCTTTTTGATAACACTCGTCACCAGCATAAACCAATTTAAAGTCTTTTATTCATTAGGCTTACATTGTTTTATGGTGGCATACCACCTGTAAGGTCTTTTCCTATCCCTAACCAAAATCAATGTTAAGAATATTTGTCTCTGTTAAAAGAAATAACATGAAACAAATAGCTCTCTGTGAAAAACTGAAAGGAGCTAGAATGAGGGGAATTAGTGTACTGTGTGCCATGAAGCTAATCTACACAAACATTGCAGATTGACTGATCAAAACGCCTTGGCTTAACCCTTTCACTGCCAAAGTCGCATTTTAGCACCACAGCGATTTAACACCTATGTCACTAAAAAGGCATCAAATTGGGGTCCATTATCCAAAGACCTTATTGTCTTAGTTTTGGGAAGTAAGGATAGACCTTATTTTAGATCTGTCACAGAAGTATCCACAATACTGCAGATCTATGGATTTTGTTCTCTATCCAGGAAAACTTAATGGACATTTTTAGTTGAAATATGGTTGACGGAGAAAGGGTTAAGGCTATGTCAGACCAATTGACATAGGCTAGAACACCAAGGCTACATCATGACTTCCTTCAAAATGTTGTTATGCTATGCATAGCTATGCAGATTGCCTTTAGCCACGACAAGCTCCTAGCATAACAACAACAGTCTCCAAAATCCCTCTAAGACGGAGTGTGGCTGCCCACGTGGCATGGTAATCAAAAACGGTCGCACACATGTTCTCATCCCTAGCTGCTGCATTTGTACCATAGCGTTCAAGCGCTTCCGCAGTTGGGATGATCCCTGGATTCTTTTTAGCCAAGGTACGTCAACAAGAACTTATCCAAATCCGAAAAATGTTCAGCACGTATATTAGCCATGAAACAAATTCAACCAGCCATAGTCAAACCTCAACACAGCCAACACCCAATAGACTGTCCCAAACTGTCTGTAATAGGAATTGTTCGGAAATAATTAAGGGGAATAATTTCATGGTGTGTGGGAGTGATCTCACCTAATTCAATCGGTCAAACAGGGGGAGTTACTCTACATTCAGGTAAGTCCCCAGCCCTCGCTTCGTGTGTTTGAGGAGACACACAGCATGCAGAACGCAGTGCGTCATTCTAAATTTGAAGTAATTTACATTTTTACGTCACAGTTTGCAAGTTCTATCACTTTGTAGCAACTGGCCACCCCTTATTTTTAAAAAAAATGTTTGCAAGTCGCTGACTCGCATCCTGCGGTTTCAAGCTTTAACGCCATTGTTGCATTGTTGCTATGGCATTTGACCGAGTAAAGGAGGTAATCAACTCTAATTTTCACGAAGTGCTCTCCCATAGGATTTTTTTCCCGAAAATCGTCTATTGCGAGGGTGTGGGCTGTATTTTTAGCAACAAATCATTTTCGAAGACAGACTGAACAAAACTGTCCTGATTTTAAGGAGCATTTACGATACCAGGGTGCCCATAAGGTGGTGTTCTTTCTTCTTCTTCAGTCACACAGACAGTTTCCTGTCAGATATGAGCGCAGATGCATCATGCTGCTGTTATGCGCCTAACTAAGAAATAGTTAGGCCCAGCAAGTCTGACTTCGGCTGGAGGAAATCTTTTTGAAAGTGTTTGGTGAAAAAGGCGGGAGAAAGGCAGAAAGATAGTAGGTGACAGCAAGCAAAGGGAAAAGGCAGAGTCAAAGAGAGTGACAGATTAGAGGAAGTTACAAGCAACGAACTTCCAGAAGGGGGGGGGGACTATTTATGCAAAAGACCCCCTGGTATCCCCACGGGGGAAGGTGGCGTTCAATAGCCGCATGTCAACGACCTTCAGTTTCACCGAGTTGAGTTTAGAGAGTTGGACTAGAGAGGTCAGCGTAACTCGGGCAGAACCAGGTCGGGCAATTTACGTAGTCTAGTATAATAGAGTATGAACAGTCATGGCAAATGCCCTATTTCTTCTTGACGTACTCCACTAAACAAAAGTCAGATCATGGCGCCCTGGGATATCAGGAATGAGGGGAAGTCACCCCGGATGACTAGGCTACGGTACGCTATCATGGGTACTAACCCAGACGCGATACCCGGGCTAGTAGGCCTAGCTCCGTGGCTGACTTTGTTTCTTTTATGTGTTAAGGTTTAACCCAGGTCGATTGGTGTGCATGCAATTGTTTTAGGTGTTGGTAGTGTATGGCTAGAATAGATTGCCCTATTTCTTCTTGACGTACTCCACTAAACAAAAAAGTGTACTTTTTCTCAAAATTGTGTCTTCTGCCAGATTTTAAAGGACTTCAACAAGTTCACATAAATTTTTTTTTTTTAAAACATGGAACATACTTTTTCGGTCAAATGATACAGGACTCTAATTTCTTCACTCACTTGATGCAAAAGGCATGTATTCTGTGATTTTGTTACTTGTGGCACCCTGTTTTGCTTTGGCCTGGGACAGTTTGTGAGTTTTTTTCAGACAATGCTTCGTTATGTCGTATCCACGGGAGTGCGAAATTGTAAAGTCCTTTTTGCAGTACAAGCAAAAGGCAAACGTACTTCCCAGCGAAGATGGTTGCATACCCGGGATTTCCTTGCACTTTGCAAGAAAGGTCTGATTTCTAGCTTTTTTTCTTGCTCGACGGGTCGATGCAACTTGGACTGCTTGATCGCTTTGACATGATGAAATGACTCCTTGAGAAGTGCGCGCCACTAGATCAAAATGGTGGAGTGCAAACCGGAAGAGATGAAAATAAAACTTGGATCGGAATGATAACGTGTTCACGGCAATCGACCGTCTTTGTATGCCTTAAGTTATAATTTTTTTCTGAAGTACACATTCTTAAATTGGTGTACTGGCGTACTCTGGCTCAAAATTGTGTACAGAATACGGAAAAAGCGTACGGGCAAAGACTGCATAGGGGAAGACAAGCATCCGGTCTCTTTTCCCTATATGAGTAGTGAGGACAGAAACACTGGTTATGTCCCTTTTAAACAGTACACATTTTACACGTCGACAGGCCAGTTGATTTCTCCGTTCAAGTTCCAGTCTGAGTTTTTGGATAGCCTCCACTGTGAATAGTGTACTGTCCCCACTAACGGTAACTCTATCAGCCCGGTTCGCCGAGCTCTTAAGTAGTCCATCTTACCCTTTTAGAATCTTTGGTACGGGTAGACAGGTCTGTATATACCCGGTTTATCAAAATGACGTAAAAAAACGGAAGCCAAACCGAACGCGCACCTGGACTTGTTGAAGAGGTCGGGTTCGAACTCCCAGCCCAGTCGGTGGCCCGCCAGGGTGAGGAGGCGGAAGAGGCTGCCCCAAGGGTCAATCACCTGGTTCTCCCGCTCCAGCAGACCCGCCACAGGAGGCAGGCGGTTCAGCGATGCCTTGCTGGGCGACAGCAAATCTGCTAAGGGAAAAGAAGGAACATCACCAAAACACACGATACACTGTTCTCTGATAATGACTAATTCAATGTCATATAATATAATGCTTTGTGCCATGGCCATCTTTTTACTGTACTTGTCTGTTGTCTGTTTGTCTTGTCAACAGCAGCAAAATGCCCCTTTTAAAATTTCATTTTAAAAGGACAATAAATGATTTGATTGATTGATTGATTGATTTATTGACTGACTCTCTCTCCCTCTCTCTCTCTCTCCTCTCCACTCCCCCTTCCACTTCTCTCTCCCTCTCTAAAACACAAAGTTTAGGGTCGGCGGCAAAAAACAGGGTCGGTCGGGAAACCGGAAACAGACATTTTTTGTTTTGTTTTTTGCCTTATTATTGTTCTAGCACTATTGTTGTTGTTTTTTTATAAACTAAACTTTGTTTTTATGTACTTGTATTATACATTTGCTTGTGATATTATTCATATTATTCGTTTTATTTGCTTTATGCATATTGTCATATACAAACTGTTGGTTTTACTTTTAGCTGTGTGTGTGTGTGTGTGTGTGTGTGTGTGTGTGTGTGTGTGTGTGTGTGTAAGTGAATGCATGCGTGTAAGTGTGTGTATGTGTGTGTGTGTGTGTGTACTTCCTAGTGTTTATTTTGCATTGTAATTTAATACTATATTTATTTATTTATATAAGGACAAATGTGCGGAAAGTTTGATTTTGGATGAGAGTTTGTAAATTATATGTTTCTTATTTAAAGACAATAAAATAAATTTTGATTGATTGATTGACAAAACAAAAACCTGTTAAAAGTTTCCTCCTCAAACACCGACCAGTTCAGAAACTCTTTCTTTGTTAGAACACCAACAGAGTGGAACCATCTGAATAACAGCACCGTCCAAGCCAACTCCGGAGTTGAGGCCTTCAAAAGACAGCTATTAATCAACCAACATCAATAAACCGCCTCTGCGCAATCTCTCCCCGTCGCAGTTATGCCAGACTACTGGATTGTAGCGACATATTTGAAAGAAGAAGAAGAAGAAAAACTTAACCCTTTGATCGCCACTGTCGCCTCTTGGCACCACAATGATTTAACACCCATGCCACTAAAAGGCATCAAATGAGGGTCTGTTAACCAATGACATTATTATATTGAATGATCGTGGTATATTTTTACATGTCCTATAAAGTTTGATGTGTTGGATATTTAATTATTATGTTCTTATTGTGTTTATGCTGTGTTTATGCTGTGCCACAAATCAATTTCTCACCTTCGGGATAATAAAGTAGTCTTGAGTCTTATGTTCTAAATTTTGGGAGGTAAGGATAGGCCCTATATTATTATGCATGTCAGAGAGGAATCCCCAATATTGCAGACAAAATATTTTCTCCACCTGGGCAAGTTAAATGGTAAATTTTGTCAGAAGAATGGCTGGCATTGGAAGGGTTAACCCTTTCAACGCTAGCCATTCCCCCGGCCAAAATTTACCATTAAACTTACCTGGGTAGAGAAAAGATTTTGTTTACAATATTGGGGATTCCTTTGTAACATGCATAAAACAGGGCCTGTCCTCACCTCCCAAAATTAAGAACATAAGGTCACTGAATACCAGACCCTCATTTGATCAGGTATCAGAATACTCCAGAGTCCAATCCGCGGACGAACAACACTCGCCATGACTCGGAATCGACATCGAGTCGGACCCCACAAAACTCTAGTCCGTAGTCGGCATCATTGCGATCATTTGCTACCCGATTACTCGCGGAAAAGTACAAAGTTCTCACATCATCGTAGTCTCCCGCGATCATATCCTCTAAATCGACTCATTTAAAACCCAAATCACAATCACTGTCATCAAAACAAACTCTGAAACAGTGAAAGTAAGAGTCTAGAGAGCTCTAAAACCTCAGCCAGTGGCTACCAAAACTGCGGAAATCTGCGGATCCGTGGGCCGTTCTGATGCCTGGTTAATAATAAAAGCTCACCTCCCCCCACGGCGGCCCCATCCCCGGTGCCGGGCTGCGTGACGTAGTTGATGTAGAACTCAATGACCAGCTCCAGCCAGAAGTACATGGTGGGTGGAGCCAGCTTGACCCTCGAACCCCTCTGCAGCACCAGCGGCATGACGTCGCACACTGAAACCAAGCGCAGCTGGCGTAAAAACTAAAAGGTGTAGAGTGGCACAGTGGTAGCGCAGACCCGCTTACCCCCTAAACAAGTCTTGACTAGTCTGGATAGCTGAAATGAGTAGCTTTGGTGCAAAACGTGTAGTTTTATTCATTAAACCATCAAACAATGTTCACTAAAAATGAGTAATTAGAGCATTCTTTTCAAATTTGAAGAGTAGTAGAGGTCCAAATTCAGTAGAATACTACTCGAAAAGAGTAGAGTAAACAGGTCTGGTAGCGCGTTCGCTTCGCGTCAGGTAAACCCGAGTTCAAACCTGGGTACAGGGGATTTTTCCTCTCACTTTGCAACTAGGCCTTACTAGGTCTGAACGTGGAGTCTTTCGGATGAGACGATAAACCGAGGTCCCGTGTGTGTGTGTGCCCATGCATTTAGCATGCGTTAAACCCAGTGGCAACAAAAAAGTTGTCATTTGGTCAAAAGTTACACCACCACCACCACCCCTCCCTCATCAGTCACACACAAAAATCGCATGCAAAAAAAGAAAAAAGAAAAAGAAATTGGGTGGCGTGCCTCTGGCTGTGACGTGCTCTCCAGGTGGGAGCAACCTGAATTTCACAGACGCCTCTGTGACTATATAAAGTACCTAATAATAAAAAAGGTGGGTAAAGGAAGAAAACCAAATGAACAAAGGGGGGGAAACTCTCTTTCGAATTAACTCCCCATTCACCAAAGTTGATCACGATACCAATCATCTAGCAATGCGTGGATCAGAGCCAAAGTGAGACAAACAAAGCATCATTCTCAAAAAAAGAATGTTGATGGTGATGAGATTAGCGTCCAATCGGTCCAGAGACCCTTATGGACAAAAAGAATGTGCCAAGTTCGCCTTTATGACCCCTTTTCACCCACACACAGTTCACATCAACAATGGTGGAGAGGACGACATACAAACACATCAACATCTATCCAAGAGTGGCATAGCCTTCTAAACTTATGTTCTGTGTTGTGTGTTATGTGTAGCATAATCAAGGTTAGAAGGCTAAGATTTTTTAAATCTACTTTTTTCCCTCTATTTCTTACCAAACAATTTTCGGTAGCAGTTGTGATAACAAGAAATTACACAATTTTTTTTAAAGTCTACCTTGTTTTTTCTAACTTTCTTGCCAAACAATTTTCGGTAGCAGTTGTGCTAACAGAAGAAATTACACCAGATTTGTTTTGTTAAATCTACCTTGTTTTTTCTACTTCTTACCAAACAATTTTCGGTAGCAGTTGTGAAAAAAGAAGAAATTACACCAGATTTTTTATTTTTAATCTACCTTGTTTTCTCTTTCTTACGAAACAATTTTTGGTAGCAGTTGTGATAACAATTACACAGATTTTTTAAATCTACTTTTTTCCTCTCTTTCTTACCAAACAATTTTCGGTAGCAGTTGTGATAACTGAAGAAATTACACTCTTTTTTTTAAAAGTCTACCTTGCTTTCTCTAACTTTCTTACCAAACAATAATATATTATTTTCAGTAGCAGATGTGATAACAAGAAATTACACATATTTTTTAAATCTATTTTTTTCCTCTATTTTATAATAAACAATTTTCGGTAGCAGTTATGATAACAGAAGGAATTAGACAGATTTTGTTTAACATACTTTTTTTCTCTCTACTTTTTACCAAACAATTTTCAGTAGCAGTTGTGATAACAGAATAAATTACACAGATTTTTAAAATCTATTTTTGTCCTCTATTTCATAATACAGACAAACCTCTATTTTAAGACTTCCAAAATGTCCGGAAAAATCGGTCGTAAATTGGAGGGGTCGTATGACGGAGGTTTTCACTGGCAGCCGTAGAAAGAAAAAGTTCAGCACAGTTCATACTCTCTTCTTCATGCACACATACAATGACATATTAAAACTGGATTTGGGTCTTTCCAACTCCATAGGATTATGCAATCGATGTATTACAGTTTCACTTCGCCGACTTCTGTTAATCACCTCCACTCTCGTCCAAAGTCAGTGGTTTTCTTTTTCAAAGTCAGTGGTTTTCGTGCTTTTCCTATGCTTTCCGCCATCTTTTCTACAAGGGAAGCGACTCCGCTTTCAGGCCCTTGACCGTGGTTGTTTCCCTTTGCTCGAAGTCTATGCAGACGACAACAACGGTCGTAAAAACCAACAAAATGGCGGTCGTAAGTCACGTTTTAGAGGAAGTCGTTTAAGAGAGGTCGTTTACATAGTAAAATGCATCCGTGCCAACAAATCCGGTCTCAAATGAGAGGTGGTCGCTTAACAGAGGGTCATAAAATAGGGGTTTGTCTGTATTGGTATTTGGTATATTCTAGTCACAGAGACTTATCTCTGTGAAATTTGGGCTGTTCTGTCTCGGAGAGCGCGTCGCCGCAAGTGCAGCGCCTACCCATTTTCCAACTCCATAGGATTGTGCAATCGATGTATTACAGTTTCACTTCGCCGACTTCTGTTAATCACCTCCACTCTCGTCCAAAGTCAGTGGTCTCCACTCTCGTCCAAAGTCAGTGGTTTTCTTTTTCAAAGTCAGTGGTTTTCGTGCTTTTCCTACGCTTTCCGCCATCTTTTCTACAACAAGGAAAGCGACTCCGCTTTCAGGCCCTTGACCGTGGTTGTTTCCCTTTGCTCGAAGTCTATGCAGACGACAACAACAGTCGTAAAAACCAACAAAATGGCGGTCGTAAGTCGCGTTTTAGAGGAAGTCGTTTAAGAGAGGTCGTTTACATAGTAAAATGCATCCGTGCCAACAAATCTGGTCTCAAATGAGAGGTGGTCGCTTAACAGAGGGTCGTAAAATAGGGGTTTGTCTGTAAACAGTTTTCACTAGCAGTTGTGATAACAGAAGAAATTACACAGATTTTGTTAACTCATTCGCATCGCAACGATTTTGAATTATTAAAAAACTCACAAATCATTCCAGCCACACACACAAACAAAACATACATGAACAAATGGAGAAAAGAAAGAAGATTACGAGAAGTGACCAAGGTATGGTGTGCACACAGATTTACTTCCCTTGAAGCAAATGCACCAAAATGACAGCTATCTATTAATTCCAAACATATATGACTTGAATGAGTTGAAGTCTACCTTGTTTTCTCTAACTTTCTTACCAAACAGTTTCCGGTAGCAGTTGACCGGGGGCATGTTGGGTACCCGCGTCTCTTCTGACCTCAGCAGTTCTATCAGGTTGAGCTGAAACCGAATGAATCGATAGAACATCGAGGCCAATAACTTGCGTTTCAATTTTTGTTGTTTCATTAAATGTTTTGTAATGGGGCTTTATACAACTTCTTGCAGACACGAAAGGGCGATAATTTTAGGCCTGAACTGCCTATGCTATGCCACCTAGTGATGAGTCAGGGGCAGATAATCTTCTGTGGCTATAAACTACTACTTCGTGACAGGCAAGGGCGATAATCTTAAGTAGGTGGCAATCAAACCAGTAGGGGCTTAGCGCGTGATATTCTTAGTAGGGGGTAGTGAGAGAGAGACTGAGGGAGATAAGTCCCTCCCTGTCTCTCTCTCTCACTACCCCCAACTAAGAATATCACACGCTAAGCCCCTACTGGTTTGACTGCCCCCTGGCGGTGAAATGTGCGTCCTAATCTGCTCATTGATTAGAGAAGTGGAAGCTTCAAGTTCGTGATGCTTTGCTGAATCGATGTGTCACTTGCAATCAATCAATCTATGAGCACAGGCTACAAAACGTGGCTGTCACTTCTCTACTTGGTCACTCGCCTTTAAACAAGGCCGGGTTTTGTGGTGGTCTCGTCTGTATCGTTGCTGAACAGATTTTTTTTTTTTTGGCGTCAGTTCAGGATCAGATTCCGAATCTCATCAACAACACCGGACTGGACATCTAGGGCATGATTCAGCTGGAACGCAGAAGAAGAAGAAGATTCGGAACCAGATTCTTCTCAGGGAGCCTAGTGTCTTGTAAATAAATGGCTTGCGAACAGATGCTCTCGACATGCTTCTTCCAGCTCATGTCTTTTGTCAGAGTCACTCCAAGGTACTTTTTTGTTTGTTTTTTGCTGTCACATCTTCTACAGTGGCGTTGCTCCCACGCCGCTCATTCCGAGTCCCTCAACTGGCAGCCCCACCTCCGCACATTCAGGACGCAGAATCCGAGACCAGTAGTCCAAGGGGAGCTAATCTATGTTAGGCCGTCAGGAGGCAACCAACCGAGGAGATACCGCACCGCTGCTGAGCCACCCCGGTGGAGCCCAGTAGAGCCCGCCCATGACACCACCCACTAAGCCCCCCCCCACTGATGACACTATTCCTTTAGTCGCGGAGCCAGCGTGAGTGAGGTCCCCCTCCGAGGGCGCCATCACGAGACTCCAAGGTACTTAATGGAGAGGACTGCCTTGCAATCTGTGGCCATGCAGCTGGCATTGATGCTGCCAGGGCTTTCTGCTTCTTGATGTAGTAGCTAATACAGCCACTCCAGAATAGTGCTGATTAGCCATGATACCAGACACTGGTCCCAGCGATGGCAACAATGCTGTAACTTAGGTTAGGTTAGGTTAGGGATGGAAGTTCAGTTTAACGTCGCGTATCGGCTTTCGTCATGTACGACGGGCTGAACAAACCAACCAGGGTATAAACAAAAATTTATGTTCCTGAATCACTGTCTTAGCCAAAAGGCTGAGAAGAGATCAGAATTAAGGGTTAGGTTAGGTACATTATGGTCTTATAAGGGAGATAATTTCAACACACACTATAAGGGAGATAATTTTAACACTTACAAATAAGGGCAATGTTTCAGAGAAGTAGGTCTTATATGGGAGGGAGTCTTATAATGGGAGGCCTTATAAGGGAGGTTCCACTGTAGTCTGTATCATGCCCATCAACCGCTTTGCGGCCATCTCCACATCGACCCAGCACAACTTGTCCTTAAGGGCTTTCTGCCATGAGGACATAAAACCTCCACTCAACCAACCAACCAAGCCCGTAAAACAAGGTACATCCCGGAACAGCAGTGCTTACTCACCCCATGCTCCTGCACCAGGCTGGGAAAGCTGCGCATGGCCAGGAGCAGCAGGCGGCAGCGCTCCAAGGTGTGGGAGATCTTGTCTGCCACCGTCAGCAGCATCTGGCACTGCACCTGAGTGGGGATCGCCGCAAAGATGTCTGCAGAGCAAGAAAGAAACAAACTGTCATGGAAATCTTGTCCGCCACTGTCAGCAGCATCTGGCACTGCACCTGGGTAGGGATCGCAGCAAAGATGTCTGCAGAGCAAGGAAGAAAGAAACTGTCATATTTAAAGAGATAGAACCAATATGCTCAATTCTCCTAATAATAATAATAATGGGCATTTTTAGCGTTTAATCTTAAATAAGCCCTAAGCGCCTACAATAATAATAAAATTGGGTGGCGCGCCTCTGGCTGCGACGCACTCTCCAGGTGGGAGCAACCCGAATTTTGCAGAGACGCCTCTGTGACTATAATGTACCTAACCTAACCTAACCTAATAAATAAGTTATTAATAAATTTAAAAAAACAATAGAAACAAATGAACGTCAAAAATATGTTAAACACAAGCAGACACACACACACACAAATACACACACACACGCGCGCGCGCTCACACACACACAATAAATGCACACACACACACAAACGCGTGCACGCGCACCCACAAACGCACGCAAGCACACACACACACGCATACAAACACACATGCACGGAAGGGACAAAGTACTTTGAAAGGAAATGAAGCAGACTATGATTTGAAGAGAGTAGTTTTGAGAGAAGACTTAAATGAAGAAAGGGAGTTGGCAGAACGGAGAGGTAAAGGGAGTTTATTCCAAGTGGAAGGAGCCTGAAAAGAGAAAGAACATTCGCCAAGGGTTCTGGTGCGGCAACGAGGGATCTGGAGGAGAGAAGCGTCAGAGGAAGAATGCCCTATTTAGTAGACACTGTCCTTAATTTCTTCTTAGGGTCATTGGGGTTCCTGATTTGTTCCACTCTTAAAGACCCACCACATCACGTGTCAAAATCACGGTTTTCACGTGTTTTTCCTCTTATAGCTGGTAAGAAATCTTAAGAAATCTTCCAAGCATATGAGGGAATTGGGGGTCTCTAAGGGGTACACTCACCCTCTATTTACAGCTTTAACCCTTTCGCTGCCAGCCATTTTTCAGCCAAACATTTCTGCCAAACTTACCTAGGAAACGAAAAGTTGGCATCTGCAGTATTGTGAATCCCCCAATGACATGCATCAAATAAACCCTTTCTTTATCTCCCACAATTAACGACATCAGGTCACTGGATAACTGATCCAACTTTTAAGCCTTTTAGTAGCATGGGTGTTAAATCAGTGTGGTGCTAAAATGCGACATCGGCGGTGAAAGGGTTAAGGGGTTACCCCCACCCCCCAGTTTCAAATCTTAAGGGTCAAGACAAAAACATAATTATGAGAAACTGCACTCCACTTACCACGCGCTTATAACTTAAGACACATGCTTGATCATAGGAATAATATCAATTGTATGTACACACAAACTGCACTCCACTTACCACGCGCTTATAACTTAAGACACATGCTTGAAAGGTCGATCATAGGAATAATATCAATTGTATGTACACACAAACTGCACTCCACTTACCACGCGCTTATAACTTAAGACACATGCTTGAAAGGTCGATCATAGGAATAATATCAATTGTATGTACACACAAACTGCACTCCACTTACCACGCGCTTATAACTTAAGACACATGCTTGAAAGGTCGATCATAGGAATAATATCAATTGTATGTACACACAAACTGCACTCCACTTACCACGCGCTTATAACTTAAGACACATGCTTGAAAGGTCGATCATAGGAATAATATCAATTGTATGTACACACAAACTGCACTCCACTTACCACGCGCTTATAACTTAAGACACATGCTTGAAAGGTCGATCATAGGAATAATATCAATTGTATGTACACACAAACTGCACTCCACTTACCACGCGCTTATAACTTAAGACACATGCTTGAAAGGTCGATCATAGGAATAATATCAATTGTATGTACACACAAACTGCACTCCACTTACCACGCGCTTATAACTTAAGACACATGCTTGTAAGGTCGATCATAGGAATAATATCAATTGTATGTACACACAAACTGCACTCCACTTACCACGCGCTTATAACTTAAGACACATGCTTGAAAGGTCGATCATAGGAATAATATCAATTGTATGTACACACAAACTGCACTCCACTTACCACGCGCTTATAACTTAAGACACATGCTTGAAAGGTCGATCATAGGAATAATATCAATTGCATGTACACACAAACTCTACATTTTCAGAAACCCTGGGTCATGCATAGTATTAGTACATGAAGCAGAAAAAAAATAATTTTGAAATCAAACCAGGCACACTTGCTAAAAAACCAATCAAAGGAGTCAAAGTTTCTCAGTCAATACCATTGTGGTTGTGCAAAAATGCAAGATTGATATTTGCTGAGACACAAACACCATATAATACGATGAATTATTTTATCTTTTTTTAGATCTGAAATTGCAAAGCGATATTACAAAGATCAAGCCACGCACAACAGTCAACGTCGAACGCACTCAAGCTTCAAAATCTCCTGTTAAGTGAATATCAAAACCAACATTAGACCGGATACATATTTTTTTTATGTACCATTGATTTATCATTTTGCCAACCCAGGTAACCACTTAGAAGCCCTTCTTTGTTGTTATACATGTGCCTCAAACAGATGCATCTCAGTTAACCCTCTTGCATTCGCAATTGTTACAGACAACACTTTAAGTGTTCAGATTCTTTCACACATTTTCAGGAAAATCTGTTGTTGTTTTTTAAGCACACAGAGTGCAATACAGTTACAATCACTTCATTGCAAGTGAGAAGCTCCTTCATAGTGTGTGTATAACAAGCCAGAACTTAGTACGTGATGAAAATGCCATCAGAGGGGGCCTCAGAGTGGGGGGTAAGCTACGGGCGGTTTTGGGGCGGCTTAAATACACAGAGGCAACTTCTAGCTGGGCGGTTTTTGGGCGGAATAAATTTCTGAAATCATAAATCATGAGTCGTAATGTCAAACTGGTAACTGCTTTTGAAACATGTCTTCTCCTACTGTGCTGATACAGCTGTTAAATTTTAGCCATTTTCGGGTGTCGATTACAGCTGCTCAGAGCGTTCTCCCAAACATGTTTTGCGTGCCAGTCTGTCATTGCCAACTATCATGTCCTGTCCAGATAGCGGAAGGGGCAGCTGCTATTGTGGATGTGTGGGCTACAATTTGTTTATGATAGTAGAGATGGCTTGCCAAGGGTACATCCCCACTCTTTCTACCAAAAGGATTTGAGGACAGCTGGCAATAGGGAAGGTTCCCTCAAGGCCAACCTTCTTCTTCTGCGTTCCCAGGCCATATGGCCATAATGGGCAAGGTACGTATGTGTCCAGTTTTCAGTTTTTACTGGTCTCCACGCTGTGTACAGCCGACATATTCCGAGCTCTTAAAAAGAGAAAAATTATTTGGAAGATTTTATTTTTCAAAGGCAGGAGAATGGGCCAATAAGTTAGAAAGATAGTAGAACTACTAGAAGGTAGTAAGCAAAGGGAAAAGGCAGAGTCAAAGAGAGTGGCAGATTAGAGGAAGTTACAAGCACAGAACTTCCAGAAGGTGGGGGAACTATTTTTACGAAAGACCCCGGGCTGGTATCCCCACGGGGTCACTCGAGGATGGGGCGGGGTTGTCCAGCTCCCCGCATGGAGGCACGAGGCATCCACCCACTGCCCCGTGAAGGCCAACCAATCCGTTTGGCTGCATGCAGCGCTAGTGCAAATGCCCCTTAGTTTCAAAGTCATAAGTCTTACACAAAAAACTTGTACCATGAGGTTCCATTACTGTACAAAAAAATCATTCATTCTACAGCTCTTACGTTACTATACGCTCTTAACCCTTTCACCGCCAATGTCGCATTTATGCACCACAATGGTTTAACACCCACGTCACTAAAAGGCATCAAATCAGGGCCTGTTATCCGAAGACTCTATTTTCTTGAATTTGGGAGGTAAGGATAGGCCTAATGTTATACATGTTACAGAGGAATTCTCAGTATTGCAGTTATTTTTTCTCTCTCTACCCAGTTAAGTTAAAGGTGTTTTGGGGCTGAAAAATGGCTGGCGGTGAAAGGGTTAAACATTAAAATTAACACAAAAAACAATGCACAATCGAACCTCAGAATTCGGACCACCCAAATCACTGGCCAAACTGTAACTGTGCTAGGTGGTCATTATACTGGACACTCTTTTTGTAATGAATAATAAGTAGATCAGAGTCTGAATAAAGCTTTTTATTAAAAGGTAAAACTGTCCCAATTATCAAGGTGTCTGCGATACAGGGGTCAGTGTCACATGGTTCGATCGTTTTTCCATTCTGAAATAACAGAAAAGAAAGTGAGAGTGGCTTTACCAGTGAGCAGCGTGTGTCGGTGTTCGCCGGAGTCTGCCTGTAGAGCCTCCATCATCCCCTGAACCTCTTCCCACAGCTGGCGCTCGTGAGGGAAACTGCGGAACCTGAACACGAACGTAATGTAATGCCAAAGTTTAATCAGTAGACTATAGGCCAAGGCCCATTACCGATGCCATGATGGGGATATAAGATATACAGTGGAATCCGTTTAATTGGCCATCGGATAATCGGCCAAAGCCGCTTGATCGGCCAATTTACTCTGGAACAGAATTTTTTCTTCTTAAGCATGTGTTATTTTGTTCGTTTTTACGGCCAAAGCTGAAATCTTCAATTTCGCTTTATTGGCCACTTTTTCTCTCTAATTTTTCCTCTTTACCCCTTTTTGAGAGGGAGAACAACAGAGGCAGACAAACTGACAACACGCTTTTGACGTTTACATGGTTGAGTGTGAAGTTGGAAGGTGAGCTGTTGTCAATTGAAAGACCCTGCATGGCGCTAAAATCACTCAAGTCAAGAAAACAAAATCATTGTCTTTTACTCGTGCTTCTGTCAAGTTGTAGGATTAATAAACACACACACACACACATCACAAAAAGGGAAAGAATTTGAATTTGAACTGCAACATTTAATTTTGACGTCATTGCTTTTGACTTGCATAATTCATTAATTGCGTCATACACTATACAGTATCTCGATGTTCGTTTTATCGGCCGATTCGCTTTATCGGCCATATTTTTCTTGGTTCCAAAAGTGGCCGATTAAGCGGATTCCACTGTAATTATAATCCAACAAAATGTGGAACCTCAGAAATATTATAGACTAAAGAAAGACTTAGCATGCAACTTAACAGGACTCTTGAAAGTACGACTACGAGTGAACATGGGTTGATAAATCAAATTTAACAGAAATGAAAGTGTTTTCCATAAGGATGAAATTGTGACTATGAGTATGAGGGTCCCAGGGACTCTCTCAGTCTCTATGCAAACTTTAAGAGTCCTTTTCAAAAAATGTTTTTATCCCAATCTTAATCAATGTGTAAAAAAGCTGCCATCTATGATCTACCAAAGTCTTTCAGTTTCACTTTTCAGTTCCATACAAAACTTCAGACAACAAATTTGCTTTTGTAACTTGAGAATTCTTTAAATCTACCAGTAATTTAGTAAACAAAGCGTTTCACACATCAATGCATTGTCTGGCTTTCAGTTCACTGTTTCAGTAAATGATTCACACCATTTTCAATAAAAACAAATTTTTTAAATTAAAATTATAAATTAAACAGTAGAAATAACATACATTTCCTCCAAGTGCTTGGCTGCTTCGTTGACATTGCGGCTTGCCTTTTCCACCTGATAGGACTCAAACTGCAAAACAGATCAACTTCGTTCAACCATGAGCCACTTCATCATTCAGTTTTTGACAACCAATAAGTCCCATTTTTTTTCATATCATCTTTGTGTTTGTCACTCCACCGGAAGAAGTTTGACGACACACACTGTGGATCGGGAAATAACTCAGTCTCGGAGATCTCTCACGGCCATCGCCGTATCAGCTCGGGTTTTTTCCGTTTTCATGCACTCCAAACCGCCCACCCGTTCAATTCTTTTTCTCTTCCCCCCACCCCAACCCCCCCACCCCAACCCCCCACCCCCCCCCACCCCCGATGAAAGCATACAAACGATAATCATACAGATATATATACATGACTGATCTGAATTAAACAATTTTTTTCCAGTTCACCAGATTTCAGTCACAATCAATCATTCTAATTTCAATGAATCATACTTTATATTATACTGCTGGTGCTTGTTTTCTATAGCTTTACGAATTAAGACATTTCTCCAGTAAAAAAAAAAGAGTCTAAGATTAGGCGAGGGAGCCTAGTTCAGAAACTAATTTCCTAAAAATAATACACTTCAAACACACGTCTCTCTCTCTCTCTCTCTCTCTCTCTCTCTCTCTTACATTAGTTACAAGTGCACATGATGTGTGTGTGTGTGTCTCAGTGTCTGTGTGCATGCACATGTGTGTGTGTGCCACTGTGTGTGTTTGTGTACAGATATACATGACTGTCAGAGAGACCAGAGAGAGAGATAGAGAGAGAAAAAAAAGAGAGAGAGAGAGAGAAACTAATTTCCTAAAAATAATACACTTCAAACACACGACAACACACACACACACACACACAATCAATAACTAAGTTGATTGTGAGCACTTATCTGGAACTGGAAGAAGAAAAAGAGATGAACGACAAGGAGAGAGAGAGAGAGAGAGAGAGAGAGAGAGAGAGAGAGGAGAGAGAGAGGAGAGAGAGAGAGAGAGAGAGAGAGAGAGAGAGAGAGAGAGAGAGAGAGAGAGAGAGAGAGAGAGAGAGAGAGAGAGAGAGAGAGAGAGGAGAAGAGAGAGACTCAGAGTTTTCTTGGACACGCAATTGTACTTTTCTTACCTGGATAACAAATGAAGAGGGAAACAAAGATTTGGCAGTGATCAGCCAGGCTTTGGAAGCGTACGGGTCCGTCTTTGAATATTTTCTTGCACGCAAAACTAGATAGTCAACATCAGACAAGTGGTTTCCTTCCATCTTTCCCGCAGTCGCCATTTTATTTTGGTTGGCTACACACCACATATCAACTTCCGTTTGGGAAGCAGACCAACAAAAATAGTCCACAGTTACAAGATCGACCAAATTAAGTCAAAACAGTAGCTGTGAAGTCATAGGCTTTCAACGGGTGGTTGATTTAATTCTTTAGCGACAATTTCCAACCAAATAGTGCTTTGATTCTGTCTTTATTTCATTCAAGACCAGTTTGACTATCATCATGGATAATTTGTAAGCCTAACCATAAAACCGCTTGCAGCAGAATCAAGTTTTCCTGCTTCAATCTCCCAGCACAGACTATAATAGTTTCACTATTATATTGTGACTGACAAAGGGCGAAGAGGTGGAAGGGGAAAAGGGAGAGAGAGAGAGAGAGAGAGAGAGAGAGAGAGAGAGAGAGAGAGAGAGAGAGAGAGAGAGAGAGAGAGAGAGAGAGA
>CM065699.1:37874959-37877459 GCA_017654935.2 Phymorhynchus buccinoides
AGGACTTTGATGACGATGAAAGTTCGTTTAACGTCCTCGATCCGGCCTGGAACAGGCACATACTATGGGACATTAATAACTATAAAGATAGTGGGACGTACGATCCTGGAGGTACTGCAATACCAGGAAAGTCCCCGAAGTTGGTTTTTTTAATAATCAAGATAGTTAATAATACAATCTGGACATTGTAAGCACAGAACTTTCAGAAGGTGGGGGAACTATATTGGTACCAAAAAAAACCCACCCACACCCCACACACCCACACCGGTATCCCCACGCGGGGGAGATCCCCCAATATCACTCTCACTCCTCCTCCGAAGTCGGAGAGTGGCTGCCCACGTGGCGGGGTAATCAAAAAACGGTCACACACACGTAATGTTCTCCTCCCTAGTTGGTGCATTTGTACCATAGTGTTCAATTGCTTCGGCTGTTGGGATGATCCATGGAGTCTTTAAGACAGGGAACGACGACAACAACAACAACAACAACACCAACAACTCTACTCCTTATAAAACAGCACCTACCCATTTCCATCCTTTCTCTAATGTGTGTATTATATTAGCACATGTAGGTCAGACCCGGTATTGCAGTACCTCCAGGATCTGCTCAGATCATTGAATAATGGTTGGAGTTGATGGTTCGTCCCGTGTAGGTGCTGGGTTTTTTGCAGCCGAGTGGACGTAAAACCTAGGGGAAGACGGGGTAAAAAGCGCATGGGCGGGTAGCGGGTAAGAAGCCCACCCCAATTATCTCATGAAATAAAGAAACTTTCAGTCAAATTTGCCCATGAGACGAATGCTAGACATTAACGCTCGTCTCATGGGCAAAATGAGACTGAAATTTGCTTCATTTCATGAGATAATTGGGGTGGGCTTCTTACCCGCCCATGCACTTTTTACCCCGTCTTCCCCTAACTTTCATTCATTCAATCCTTTCTCTCCCCATTCCAAAATATTATCTCCATCAACTACCCCACCCACCCACCCACCCCACCTTCCCGCGACCCCATCACCAACACCTCCATCCATTACCACACACAAATTCCCAAAAGACCTACAGATTTTTCTCGGTCCGTTACTAGTTATAGATACAACAAGCGCGAAATCGCAATAGTTTGTGGCACGCGGTCTATTTTTACCACTCCAATCATGAGTCACCTCCCCTGGCTTTTCAATAATTTTAATCTGTAAACCAGAATGTTATCTCTGCACCATTTCGTAACTTTTTATATCTTTTGGAAAACATTTAAAACTATGTATCCTACTTATATACTCATCAAAAGAAGCACCGCATACTCGTCGTGTCTGTTGTAGTGTCTGTATTACGTATGTTTATTATTTTGTACGCTTTTAAAATACATCATTTTAAAGCAGCCTCAGCGGCCTCAATTTGGCGGTGCATACCCCTGAGGTAAGCGTAGCCTTGAGGTTTAACGATTTGATCTGTATATAGGGACTTGGTTCCCACCTCCAGTATTGTTCCCACCATATTTGTATTTACAAATGTCCCATATGTGTCTGATTCAGACCAAGAGGACGTAAAACTCCATTTTCGTCGTCGTCGATTTTCTCCATCTTTTAACTCGATTCTGAAGTGTGACAATTTTCCCACCATATTTGTATTTAAAATGTGTGTCTGATTCAGACCAATTAAAACACCATTTTCGGACCGATTTGAATTGCGACAATTTGGGACCGACCGACAGACAGACAGACCGACCGACAAAGTGAGTTATAGGTTTGTGGCTTGAGCCACAAACAACAAACAAACAACTACACGACAAGTGTAACATTCACTTTCTAACTACTCAAAAACTAGCAATAATGATTTGAAACTACTAACCCAATACAGCAGAACTAACATTAGAAATAATTTCTTTAGTAACAGAGTCACTAAAATACTGGAATTCTCTTCCAGCACATCTAGTATATCAAATTAGCACCTAACCTTAATCAGTTCAAAAACCTCCTCGATAAAGACCCCAAGATTCAACAATTGAAATGTGTATATTATGATTAACACATCTAAAAGCGTCCTAGTCATGCCAATCATGAAAAAAAGAATACAAATAATCAGAAAGGACACATTAAGAGGCCGCGAGGCCTAGCTGTCCTCATTCTCTGACCTGACCTGTAAAGTGACCTTATTTTATTCACAAGAGACAAAACAAAATCTACTGGATATTTCCGCGAATGCGCCTTTATAGACAAAACAAGAAAACAGCAAACAGCAAATATAGCAAAAGGGGGAAAGAAAAGAAAAGAAGTGTGAGGAAGGAAGGGGGTGGGCGGGAATGAGGGTGGGGGGTGACGGTTGGGTGTGTGGTGTGTGGGGGGGGGGGGGGGAAAGGGAGATGACCCCTGAACAGACTTATGCGGTGACTTGAAGGTGACACGGGTAGGCCTATGCTAGCCATAGTACCCGGGCCGATAGTTATCGTTCTTGGTTTCAGTTTACACAGGAAGCGAAGTAATGAAGGACCCAGACTCAAACAAAAACA
>CM065699.1:37882459-37884959 GCA_017654935.2 Phymorhynchus buccinoides
AGGCACCCCACGCAGGCACGCTCAGACATAGAGAGAGAGAGAGAGAGGGGGGGGGGGGGAGAGAGAGAGAGAGAGGGGGGAGGGAGGGGGAGAGGAGTAGGGGGAGAGGGGACAGTAGGGGCAGGCGCAGTAGAACCTATATATAACGCTTTAGTGCTCTTAGCAAATCGTAAAAGTAGAAGGCTTTTTCTTTCCTTCTCCAGCTGACAGCTTAGTGTTCAGAAAAAGGTAAAGTACATGGACTGTCTCCAACCGTTCTTTAGATTCCGACGAAAGCGAACTTATTACCAAAAAAAATGTGTATTGCTCAGATTTTCTGTCAGTGGAAGAATAATAATAATATATTCATAATATAAATATTCTCATATATATTTTTTTTAAAGGCGGAGTTAGAAAAAAGAAGAAGAAAGAAGTTTGGCCTGTATTCAAATTGACATAGTATGACCGAGACTTATCATCATGATATCTTAGAAGTCCTTCTAAAGTAGGCCTAGTAGGATTTAACAGGACTTCCGAAGGACTTCTGAAGGTCTGTGTACATACACGTTAACATGATTCACAAAATGTCACTATTTCTCCATGACAACATAGCGTGTTGTAAGTCATATTGTGTGAGTGGCCTAACACGTACTGTGCTGCCATGGGGAAATAGAGAGATTTTTTTGAATAAGGTTAACGTGTACAGAGACCTTAAGATATAGGGGAAGACGGGGTAAAAAGCGCATGGGCGGGTAAGAAGCCCACCCCATTTATCTCATGAAATAAAGAAAATTTCAGTCAAATTTGCCCATGAGACGAATGCTAGACATTAACGCTCGTCTCATGGGCAAAATGAGACTGAAATTTGCTTTATTTCATGAGATAATTGGGGTGGGCTTCTTACCCGCCCATGCGCTTTTTACCCCGTCTTCCCCTACTAGGCTACTACCCCGAAACAGAAGGGAAACCAACAAACAAAAATAAGGAGGTCCCATTTTATTTGGGCACGCAATTTGAGAAAGACATAAGTCACGCAATATCAACAAAGTAATACACGGTAGTGTTAATGATAGGATTGCAAGAGTCCCCCCCCCCCCACCCCCCACCCCTAATTAAAATTTGAGCAGACGCACAGCCAAGACGCGTCCAAACTACAGTTGAACGGTGGTACTGTATTGCGTGTGCGTGCGCGTGTTTGTACAAGTGCATGTTTGGTTAAGTTTGTGTGCGTTTCAGTGAGAATGTGTTTTCTGTGTGTTTGATGAAATATGTCTGTGTATGTCTGTGTGCAAGAACGCGTTCACTCTCGTGCGTGCACGTACGTGAGTGTGTTTCTGTTTTGCGTGTGTGTCTGCTGTGCGTGTGTGTGTGCGTGTGTGAGTGTTTCAATGTTGATTGTAAAGCGCTTTGTGCTCGATAAAAAAAACCGCTATGTAAATATCCGTTTATTATTATTATTATTACTGTTTGGAATTTAATAAACCTGTAATAAACCTTGAAACAGAGACCGACCTCTCTCTCTCTCTCTCTCTCTTCTCTCTCTCTCTCTCTGTGCAAAATACCATCAATCAATCGATATTTTTTATTGTCCATTTCGATGGCTTGGAGTCAAAACGGACTATCTTTAGATAGTCCATTGTCATATTATTGAACTTATTACGAAAACTAATAAATTGTATTTAAAAAAGACTGCTGAAATATGCAAAAACGCCTTTTTATATTTCTGCAGTCATTGTTTGATACAAGTTATTAGTTTTTGTAATAAATCCAATAACACGTCAATGGAATATCTAAAGATAGTCCGTTTTGACTCCAAGCCATCGATTATTTTGTACAGGAAATTCTTCATCGTAAGCGAAAGAATAAAAGGCAGAATCTTCAACTTGGTTGCATTCAGAGAGCTGGCTGCACACGAGTTGTTGTTAGTTTGGGTGACTACCGTCTGACACAAACAACTCGGTAGGCCTATCTATGTCTCGATCCTGGAGCTACGGTCAGCAGGATGGTGAGTAGAGTTGTTGTTGTTTTTTCTCGGATTTTATTTACTTCTATAGCAGACCCAATATTAATTTTGGCCCCTGATTTTAAAAACAACAACAACCCAACACTTTTAAAGGGGCACCCTGACCGATGAGGTTTTTTTTGCAAGAGACACGTCGAGATCAGCAGGAAAACACCCTTTATAGAGATTGCAACACTCCCTTTTGCTCTGGCTTCCTAGAAATCAAACCGTCAAACCGGCGATTCCTCCTTGGCGGAGGTGCTGGAAGTCAAACTCTTTCAGTGAAAGAGTAGGACGCCTGAGTCGCTTAGACCAAGTCGCGAAATTTCCACTATACAAGCCTTTTTATTTAGTTTACCAAAAGGAGTTTCGCTCACAACAAAGGAAATGGCTCCAATTTTTTTATACTTTACTACAAAGAAGAGAAAGCTTCAACCACTCTTGAATGTCCTCCACCCACCCCGCCCAAAATGGCTTCTCTCTCTCTCTCTCTCTCCGGCAACTCCGCCAAGGAGGAAT
>CM065699.1:37892459-37894959 GCA_017654935.2 Phymorhynchus buccinoides
CTACGGAACTGTTGACGAGGCGGTGAAAGAGAAAGACGGCTTGGCTGTGCTCTGTATGTTTATCAAGGTGAGGAGAGAGAGAGAGAGAGAGAGAGAGAGAGAGAGAGAGAGAGAGAGAGAGAGAGAGAGAGAGAGAGAAAAGAGAGAGAGGAGAGAGAGAGAGAGAGAGAGAGAGAGAGAGAGAGAGAGAGAGAGAGAGAGGGAGGGTGAGAGAGGGAAAGAAGAGAGAGAGAGAGAAAGGAGAGAGAGAGAGAGGGGGGGGGAGAGAGAGAGAGAGAGAGAGAGAGAGAGAGAGAGGGAGAGAGTTAGAGAGAGAGAGAGAGAAAGAAGAGAGAGAGAGAGGGAGAGAGAGAGAGATAGGGCGAGATAACAAATGAATTGGTTTAATGTTATCAGCAAGGTACATGCTATATGAGAGAGAGAGAGAGAGAGAGAGAGAGAGAGAGAGAGAGAGAGAGAGAGAGAGCGAGAGAGAGAGAGAGAGAGAGAGAGAGAGAGAGAGATATTGAGGGAAATATAACAAATGAATTGGTTTAATGTTATCAGCAAGGTACATGCTATATGAGAGAGAGAGAGAGAGGAGAGAGAGAGAGAGAGGAGAGAGAGAGAGAGAGAGAGAGAGAGAGAGAGAGAGAGAGAGAGAGAGAGAGAGAGAGAGAGAGAGAGAGAGAGAGAGAGAGAGACAAACAAATTAATTGGTTTAAGAACGATTACTCTGGAGAAATTACCGGGAGACGCAAAGAGCCGTAAAGAACAATAACTCTGGAGAAGTAAGACGCAAAGAGCAATAACTCTGGAGAAATTACAGGAAGAAGCAAAGAGCTTTTCATCCTTATAGAATACAACGCGATCTCCAGAGAGTTATTGTTCTTTGCGTTTGCCCTAGTCTTTCACCTGTACAAGGTTATTATAGTCTGTCCACTGTGGCCACTGCAAGTATACCCTTGACAGCAAGAGTTAGAGACCCACTGACCCACCACGATTAAGTCCCCTGGATTTATTTTTTTTGGGGGGTAGCTGTGACCCACATACAAATGCTCCCAATTTCAAATTGAGGCTGTTCTTTCAAATGATGTTTCGTTTTCAATTTGGTGACATTTGTATGGGAGTCAAACCTGGTCAAAAACAAGATTTTATACCAGCTATAAGAGGGAAAACAAACAACGTGAAACCCGTGATTTTGACACGTGATCTGGGCCCTTGTTGGTCAGTATCCAAAAAGGGCATTCACTCTTGCAAAAAGGCAGCCATTCAGTGGCCTCAAATAGGGTTACTGGCGATAATGACACCCTTGTTTGGTCAGTGCTCAAGCCATCTTCCCCCCACCCACCCACCAAGGGCATTCACTCTTGCAAAAAGTGGTGGTTGCAGTAGAATGAGTGCAACTTTTCCTGGTATACAAGGATTTCCTGTTTTTGAATTTACCAGAACAGGAAGTTCCTTTTATTTTTTTTTAATCTGTCAAACAAGATCTTTGTGTGTGTACTGTATTTTTCAAACACTTTTTATAATAAGCATTTGTATAAATTGTGAAAAAACCCACCTAAAATACCTTCATAAATCAATGTTTGCTTCAGCTGCAGGGGGACATTACCCCTGGACCCCCCCGCCTTTCAGGGTTTTTTCATTTTGTGTAGTTGCATTCATGCAGTATAGTAGCCAATAGGGCATATATGTCCATTTTTTCAGGTGGACAAGGCTCATGAGGGATATGAAGTGGTCAGCAACCAGCTGGCCAAAGCCGCCTGCAAAGGGGACTGCTGCAAACTGACCAGCACCTTTGACCCTTCCTGTCTACTGCCCAGTACGATTTTCAGCACGTGGTGCTTTTCTTTTATTGTCACTCACCGACACACGCACGCACGCACGCGTATATTCATGCACACACACACCAGCTGCTTTGAAGACAACTAGTCACACACACACACACACACGCACGCACACACGCACGCACACGCACACACACACACACACACACGCCTAAACGTGTGCATTGATGTTGTGTGTGTGTGTTTCTTTGTTTGAGTACATATGTATGTGTGTGTGTGTGTGTGTGTGTGTGTGCCAGTGCGCACGCGCGTGTGTCACATGCGCGCGCTCGTCTGTGTGTGTGTGTGTGTGTGTGTGTGTGTGTGTCTGTGTGTGTGTTATGTGTCTGTTTTTTGTATATGTTGCGTGCGTGCGTTCGTGCGCCCGTGCGCGTGAGTACACGCGTGTGTATATAAAACTGCAGGTAACGTGCGTGCGTGCGTGCGTTCGTGCGCGTGCG
Organism: Phymorhynchus buccinoides; assembly: GCA_017654935.2. Taxonomy (NCBI): domain Eukaryota; kingdom Metazoa; phylum Mollusca; class Gastropoda; order Neogastropoda; family Raphitomidae; genus Phymorhynchus; species Phymorhynchus buccinoides. The sequence goes on from CM065699.1 coordinate 37,894,729, forward strand.
TGTGTCACTTGTGAATCTGACCGTCTCGTTTCACTTTAAAACTGCAGGTAACACTGATCGTTTCTGGACTTACCATGGCTCCCTAACCACTCCCCCCTGCTACGAATGTGTGCAGTTCATTTTGTTTGAGGAGGTGCTGGAGTTCTCCAAGGAACAGGTCAGTGGATTACCTTACGTTACGTAACAAATATGGGACGTTCCGTTACGTAGACCCGTTTTACGTAACGTTAC
>CM065699.1:37899959-37902459 GCA_017654935.2 Phymorhynchus buccinoides
GGCTTGTATTGCTAGAGAAGGATCATACCTTCTAGTATCTAATGGTCAACCTATGGCGATATTTTTCACGCCAGAGGGCAGTCAATGCACTAGGGGCTTATCACGCGATTTTCTTACTTGGGCGTAGTGAGAGAGAGAGTGATGGTAGGACCACGCACTGTCTCTCTCTCTTTCTTTATCCCCAACTAATAATATAGAGAGGATTAGCCCCACACGAGCGTCATGCCCTCTGGCGTGAGAAAAATCGCACTAAGTCTCTGATTATAAGTTAACGCTCAAAATATGTTTGTAAATTATTTGATGCATGTAGTGACGTGTCTTGAGTGTGCTGCTCGTCTCTAATGTAACATTGCAATCTATTACAAGTATTACTAGTATACTACTCACTGTTATTATGTACTATTGCAAAGTAATAGATAATGTATTAATGTATGTAATAGTAAAATACTGTTATTATGTATTATTGTAAAGTAATAGATAATGTATTAATGTATGTAATAGTAATTGCATAACGTCCACAAAATAGACGTATGTTCTCGATGAAACAAACACAGAGGGAGAGACGCACAGACACACAGACACACACACGCACGCACGCACGCACGCACACGCACACACACACACACACACGCACGCACGCGCACGCACGCACGCACACACACACACACACGCAAGCAGGTGCGCGCACGCACACGCACACACACACACACACACACACACACACACACACACACACATATTGTACACATCTTAACATCATGCTACTTTTTAATGCTCAAAGAATCTCAAGGTCTATTATAATTATTATTACATATATCATAATAATTATAGGAATACTATTTAACCTTAATCACGAGTAACTAACCATTTGTTCTGCATTGTTCTTGGAGGTTTAATTGTGTTCGTTTCTTCGATGGATCGTAATTTCAACCTCAAGCTTTTTTGGGAATTTAGTGATAACAATAGGAAATGATTCAGGGTTGGTGGATGTGCTGAAAGGTACGACGGGGGGTGGAATGGGGGTGGTGGTGGTGGTGGTGGTGATTGAAACCGAGAAGAGGAGGGGGTGGTTGAAGCAGTTGATAATACCAAAATCAGTAGTACAGTGGAACCTCCCTTATAAGACCTTCCAAAGTCAACCAAAATGACGTCTTATAAGGGAGAGGTCTTGTAAGGGAGGTAATTTTAATACTTACAAAAAAGGGTAATGCCTCAGAGAACTAGGTCTTATAATGGGATGGAGTCTTATACAGTGGAACCTCCCTTATAAGACCTTCAGAAATCGTCCAAAATGAGGTCTTATAAGGGAGGGGTCATATAAGGGAGGTAATTTTAATACTTACAAAGAAGGGCAATGTCTCGGAGAAGTAGGTCTTATATGGGAGGGAGTCTTATAATGGGAGGTCTTATAAGGGAAGTTCCACTGTATTTTTTGTTGTTGTTGGGGGGGGGGGGGGGGGGGGGGGGGGGGGGATGGGTGGGGGGGGGGGGGGGGCAGGTGGGGGGTATTACTTGGAGAGGAACAATAAACTAAACACTGGATACGAAAGTCAGTGAAATAGGGTGAAATGAAATTGACGGACGGTGAACATAGACACCTACTTTCTACCCCCCCCCCCCCCCCCCCACCCCATATGTACCCCTCCCGCCCCCCCCCCCCCCCCCCCCCACCCACATGAAAGCACGGGAGAGAACCAAAGATAGTTAGAATATAGGATGCAGCTGGACTTGGCATCAATTCAGACCTGTTTACTCTACTCTTTTCGAGTAGTATTCTACTCAATTTGGACCTCTACTCCTCTTCAAAACTGAAAATAATGCTCTTTAATTCTTGATTACTACTCATTTTCAGTGAACATTATTTGATGGTTTAATGAATAAAACTACACATTTTGCACCAAAACTACTCATTTCAGCGATCCAGACTACTCAAGACTTGTGTAGGGGGGGGGGGGGTAAACAGGTCTGCATCATGCTGGTTGCATGCTGAACGTACGCTGAACGTGCGCTGGCTGGCCAGGTCATCAAAACTTAGATCAGGGCGCACTCTCCCCAAGTACGTTGATGACTATGCCACGGCGTGGCTCTATCAACTATATGCAGATGCAGATGCAGACGTAGGTCTGCCTAGTGCCTGCGAGTATATCTGTAAGACCATAAGTCATATAAGTCATAAGTTTATTTATTGTCCATTGGCATATATTGTGCAACGCACATGGAAACTTGTCTTCCTGCCGTGTAAAATAAAAAATATTAAATAAAATTAGGAAACATAAATTTACATGACCAAATGTATATGTAACTCTCACACCACACCTAATCATTCACCCGTCTCTCCGCTATCTTGGTCACTCATCATGCAACCCACCACCACTTCCGCCTTCATGTTTAGCCCTTTCTTTTCCTTTTTCCTTCCTTTCCTCCTTTTTTCCTTGTTCCTTTTCTCTTTCCCCCCCCCCCCCCCTACCCCTTATTAATTTTTTTAGGTAGGCTTTTTCCC
>CM065699.1:37914959-37919959 GCA_017654935.2 Phymorhynchus buccinoides
TACAATGAAACACACACATACACACACTCACGCGTGCACGCGCACACACACAAATCAACACACACACACACATACATATACACATACATACACACACATACATACATATATACATACATACATAAATACATACATATTAATTACTTTAATTACTTTAATTGCAAGCTTCGTAAAAACTACAATTATACAACATTGTAAAGAAATGTTAAAAAATAATAATAACGCTAATAACAACACTGTAATAGGAACTCCGTATCCATGCACACTACGCGCGCGCGCTCTCTCTCTCTCTCTCTCTCTCCCCCCCCCCCCTCCCTCTCTCTCTCTCTCTCCTCTCTCTCTCTCTCATATCTCTCCCATTCTTACTTAAACAATGTACATACATATATACATACACGCACACGCATACACACACACACACACATATATATATACACACACATACATACACACACACACACACACACACACACTGACCACTTCAGAAGGTCTGTAGTACTTAGGGTTGACCCTCACCAACACTTGACCAGTGGCCTTGTTCTTGCCCACCTCTGTGGTCTCCTTCCCTTCCCACCTGTATTAGGTTTTTGGACGTTGTTAAGAATCATTGATGTGTGTTTCGCTACAGGGGAAGACGGGGTAAAAAGCCCATGGGCGGGTAAGAAGCCCATGCCAATCTTATATATATTTTCGAAATCTGTATGTGTGTGTGTGTGTGTGTGTGTGTGTGTGTGTGTGTGTGTGTGTGTGTGTGTGTGTGTCCCTTATGCACGGCCACAGTTCTCAACCGATCTATGTCTCATGTGCCAAGGGTTCCACAGCTAGTTATCTCATAAAATAAAGCCAATTTCAGTCAAATTTGCCAGCATTCGTCTCATGGGCAAAATGTGCCTGACATTTGCTTTATTTCATGAGATAATTGGCATGGGCTTCTTACCCGCCCATGGGCTTTTTACCTCGTCTTACCCTACTTGATCGAACTTTACGCGGTGACAGTCCTGAGATGACCATAGCTGTTGACGGGACTATAATAGACTAACTAACCAACGAACTAACCCCCCTGTATTAGGTGTTAGGCATTAGGTATTAGATACTTTATAGTCACAGAGGCGTCTCTGTGAAATTCGGGTTGCTCCCACCTGGAGAGCGCGTCGCAGCCAGAGGCGCGCCACCCAATTGTTGTTGTTTTTTGCACGCGATTTTTGTGTGACTGATGAGGAAAGAAAGAGGAGGAGGGGGGGGGGGGGTAAATTCTGACCACAACGTTTTTCGTTGCCACTGGGTTTAACGGACCACACGGGACCTCGGTTCATCGTCTCATCCGAAAGACTCCACGTTCAAACCGCAAGGTGCAAGGAAAAATCACCCCGTACCCAGGTTCGAACTCGGGTTTACTTGACACGAGGCGAACCCGCTACCACTGTGCCACTCTACACAGTGCAGCGATCGGTCGCATTAGTAATATTACTTTACTACTACTACTACTACTACTACTACTACTATTATCACTATTATTTTCTTCTCCGTTCCCTGCACTGGCTACCTGTCGCAGACAGAATTGAATAGTTTTATTAAGCTTTGCTATAAATCTGTCTTACCTCTGAGACAATATTTCCATCTATAGCCTACGCCTGCTCGCACACTACTACGCTTAGTTTCTGCACCCCCCCCCCCCCCCACCCCCTCCTCTCTCTCTCTCTCTCTGTATGTATTCAGTTCATTTTATTCATTTCATTCTATTTGCTTACTATTCGCCTACAATGTGCCTAATATATATGTTAGAAATGGTGTCCTCAATTTAATGCAAATTGTTACCTGTTACATACCCTATGATGCATTGATTTGCCCTGTTCTATAATGTATGTTTCCTTTATATACATGCGCGCTAGTGTGTAAGTATGGTTGCATGCTTGTATGCACGCGCGAGTATTAAAAAATTATGCAAGTTTTATAAACCCATATTTCAGCCTATCTATGTTTCATAATATCAACTGCTTTGCTACCTTTGTGTAATAGTATGCCTTGCCATGTTTGTGTTCTGTGTTAGTATTATATGTATCAAGGACAGATTGAAAGAATAGGCGTTGCCTAAAATCTATAACCTTGGAAAATAAAGTTTAAGTCTTCAAGTTTCAAATTTTCAAGTTCTCTCTCTCTCTCTCTCTCTCTCTCTCTCTCTCTCTCTCTCTCTCTCTCTCTCTCTCTCTCTCTCTCTCTCTCTCTCTCTCTCTCTCTCTCTCTCTCTCTCGTGTGTGTGAGTGAGTGAGTGAGTGAGAGAGTTTGTATGTGTGAAGGTGAGGATATGCGTGCATGTATATTTGCGAGTGTGAGAGTTTATGCATGCATGTATGAATGTTGTGCAAAAGCATGTATGTATGTAAATAGTTATGTATGTATGTAAATAGTATATGTATGTATGTAAATACTCATGTATTTACGTTAATCATGTGTATGTCTTGCAGTAGCATTTGTTCGTTTATTTATTCGATTTTGTATTCATTTGATTGTTTGTTCATTTGATTATTTGTCATGTTATTCTTGCCATGTCATGATAGGGGCTGTGGGCCTAAATCATTCAAACATTTTGGAGTTCGGATTTCTGTCTGTCTGTCTGTCTCTCTCTCTCTCTCTCTCTCTCTCTCTCTCTCTCTCTCTCTCTCTCTCTCTCTCTCTCTCTCTCTCTCTCTCCACATCCCTATAGGTATAAGCTTTCAACTGTTGGTCGGCGCTCCTTTATCACAATAATATAACCAGACCTGGTATTGCAGTACCTCCAGGATCTGCTCAGAGCATTGAAAGATGGTTGGTTGATTGGTCGTCCCGTAGTATGTGCTTTTTTTTTGTGCAACCCGTGAGTGGACGTAAAACCTAACTTTCATTCGGCGCTCTTTTGCTGTTTTCTGGGACCTGGAACAAAGTTCCTCTCTCCCTCCGTCAGCGGCCGGCCCTCTCTGCTTTCGAATCAAACCTCAAAAGCCGCCTGTTCACCCCCTGTCAGTGAAACTCACTCTCTCTTTATTTCCTCAGTCTCTCTTGCTTTTAGGTCTGTTTCTGTCGTATTGTATTTAGGTCAAGTGTGTGTGTGTGTGTGCGCGTGTGTGTGCGCGTGTGCGTGTGCGTGCGTGTGTGTGTGCGTGTGTTATTTGCCTGTTCGTCTACGGATGCATACAGCGTAATTCGAATGCGTTGCGAATGTTAACGTGCGTGCGCGCTTCGATTTGGTTTCGATCAATACTTAGGTTAATATTATGCTTTACGTCCTCCAGGCCGAAGCCATATGGGACATTAGTTTTTACTTTTAGATGTTGGAAGAGGGGGAGAGGGAAAAAAGAAAGGGATTTCTATCTACTTTAGATTTTTATTTTTATTTTTACAGATATTTTGTCTTGAATAAAGGTCAAGTATTAATTTAAGAGCCATGGCTCGTACGAGACTACTCTATTTGATAAAAGTTTACTTTTGATAAAATTATTGATTAAAACAAACACTTTCAGCTGTACCCCTCCTGGCGAGAGCAAATGATTAAAATTTCAGGACCACGTAATTTTTAAAAGAACAAGTTTTAATGAGAAAATTTAAAATTCAAATAAAGGTCTAACGAGAATATTTACACATTTTTGGTTTTTGTTAACTTTTATTTATCAAAACTCTCCTTTTTAAAAGATTTCCACTTAAAGTGGAAAACTATTTGTACAGAGTTAAAAAGAGATGCATCAAGTGTTTTTATAAAAGTGTTAAAGAATAGGAGAAACGAGGGTCCCTATATAAATTCAAATATACAAACTACCACGGACTCTAAAAAGCACTAACATATTTTGGCCGAGTCCGGGCAGGAAAAGTTATGCTCTATGGACCCTACGTTTCAAGTTATAATTCCGAGTTAGTTACATGTATTGTTAAAAGCATAATTTGTTAAAATATTTTTTAAATCTGTCAGTTTTAAAACTAGTGATTACTGACGGGGCTAGTTAACGATTCCTACTTGTTTGGGTCGGAGGGAGGGAGGTAGCCCTCCCCGGCTAAAACAGTGGTAGGGCGTCGCTATATGGGTCCAGCACGAAGTGCGGGGGGACCCATTGGGATAACCCTGACCGTAATTTTACGTTCGCGACTACGAAAGCACCCCCCCGGAGGTCGCGCCGCGCACCCATCTACTGGGGGGAACAATACTTAGCGCCCTATAGGGGCTTAAATAGGGGAAGACGGGGTTAAAAAAAAAAGCCCATGGGCGGGTAAGAAGCCCATGCCAATTGTCTCATCATGAAATAAAGAAAATTCCAGTCAAATTTGCCCATGAGACGAGAATGCTAAACATTAACATTCGTCTCATGGGCAAAATATGACTGCAATTTGCTTTATTTCATGAGATAATTGCCATGAGCCCATGGGCTTTTTATGGGGCAAAATGTGACTGAAATTTGCTTTATTTCATGAGATAATTGGCATGAACTTCTTACCCGCCCATGGGCTTTTTAATGGGGCAAAAATGTGACTGAAATTTGCTTTATTTCATGAGATAATTGGCATGAACTTCTTACCCGCCCATGGGTTTTTTAATGGGGCAAAAATGTGACTGAAATTTGCTTTATTTCATGAGATAATTGGCGTGGGCTTCTTACCCGCCCATGGGTTTTTTATGGGGCAAAAATGTGACTGAAATTTGCTTTTTATTTCATGAGATAATTGGCGTGGGCTTCTTACCCGCCCATGGGCTTTTCATGGGACAAAAATGTGACTGAAATTTGCTTTTTATTTCATGAGGTAATTCGCATGGGCTTTTTACCCCGTCTTACCCTACTGTACAGGGTGTCCAACATGTTCTCGGCCTTCACTTTGAAGGGGTTAAGCCACGTAAGCAAAGTGAGGCACACGTGCAACTGCCCAAGCGGGCACGCACGTAGGCTACGTAGTGACACGAATAAAAGCCATTCCCCAGTCAGCCCGGACGTCGGACAAACGCATGGGCCTGTACTAATCATGATTTCTTACTTATCAAATCG
>CM065699.1:37924959-37929959 GCA_017654935.2 Phymorhynchus buccinoides
CTCTCTCTCACCCTCGTGAAATAAAGGTTCGTGATCCGAATCAGCCGCAAGGTGAATCACTGCAGCCGAAAAAGCTGCCGCGCGGCTGGTGATCTAGGGTCTTGGCGCTCTCGCTATACATGTTCATTCATTCATTCATTCGTTCGTTCTGTCTCTCTTTGTCCGTTTCTCTCTGTCTCTGTCTATCTCTGTCTCTCTCTCTCTCTCTATCTCTCCCTCTCTGTCTCTGTCTTACCCCACCCCTCAATTTACTGTGAACAGGCCTTGTTATTTTCTATTCTTTTTATGCACTTTATACTTTCTTTTAGTTTTCCTTTTCTTGTCATTTGGCTTCTTTTTTTTTTCCCCCTCGCGGGCATGGTGTAAAGAAGCTTGAGCTTATCCGTTTACCCTCATTACACGTTCGTATCCCTATTCTGTCTATCTCTGTCTCTCTCTCTCTCTCTCTCTCTCTCTCTCTCTCTCTCTCTCCTCTGTCTCTCTCTCTCTCCCCCCCTCTCTCTCCCCCACCCCCCACCCCCTCCCTTAAATTAAACGAAAACACTGCCCACACCCCTACCTCTGCGGGGACTCTCGTGGTTGAAAAGGATGCCATTGCAGGCGAACATGTCATACGCCTCCCTGTAGTTCACGACTATCCAGAAAGCGTACATCTTGGCCACGCCTGCAAACGCATATAGATATATTCATGCACACAGAGGCATACATATGCATACAAGCACACACACAGACACAGACCACCACCACCACCACCCCACACACACACACTCACCCCCACCCCATCCCACACACACATTAGCTACACACTCTCTCTCTCTCTCTCTCTCTCACCCTCCCCCCACACCCCTCTCCACTACCACCTGCACAGACACAGACACACACACACAGACACACACAGACACACACACACACTCCCCCCCCAACCCCACCCTACACACATAGCTACACACTCTCTCTCTCACCGTCCCCACCACCACCTCCCCTCCCCCCACAGCATAAGGAGGCACACACACATGCATGCATACATATACACTCATAATGTATGACATATATTATATATATATATAGAGAGAGAGAGAATTCTAGAAAACGTTTTTGTCCCTATGTCTTTGATGCGAACATTTAAAATCAAAACCAGTTAAAATAACTTGGTGTTTGATTATGCTCTTTACAAAAAAATAATAAAGAGTGCTAGCTTAGTTTTTCCTCCTTATTAGGGAGGCAATGGCAGAACCCAGCCGAGGACAGCTGTTTCGACTCTAGGGAGTCTCATCAGCTCAGCACTGGATGGGGTCTTAATCTACCAAGGTGGAACTACTCTCCCCTCAACAAGAAGATTGTTCCACAAATGGAATGTCTCTTCCTGTATATTGGTAAAAGGCTCCAACAAAAAATAGATATCTAGGCCAAAGATATCATACTGACCGGTAAAAGAAACTATGCATGTGCATTTTATATGCGCATAAAAGAACGGCTCAATCGAATCATTTCAAATTTTGCAGATGTCTACTTCAATTATTTGTGTACTCCAAATCGTAAGTGTATTGTATTCGAGCGCTTAGTTTCAATACAATAGCTCAACAAACCATACCACCCCCAAATTCGGGTTATTAGTTCTGAAGCAATAGCTCAGCAAGTAACGCAACCCCCTACGTTTAGCATCACAGAACACAGCTGCTCAGAGTGTGTCAACATTGGGTATGCCCACCCAAACAGCAATAACCTAAACCGTGTAAGCAGCAGTTCCTCTTTCGGGACACATTGAGGGGGTTCATGAGACATCGTGTAAACATTTGCCTTGTCAACAACAGTGGAAACACCCCATTTCAACACTTTTTGTGTAGCCACGCTTTTGTGATGTTCAAAGTAGGGGGTGGTATTGTTTGCGTGGCCCGATTGCAACAAACGTACCATTTGGGTACACAAATAATTGAATTAATCATCTGCAAAATTTGGAATGATTCGAAAGAGCCGTTCTTTTATGCGCATATAAAATGCAAGTGTGTAGTTTCTTTTGCCGTCAGTATATACAAGAAACACATATTATATGCATACAGATCGCGCAACCGATCGCGCATGTGTGCAAAATACAGACACAGAGAGACAGACGCATATACACACACACGCGCGTGCGCGTGCAGGCACATACACTACCACCCACAAAAACACACACACACGCACACGCACATGCACGCACGCACACACACACTGTCACACACACACCTCACGTCTCACCTCCACACACCCCCCAACCATACCCTACACACACACACACACACACTCTCTCTCTCTCTCTCTCGCTCCCCCCCTCCCCCTCCCCCTCACCACCACGGAGCTATAAATATATGATGTTTATTTATAGCTCAGTGATCACCACCACCCCATCCTCCACCACCACCCTCCCCACACCACTCTCACCACCATACCATAAGGAGATCGCGGGTAGAAAGGGGTGGTCTCCCTCTGAGGGATCTCCTGCACCTTGCCGTAGAGCTCAGAGGTGGAGGCCTGGTAGAACCGAACTGTGGACGCCATTCCGCACGTCCTGATGGCGTCCAGCACTCGCAGAGTCCCCGTGGCATCCACGTCTGTCGTGTACTCCGCCAGCTCGAACGACACCTGCGCGAGGAAAGGGGAAACCGAGGGGTTCTTCTTCTTCTTCTTCTTCTTCTTGTTCTTCTTCTTCTTCTTCTGCGTTCCCAGGCCATATGGGCTATAATTGGCAATGTACGTATGTGTCCGGTTTGGTTTCAGAAAGGGGAAATTGAGGGGTTCTTCTTCTTCTTCTTGTTCTTGTTCTTGTTCTTCTGCGTTCCCAGGCCATATGGGCTATAATTGGCAATGCACGTATTTGTCCGGTTTGGTTTCAGAAAGGGGAAATCGAGGGGTTCTTCTTCTTCTTCTTCTTCTTCTTCTCGTTCTTCTTCTTCTGCGTTCCCAGGCCATATGGGCTATAATTGGCAATGCACGTATTTGTCCGGTTTGGTTTCAGAAAGGAATCGAGGGTTTTCTTCTTCTTCTTCTTCTTCTTCTTCTTTCTTCTTCTTCTTCTTCTTCTTCTGCGTTCCCAGGCCATATGGCCATAATGGGTAATGTACACACACATGTGTCTGGTTTGGTTTCAGAAAGGGGAAATCGAGTTCTTCTTCTTCTTCTGCATTCCCAGGCCATATGGCCATAATGGGTAATGTACGTATGTGTCCGGTTCGGTTTCAGAAAGGGGAAATCGAAAAGCGTGTGTCAGGCTTTTCGAGAAAGCCCCCCTCCTCCCCCCCTCCCGCCCCTGAACATAAAGATTTTTTTTTTAAATCTAACCTTAAAGACCCACTGACCCAGCAAGATTAAGTCCCTTGAGGTTTTATTTCTGGGCAGGTGTGACCCACATACAAATTCCCCAAATTCAAATTGAGGCTGCTCTTCAAAGTCGCTGTCTCGTTTTCAATTTGGGGGCATTTGCATAGGAGTCACACCTGGTCCAAAAAACAGTCAAAATAAGATTTCTTACCAGCGAGAGAGGGAAACCCGTGTCTTCACGTGTTTTCCCTCTTATAGCTGGTAAGAAATCTTTGGGGGAAAAACCATGGGACTTAATCGTGGTGTGTCAGTGTATCTTTAAAGACACACTGACGCACCACGATTAAGTCCCTTGTTTATTTTTGGGTAGCTGTGACCCACATTCAAATTCCCCCAACTTCAAATTGAGGCTGCTCTTTAAAATGATGTTTCGTTTTCAATTTGGGTGCATTTGTATGGGAGTCAAACTTGGTCAAAACAAGATTTCTTACCAGTTATAAGAGGGAAAACACGTGAAACCCGTGATTTTGACACGTGACCTTGTGGGTCTTTAACCCGTGATTTTGACACGTGACAAAATCACGGGTCTCGCGTGTTTCCCCCTCTTATAGCTGGTAATAAATCTTGTTTTGACCAGGTTTGACTCTCATACAAATGTCCCCAAATTGAAAACGAAACATCGTTTTAAAGAGCAGCCTCGATTTGAAGTTGGGGATATTTGTATGTGGGTCACAGCTACCCAAAATAAACCCCAAGGGACTTAATCGTGGTGCGTCAGTGTGTCTTTAAAGAGTCTCAAGTGTGTACGTACGTACAGTCGCTTTTTCTTTTTCCTTCTTTTACGGGGGGGGGGAGAAAGTTTTAACATTGATCTAATATTTGTATAAAATACGCCGTCGGCCTAACGTCAGCCTACGCGGCCTTTCAAACGCTCCATCGTGAGTTTAAGTAAACATATTGGGGCAGCGGGTGGATGCCTCGTGCCTCCATACGGGGAGCTGGACGACCCCGCCCCCCTCCACGAGTCTCTCCCCGTGGGGGGAGGGCTGCATACGATTAGCGCGCATTTTTCTATTGTCGATAAACGCGCATCGACTTTTTCCGTCTCATATGAGCGCATGCATGTAGTCCGAAATGAGCGCGTCCCCTCTGTCGTAATTGGTTTAAATGATTTTTTATTGACAAGCAAAACATATACACCAAATAAAATGAACATGAATGACGGCAGCAACAAGCTTATAGCTTATAGTGTGCCTACTCAAAATAAGTCACAGATATGGCGGCTGGATAATTGATAATCTGTCGTAATTGAGCGCATCGCTTCTGTCCTAAATGAGCGCATTCAGTTTTTCCCAAACGCGCACAGCCGTCAAAAGGCGCACATATTTATGGTAGAAAAGCGCACGATATTTACAATCCGAAAGCGCACAGTTGTTTTTGAGACGGGTGGACTAGGACTAAACCTATCCCTAACCCTATTCTTAACCCTAACCCTATCCCTAACCTATCTGTTAACAAGACCTGACCAAAAACGTGCGGTGCGTGCATATCAGCGGCCTACATGCGCTCTTATCGGCAGAAGGGATGCGCTCTTATGAGCATGCAAATGTGCGCTTATGAGCGATGCGCGCTTATTGCCAACTCCGCCGTGGGGATACCGGGCGGAGGGGGGGGGGGGGGGGTCTCTTTCACAAAAACAGTTCTCC
>CM065699.1:37939959-37944959 GCA_017654935.2 Phymorhynchus buccinoides
TTCTGTAGGAGACAGTACCACACACAATCTGAAGCGCCTGAGCAAGTACAAATGTGGAAAATATGGCTGAAAACCCAATGTGGAGACCCCTGGAGGATTCAAGGCCTACTATCGCCCGGTTTGGACCACTATGATCGGTCTGCCACCATCAGACAGGGCATAGGCCAAAGTACCTTCATGCCAAATTTGACTGACTAGTCATACTAACGGTCATGGTGAGTTATGGTACCCTGAAAGATTTTCGGATTTCAAGGTATGTAGGATTTAGCCTACAAAGGATCACGACGGACTAGGAAACGATTTGTCTGGATGCCTTCCTCTCTGCGTGACGGAGCAGTACACAAAATTGAGGTGAACGGCAGTCATATTCGTTCAGGAGAAGAATTATCTTTGGGACAGACAAGAAGTGTGTAAAAAATCACCCTCCGGATTTTCAACTCCAGCAACTTTTGGACCTTGGAACGGTATTTATTATTGATCGGTATGATATCATTGTAGAACGGGCATAACAGTATTGGCCATTCATTTATAGTGTTTAACATATTATGTAATTAAGTGCCCGGCTTAATATGGCTAAATAGTATTAGATTCTCTTTTGTTCAAGAAAGATTTCGTACGTATTTGATATTGATTGTCAAGGTCACGACGAATTGAATGGTTTGCGCCGAATCTCTTCCTATTAAGGAGGCACACGGGAACACAAAATCTTGACGCGATTCGGTCACAGCGGTTCGGGAAAGATTGCCTTGGGACAGGACAGAAAAAAAAGTGAAATGCGTGTGCGGGAGCCCATCTACAATGTCAGTCAATCACCTTCGGTGACAGACAATTAAAAAATAGCATAGCTACACAACCAGCCTAAACCTAAAAATATTGCTCTTGTGTGGCGCATTAAATGATCATAAAGTTTTATTGAATGGTGTTAATTAAGGAGTGCCCACATCAATTAGATTTGAAATTGGATACTGACGAACTTGCTTTTACATCTGAAAAAAGTGAGTTCCAAACGTATGGCCCTGAGAAAAAAAACTTGATTCAGTTGGCCAACGTTGTAGCTGGACAAAGATTTTATAATAAATCGAAATATCGCTCTTTTAACACGGTGTTGCTGATTTTATTTTGTCTTGCCTGAAAAGAAAAACTTGTTTTGAAAAGGTCCATTCGGGTGCGTGGAAGAACGTAATTATCAGAACGATAACTACATGTGGAAGGAGTGAGGAGATTGTCTAGGTATTGGGGTGTCAAGTTAGTGTGAAATTTATAAATACATTAAGACAGCTGTGTTGTAATGCAACTGATGTTCAAGCGGTAAAATTTCAAGCTTATGAGACTTTTCTGAAGTTGACAGAGACGGATCTGGCAGGATTAGTTTGATCGCTTTCCTGTGGAGCGATGCTAGTTTTTTAAGGTGTTTTTTTTTTAGCAGCACAGGACCATACAGTGTATGCATAGTTGATGTGCGAGAGACAGTGGCCCTAGAAAAACATTTTACGTGCGTCTATGTCCAGATAGGGTTGAAGTCGTTTGAGGAGGAATAGGTTGCGTGCTAGTTGTTGCTGATGTTATTTATGTCATTGCCAATTAAGTTTGTCATCAACTATGACACCTAGATCTCGATGTTCGTGGACTTGTTCGATATTATTGTGACATCTTCCGAATTGGAATGAAGAGAGGAGTCGTCTGAGAAAAGATCACATGAAACATTTGCGTTGAATATCGACAATGGAAGATCATTAATAAAAATACAGAAAAGCAATGGTCCGAGGACAGATCCCTGGGGTACACCACATTTCACTTTGCCTGTAGAAGAGGACTCGCCATTACACACACAAAAACACGTATTGTGTTCTATTGTCCAGGTATGATGAAAAGAATGACAGGGAATGCCGGTTTCTGAGATAGTGTGATAATGTGTCGATAAGTATTGTGTGGTCGACAAGGTCAAAGGCTTTTCTTAGATCAAGAAAGACAGAACCAGTTAACTGATGCTTGTTTATTGCTGAGCAAAGAATCACACAAACGGACAAGGGCTGTGTGACAGGAATGATGATGCCGAAAACCAGACTGAAGGGGATGAAGGAGATTGATGAAGTTTTCTCATAAATATTTTGATTAGGTGACTGTGGACGTGCTTTTCTAGGGGTTTTGATAGCACTGGCAGAAGTGAGATAGGTCTGAAGTTGCTTAGGTCAGAATGTTTGGTTTGTGTATGGGGGTAATATTATAAAAGCAGCCTAGCTCATCACAAAGCGCGAACCAAAAACAGCCAAATGAAATATGATGTTAAAATCAATTCAAGCACCAGTGCAACCAACTGTTTCTACCGCATTGCGGTGACCCGCCTAGGTACAATGCCCACATTCTAATGATTAACTAAGCCAATGCATCAAACCAGGGGGTCGTTTCACAAGGGCTCGCTCAAATCGACAAAAACGGTCTAAGAAACACCCTTCGTTTGCCGATAGTTCGCGTGACGTTTGGTTCTTGCCAAACACCGAGCAACTAGTAGGGAGGGGGGGGGGGGGGGGGGGGTGAATACATTTCTTGTTATTGATTGGTCCATTAAAGTTTGGTTAAAATAATACTTTTTTTTTACCAATCAGACAAGAGCTTGTAATAGTGTTTCTTAGACCCCTTTTGGCGTAACAGTTATGCGCGCGGCGACCGTCGTCTAGAGAAACTCAACCCAGTGTAAGGGGTCGGCTACACTGCATACGATTCGATTCATGCACAGAGATCTTGCGCACATGATATTAAAGCCCATTCCACTACCTGGCAATAGGTCGCCTTGCGCATGTAGAATGGATGGCATGAACTCACATAGCATGCATGCATCCTGTGCGCCAATTGCAGTCGAAACGAAGACTTTGGGCGCGGGGCGGGATAAACATCCCCAATAGGAAGAAGAAGAAGAAGCATTTTTTTGTATAAACATCATTGGTCAATCATAACTGCCTCTTCTTTAAAGGTGGACCCTGACGGATGAGGTTTTTTTGTTACAAGAAACACGTCGAGATCACCAGAAAGACAGCCTTTTCAAAAGATCGAAACACTCACGTTTGCTCTGGTTTTCTATAAATCAAACCGTCAAATCTGCGACTCTTACCTTGGCGGAGATGCTGGAGAGAGAGAAGCCATTTTGGATGGGGTGTGGTGGAGGCCATTCATTGTGGTTGAAGCTTTTTTTTTCATAGTGCAGTAAACAAAACAAAAGAGCAATTTCCTTTGTTGTGAGCGAAACTCCTTTAGGTAAATTGCATAAAATAAAAAAAATAAAAAAATAAAAAGGCTTGTATTGTGAACATTTCGTGCAAACGATTTGGTCTAAACTCAGGCGGCCATTAGAAAAGAGAAGGCACGCGTCTTCTCTTTCACTGAAATAATTTGACTTCCAGCACCTCCGCCAAGGAGGAATCGCCGATTTGACGGTTCGATTTCTATAGGAAACCAGAGCAAAGTGAGTGTTGCGATCTCTGTAAAGGGTGTTTTTTCTGGTGATCTCGACGTGTTTCTTGCAAAACCTCAACCGTGAGGGAGCCCCTTTAAATAATTAAGCTCAGATTTTTATTTGGCCAAGTCCCCACTTGATACATATTTACCAACCCCGTTGGTTGCAGTCACCTGTTTTACTGGCTAAAAAAGGCAGCAGCAACAGACAAAAAGAAAAAAAAGGAATTCGGTTAAGGTCTCTGTACACGTGAACATTTTTCACACTTTCCCCCATGGCAAACAAAATAAATTATATCCAGTCATAAAGGTCTGTGTACACGTTAACATCATTCACAAAATATATCTATTTTCCCCATGGCAACAAAGTGTTAAAAAGCCACTCATAAAGGCGTCGTCCGTACACGAACATATTTCGCTATTTCTCCTTGACAACACAATGTTAACCCTTTCACCACCAAAGTCGCATTTTAGCACCACAGTGATTTAACACCTATGTCACTAAAAGGCACCAAAGACCCTATTGTCTTAGTTTTGGGAAGTAAGGATAGACCTTAGTTTATGCATGTCACAGAAGAATCCCCAATATTTCAGATGGATTTTGTTCTCTACCCAAGTAAATTTAATGGACATATTTGGCTGAAATATGGCTGGCGGTGAAAGAGTTAAGGATAGTATCATCGACATATTTCAATACCACAGGGCTACTCAGACTACTATTTCGTAATAGAACAGTGTTCTATATTTCTTTCTATCATATATCACGTAAATCAACCAATCGCAATGACTCAAAATAGCCAACATTTACAACTTGGCCTACATCAGATGTGGAAACAGCACCCTCCAATCAAGTTGGATTGGCACAAAAAAACTAATAAATATCCGAAAACAAAATTCAAAGTCAAGATGTGCCCCCCCCCCCCCCCCCCCCCCCCCCCCTGCATTTCTCGGTTAATTCGATTTTTCCGTTTTTGCCTTTCTTACCAAACATAAAGCTGTATTTTATTAACCTTTTTAGCTAATAACCTTTTTGGAATACTAACCCTATCCCTAACCCTAGGCCATTATTTCATTATTTAGGACCCCCCCCCCCCCCCCCGCTATGTATTGCAGTACACGGCGCCATTTGTCACAGTCGTGGTTCATTGCGTTTTCCCGTCTTATAGGGAGGGGGGGGGGGGGGGGGGGGGGGGGGGGGTGGGGGGGGGGGGGTAGGGCTAGGGTTAGTATTCCAAAAAGGTTATTAGCTGAAAAAGGTTCATAAAATACAGCTTTATGTTTGGTAAGAAAGACAAAAACGGAAAATTACAATTAACCGAGAAATGCAGGGGGGGGGGGGGGGGGGTGGCACATCTTTACCTTTACCCAAACACCCCCCACATATGATTAGAAATGGTCCTGAGGTGTAGTGTTTGAAATGAAACTGAAACACTCAATGTTTGCTCTTAGTTTTGATGCATCATCATTGACATACAACTTTTTGCCGCATAAATGACGATAGCGGACGATCGCTGACGTAGGCTACTGCAATGAAGCTATCAATAATAAAGCTG
>CM065699.1:37957459-37977459 GCA_017654935.2 Phymorhynchus buccinoides
TCCTTACCGATGTATCTGACTGCTTTGATCGTCATGACTTGAAGGCTCACGTCAAAATCAAGTATCCTGCTAACTTTAACCCTCTAACATCTTATGGGTTTTTTTAGAAAACGACGACGTTAAAGTTTCAGTGGAGAGTGAGAGTCTTCTTTAGTTTGAAGAGTGTGACTGAGTCAAGGTTAAAGGTTGCACAACAGTAATCTCTGCAACAAATGATTATCTTTATTTTGTTCTTTATCAATGTATCTGACTGCTTTGATCGTCGTGACTTGAAGGCTCACGTCAAAATCAAGTATCCTGCTAACTTTAACCCTCTAACATATGTTTAGAGAAAATGACAACGTTAAGGTTTGAGTTAAGGTTAAAGGTCGGGGCCACGGACGCAACACACACACACACACAACCGAACATGCACGATACTATAGACTCACTTTGTTTTAAAAAACGACGTGAGCCAAAAACTGTTTTGACGTCATGAAACTATAAAAAAAACTTACAAAATTACGCCAACAAGCTTTTACAAAAATGTGCCCCTGTGAAGATGATATTCTACCTCTATCAGATAAGTACCCCTAGCTGCCCCTAGCCAATCAGAATCGTTTGTTCGTCCGCCATTGTGAATTTTACGAAACTAAGTGCATGGCTTTGTACATCGATTTCTCGGCAAATATGTAGATTTACACCCTCCTGCTCTATTTCTTGGTTCTTTCCGTGGTTAGGGCTAGGGTTAGGGTTAGGGTTAGGGTTAGGGATAGGTTTAGAGTTAGATGGTTATAGTTCGTATGCGAGAGGTAGATATTTCATGACAGGTACTTATTTATCGTGACACCCCCCTACTATACCTACTCTGTTGCTACTGTTATATATTGCTAAATTAGCTACATCTGACCGCTAGGGCAGCTAGGGGCCTATGCTATGAGGCATAGGGGAAGATGGGGTAAAAAGTCCATGGGCGGGTAAGAAGCCCATGCCAATTATCTCATGAAATAAAGCAAATTTCAGTCGCATTTTGCCCATGAGAGGAGTGTTAACGTTTAGCATTCGTCTCACGGGCAAATTTGACTGAAATTTTCTGTTATTTCATGAGATAATCGGCATGGGCTTCTTACCCGCCCATGGGCTTTTTACCCCGTCTTCACCTACCATTTTTAGCTACGTCAATCGAGCTTGACCTTCGAAGATTAATTTATTATTCCATAGGAGGGTAATCGGCGAGGTAAGCTAAACAGCGTGTACGACCAACATGCTAGACATATCCTTATTAGCCTACAACTATCATAAACACCAAAGGTGTTCACGTGTACAGATACCTCTACTTATGACTCACAACTCACTGTGTTTGCCATGGGGAAATAGAGATATATCTTGTGAACGTTTCTATCAACGTCTACCGAGACGTTAAAGATCACGAGCCTATGTAGGTGAAGACGGGGTAAAAAGCCCATGGGCGGGTAAGAAGCCCATGCCAATTATCTGATGAAATAAAGAAAATGTCAGTCAAATTTGCCCATGAGACTAATGCTAAACATAAACACTCGTCTCATGGGCAAAATGTGACTGAAATTTGCTTCATTTCATAAGATAATCGGCATGGGCTTCTTACCCGCCCATTAGCATTCGTCTCATGGGCAAATTTGACTGACATTTTCTTTATTCCATCAGATAATCGGCATGGGCTTCTTACCCGCCCATGGGCTTTTTACCCCGTCTTCTCCCATCACTGTGTTGCCATTAGGAAAGAGTGAAAAATGTTCACGGGTAGGCCTAGAGTTTTCACTCTTTAAGGTTTCTGTACACGTGACCATTGTTTTTTCAATCTTTCCCTGTAGCAATTAACACAGTGCAAGACATAATAGACGATTTTCGGGAAAACAAACTAAGGGAGAGCACTTCGTGAAAATTAGAGTTGCTTACCTCCATTACTCGGTCAAATACCATAACAACAATGCAGCAATGGCGTCGAAGCTTGAAACCGCAGGATGCGAGTCAGCGACTTGGAAACTTTTTTTTTTTTTTAATAGAAAAATTACAGGGGGTGGGCAGTTGCTACAAAAGTGATAGAACTTGCAAAGTGAATGACGCACTGCGTTCTACATGCTGTGTGTCTCCTCAAACACACGAAGCGAGGGCTGGGGATTTAGCTGATGGTAGAGTAGGCCTAACTCCCCCTGTTTGACCGATTGAATTGGGCAAGGTAACTCCTACACACCGTGAAATTACTCCCCTTTAATCATTTCCGAACATTTCTATTATTATGACTGGCCTATTACTGTGTTGCCATGGGTTGCGAAAGATCGAAACATTTTCCCCCAAAAAAATACAAAGACCTTTACAAAATTATGAAACGTATTTGCCATCAGACTACCAGAGTATAATAATAATAATAATAATAATTGAACAAGAAGGTAGAAAATACACAGTGTCGGGGTTAAATAAGTGCAATGGATTAATTACACGCACGTGGACTTAACACATAGGCCCGTGTACACACATATAGATCACATACGCGCTCACTCGCTAATTCGGAATTGTTCGGAAATAATTAATTTCATGGTGTGTGGGAGTGATCTTGCCTAATTCAATCGGTCAAACGGGGGAAGTTTTACTCTACCATCCCCACCTCTCGCTTCGTGTGTTTGAGTAGACATCTAGCACTCATTAGAACACCGTGCGTCATTCTAAAGAATCACGTAATTTAATTTTTTACGTTACATTTTGCAAGTTATAATAGTTTATGGGTACTGGACACCACTCATTTTTCTATATATAAAAAAAAACCACGATTGCAAGTCTCTGACTCGCATAATCCTGCGGTTTCAAGCTTCGACGCCATTGTTGCATCGTTGCTATGATATTTTTGACCGAGTAATGGAGGTAAGCAACTCTAATTTTCACGAGGTGGTCTCCCTTAGGTTTTTTTAAATTCCGAAAATCGTCTATTGGGATCAGCGTACAGAATCTCAATTCTGCTCGCTACGTTGCATCACCTTACGCTGTGTTACGTTAATTACAGTACGAAAGATTGCATCACAACACGTAATGGATACGACGTCACTACTCGCATCTTTTTGTGCCAGACTTCGGGGTCGGCGTACAGAATCTCGAATCTGCTCGTTTACGTTACATATGATACTACACTGCGTTACGTTGCGTCACATCACATCAAACCACATCAATTCACATAATGCAAACAACATCACTACTCACATGTTTTTGGGTGAGACTTGGGGTCAGCGTACAGATGCTCGATTCAGCTCGTTTACGTTACATATTATCACACTGCGTTACGCTACGTTACGTTACGTTACGTTACGCAACGTTACGTTACGTTACGTTACGTTACGTTACGCTACGTTACGTTACGTTACGTCACGTTACGTTACGTTACGTTACGTCACATCAAACCACACCGCATCACATAACGCGAACAACATCACACTACTCACATCCTTCTGAGTGAAAATTGTGGTCGGCCTAGAGACTGCTCGTTACGTTACATATCATACTGCACTGCGTTACGTTACATCACATCACATCAGACCACACCGCATCACATAACGCGAACAACATCACTACTCACATCCTTCTGAGTGAAAATTGTGGTCGGCCTAGAGACTGCTCGTTACGTTACATATCATATTGCACTGCGTTACATTACGTTACGTTACGTTACGTTACGTTACGTTACGTTACGTTACGTTACGTTACGTTACGTTACGTTACGTTACGTTACGTTACGTTACGTTACGTTACGTTACGTTACGTTACGTTACGTTACGTCACATCAATTCACATAACACAAACAACATCACTATACTCACATCCTTCTGAGTGAAAATGGTGGTCGGCCTAGAGACTGCTCGTTACGTAGCATAATTATGATATTACACTGCGTTACGTTACATCACATCACGTTACATCAAACCACACCGCATCACATAACGCAAACAGCATCACTAGATCTACTCACACCCTTCCGTGTGAGACTTGGGGTCGGCGTACAGATGCTCGATTCTGCCCGTGTTGAACGTGCTGGCTCTTCGGATGATCCCATGCACCTAGTATGGTAAGTGCCGGCATGAAATAAACTACCTCTATCACTTCCACGTCAACAGAAAACAAGACTCGCTCAGGCGTGCCGTGCCGCATTACTCATCACAATCTTGTCATTCTAAAATTCTCGCCGCCCGCATGCAATACAGACGTAACTCAATTTGTTTCGATTTTGATATTTGTTGCATATATTTAGTACAAAACAAGGCGCTTCGACTCACCAAAACATTAGCCGCAATTCCAAAAGAGAAAAATGCTATGCTCAACATAATCTTGTTGTGCTTCAACCACCTGCTGCCAAAAGCCTTGTGAAATCAGATAGCAACATTCATTGAGTCAAATCAACAAATACTTTTGACAATTTCTCCCATTATTTTGTATCTAAAAAATATATATTGGAGGGCGTATTGGAGTGCCAAGGTATTATTCTCCACAATGCTTTAAAGCTTTTATTTTGGACTAAAATTAATTTTCTTCTCAGTCTAAAACCATGATTTGAGGGCAACATTTCTTATTTCAATATTACTTAAATAAGTCGTGATTTCTTTGAAAAACTGAAGTGTCAAAGTTATCTGATGGCTCGAAATAAAGCCGTATGAAAAAATCTGAAGCAATTTGACTTGAAATGACCGAAATAATCAGTTTTTTGCTTCTCCTGTGAAATGAGGTATTTCGACTTACGTCTGTATTGCATGCGGGCGACGAGATTTTAATGCTCTTAATAAGATCTTCACTATAAACACACGCATTGAAGCACAAATACAAATCTTTAATAGTTCAATCAACACATAGAACAGAAAGCAAAAGAGAGCATCAACAAGCTAGCGCTTATAGCCTGCTCCTGAAATATTTCAGGAAAAATATTTGTTTTGGTGAACGACAGACTGTGTAAGTACAATAATACATCATTTATGCTAGATAATTGAGCAAAAGAAAAGGCAAAAAATAAAAATAAAATAATCAAACATACCACACAAAGAACATTATGTGCAATCAATTTAGAGACACACAGTCAAAAGAGAAAATACGAAGAAGGAAAAATCAAAGCATTTGATGAAAAAAGGGAGAAACGGAGAAATCTTGACATAGTTTACAATATTCAAAACATAATTCTATCATATAATCTTTGCTTGACACTATCCAAGGAAGTCATAATAATAATAATTGTACTGTACATTGTTTTAATATTGTATTATTATTTTTTATAAAAACAACTACCTCGCAGTTTATGTACAAGTCATTTATTTCTGTGTTTTGTCTTTTAATTTGAACTACTTAAAGGTGGACCCTGACGGATGAGTTTTTTGCAAGAAACATGTCGATATCACCATGGAAACACCATTTACAGAGATCGCAACACTCATTTTTCTCTGGTTTCCTATTAAGTCAAATCGGCGATTCCTCCTTGGCGGAGGTGCTGGAAGTCAAATGATTTAACTGAAAGAGAAGGCGTGTGCCGTCTCTTTTGTAATGGCGGCCTGGGTTTAGACCAAATTGTTTGCATGAAATTTTCGCAATACAAGCCTTTTTTTAAAATTCAGTTTATCTAAATGAGTTCTGCTCACAACAAAGGAAATAGCTTTAAAAAAAATTATTTTTTTTACTGCACTACAAAAATGAAAAAGCTTCAACCACAATGGGTTTGGCCTCCACCCACCCCATCCAAAATGTCTTCTCTCCGGCAAGGAGGAATCGCCGTTTTGACGGTTTGATTTCGAGGAAACCAGAGCAAAGTGAGTGTGGCGATCTCTGTAAATGGTGTTTTCATGGTGATCTCGACGTGTTTGTTGCAAAAACTCATCCGTCAGAGTTCACCTTTAAAAAAGAAAAAGAAAAAAGACACAAACAAACACATACAAGAATGAAATCATTGTAGTTGCTCACCTCATAGCCTTTGGATAGCAGTAGTTCGGCCAAGAACGAACCATCCTACAACACGATAAACCAGAGCATTACATTTACTACGCTGTCATCATCATCATCGTCATCGTCATCGTCGTCGTCGTCGTCGTCGTCATCATCATCGTCGTCGTCATCATCGTCAGCATCATCATCATCATCATCATCATCGTCGTCGTCGTCGTCATCATCATCATCATCATCATCGTCGTCGTCGTCACCACCATCATTATCATCATCGTCGTTGTGGTCTTCATCATCATCATCTCATCATGACCATCACCATCATCATTATCGTCATCATCAGGGCCGGACCAAGAGATTTTTAAGGAGTAGGGAGGGGGGGGGGGGGTCCGCCGGGGATCCAGGGAGCTGCATAGGTTCCGGATTAACCCTTTCTCCGCCAATGTCGCATTTATGCACCACAATGGTTTAACACCCATGTCATCAAAAGACATCAAAATAGAGCCTGTTATCCGAAGACCTATTTTCCTAATTTGGGGAGGTAAGGATAGGCCTTACTTTATACATGTTACTGAGGAATTCCCAATATTGCATAATAATGTTTTTTCTTTACCTAGCCAAATTTAAGGGGGTTTTGGGTTGAGAAATGCCTGGCGGCCAAAGGGTTAAGGGGCAATGTCCTTTGGGGAGCCCAGGGGGCTAAGACCCCAGGGAATGTTGCAATGTTGTGATTATTAAGGCAACAATCGAGCCATTTTCTTACTTTTCACCCTTGGATAAGGTACATGCTTATGGCTGAGGGGGTGGGGGGGTCCGGAAACCAGGAAATCCCCCCCTAGATCCGGCACTGATCATAATTATCATCATATCATCATCGTCGTCGTCATCATCAATCATCATTGTCAACTTCGTCGACGTCATCTTTATCAGCATCATTATAACCATCATTATAACCATCACCATTACCATCACCATCATCATTACCATCACCATCATCATTGCCATCGCCATCACCATCATCGACTTCGTCGTCGTCATCTTTATCAGCATCATTATAACCATCATCATTACCATCACCATTACCATCACCATTACCATCACCATCATCATTACCATCACCATCATCATTGCCATCACCATCATCATCATCGACTTCGTCGTCGTCATCTTTATCAGCATATTATAACCATCATCATTACCATCATCATTACCATCACCATTACCATCACCATTACCATCACCATCATCATTACCATCACCATTACCATCACCATTACCATCACCATCATCATTACCATCACCATCATCATTGCCATCGCCATCACCATCATCGACTTCGTCGTCGTCATCTTTATCAGCATCATTATAACCATCATCATTACCATCACCATTACCATCACCATTACCATCACCATCATCATTACCATCACCATCATCATTGCCATCACCATCATCATCATCGACTTCGTCGTCGTCATCTTTATCAGCATCATTATAACCATCATCATTACCATCACCATTACCATCACCATCATCATTGCCATCACCATCATCGACTTCGTCGTCGTCATCATTATCATCATCATCATCATCGTTATAGCCATAATCACTATCGCCACCATTGTCATAATCATCCTTAAAATCCTCCTCTTCATCCTCCCCCTCCCCATCAACAGCGCGCGCCGTCATTATCGAATGCTGTTATCGTTATCATGCGGTCATTATCGTTATCGTTATCATCATCATTGTCGTCATCATCATCGTCATCATCATCATCATCATCCTCGGCGGGGATTTAAAAATGGAAAGAAAGAAACAATAAAGACAATGCTGATACGTGACCAGGGACGGTATTCATGTCGAGATAGCATGAGACTTAGCATGATGCTAACTTAGAAGCTCTTCCAAAAGTCCTATTAAATCCTATAGGACATTGGAAGAGCTTCTAAGTTAGCATCATGCTAAGTCTCATGCTATCTCGACATGAATACCGTCCAGGGCTAATAGGCCATGAGCCAGAAAACGAAATCATGCCCCCACATGCGGATTTTTGCAGACCATTTTATTTTATTTTATAGTAATCTGGGACGGTATTCATGTCGAGATAGCATGAGACTTAGCATGATGCTAACTTAGAAGCTCTTCCAAAAGTCCTATTAAATCCTATAGGACATTGGAAGAGCTTCTAAGTTAGCATCATGCTAAGTCTTATGCTATCTCGACGTGAATACCGTCCCAGGACCCTAGCAGACCCAAATCAGGATGTTTGCCCTCAATCCTCCTCCGGGTGAACTGTCAGGGACGTCTTGACCCTAACAAACTCAAATCAGGATGTTTGCCCTCAATCCTCCTCCGGGTGAACTGTCAGGGACGTCTTGACCCTAACAAACTCAAATCAGGATGTTTGCCCTCAATCCTCCTCCGGGTGAACTGTCAGGGACGTCTTGACCCTAACAAACTCAAATCAGGATGTTTGCCCTCAATCCTCCTCCGGGTGAACTGTCAGGGACGTCTTGACCCTAACAAACTCAAATCAGGATGTTTGCCCTCAATCCTCCTCCGGGTGAACTGTCAGGGACGTCTTGACCCTAACAAACTCAAATCAGGATGTTTGCCCTCAATCCTCCTCCGGGTGAACTGTCAGGGACGTCTTGACCCTAACAAACTCAAATCAGCATGTTTGCCCTCAATCATCCTCCGGGTGAACTGTCAGGGACGTCTTGAAGTTACGCACATGCCGATACTTGAACCCCGTCATCCAAGACACAAATTAAATCTGGGACTATATAATGCTTCAATTTTTACAATAGTTTCTCTTTTTGTCTTTTGCTAAAATTACTTTTTACTTCTTTTAACACCTTTTGGCCCATTCTTCTTCCTTTTTTTCCAAAGATCTTCCATATAGTTTTCTCCTTTGAGCTCCTGTGAAATTCCTTTAGGTTTAACTAGCGCAACGCCCCGTACCGGTAACGCCTAGTACCGGTAACGCCTTGTACCGGTAACGCCAAGTACCGGTACCGCTGAGTACCGGTTTCGCCGGGTCCGCAAAATATTATATTTTTACTTTTGTGGCTGAAAATACAATGTCAACTTTCATTTGGGGTGTTTTCTTAGTTTGTTTAGGTTTGGTTTTAAAATTTTTAACACCCATGTTAACCCTTAACCCTTTGGCCGCCAGGCATTTCTCAACCCAAAACCCCCTTAAATTTGGCTAGGTAAAGAAAAAACATTATTATTAAAACGAGGAAATTATTCACATTTTGATGGTTGAATTGCAAACGTACTACTCTTATTTCCAGATAAATGCATAATAATAATAATAATGAGGAACATTTATATAGCGCCCATCCTACTATGTAGGCTACAGGGCGCTTTACACAAAATTGAAATGGAATAAAAACATGAAACAAAAATCCAATAACATCAGCAGACAAAAACAATACACATATCAATCAGCAACAACAACTGCTGTGACTACTACTACTACTACTACTACTACTACTACTACTACTACTACTACTAGGACTAATGCACGTATGCATTTTCACACAATTCACAAGCATGAAATAACAGCATAATATTCACAAAAACAACACGCACACCCAGCACAAGCACACCCAGCACAAGCACACCCAGCACAAGCACACACACACAAGCACACACACACACACACACACACACACACACACACACACACACACACACACACACACACACACACACATACACACACACACACACACATACACACGCATGCAAATGGTGGTGTCAGCATTCTCATTTGCCGGTATAATACCTTTTTGCGTTTTACTGGGAAATGTGATAGTCCTTTTGGTATTCAACTTTCAATATTACATTGTGTGCATTATAAACATTAATTATTCTTCTGCGTTCCCAGACCGTAAGGCCACAATGGGTATGTATGTATCCGGGGTTTTTTCAGTTTTCACTGGTCTCCTCGCTGCATTCAGCCAATTTCAGAGGAGCTCAAAGGAGAAAACTATATGGAAGATCTTTGGAAAAAAAAAGGAAGAAGAATGGGCCAAAAGGTCAGAAAGATAGTAGATGATAGAAACAAAGGAAAAGGCAGAGTCAAAATGAGAGACAGATTAGAGGAAGCTACAAGCACAGAACTTCCATAAGGTGGGGGAACTATTTCTACGGAAGACCCCCCCCCCCCCCCCAGTATCCCCATGGGGGGGACATTAATTCAACATGAGGTAAGAAAGACACAAACTGCCATCCATCACATGGTTTTATGATGTCATAAACCTGACACATGTCAACTTTCATTTGTGTTCTACCGGATGGGGTGTTTTCTTAGTTTGTTTAGGTTTGGTTTTAATGCTAAAGATAAGACATTCACTTTTCCTGCCATACAATTCTAAAACAATCAGTTACATTCCTTTAGGTTTAACTAGCGCAACGCCCCGTACCGGTAACGCCTAGTACCGGTAACGCCTTGTACCGGTAACGCCAAGTACCGGTACCGCTGAGTACCGGTTTCGCCGGGTCCGCAAAATATTATATTTTTACTTTTGTGGCTGAAAATACAATGTTTTTACCCCTACCACTTTCAAGGCCTACCGATCTCCATGACCTTGACCTTGACCTTGATCGGTATGCAATCATCAGAACTACCATAAGCCAAAGTACCTACATGCCAAGTGTGAAGTCCCTAAGACCAACGGTGTGGACGTTATAGCCCCTTAAAGATTTTCGGTTTTCAAGGTCATACGCCAAGGTGAAGGTCATGACGGCGATAATTTATGCTCTGGCTGATGGGATTCGAGTATCTGCATCTACTGAAGATGGCTATGTTGCAAAGGCAAGAAATTGAAATTATGTGTTTGCCAAAAGATATTTGGAAGCTTTAAGAGGTACCCTCATGCCCAATGCATGGACATCAAGATGACTGCCCTTCATCACCCATAGTATTTCACAGAAATAACCTTACTAGAGTTACTACTGTTAAAATCTGCAGATTAAACGCTGCAAAACCACAATGGAAAGAGATAAAAGAACCGTTGGACACTTTGTCTACATCATTATATATTATGAAAGACACAGGCCAGGTTCAGAAATAATGCCACTGATGGACACACATTTTGATAAACTCATGGAAACTACAGCTGTAGTCATTTCAGGTAGTCGCATAGTTGCATGGTGACAAACATAAAAAGCATTTTGAGATTTGCAGTCAGCAACAAACATTATATTACCGTTTGGGGGATAAGTACATTTTACAGTTCTAGAAAGAAGCAGATTTGTGAAGTGTGTGACTAAATCAGCAGAAGAAGAAAGTGATATCTCAGGCACAAATTTACAGTGTGTGTCTGCCAAAAGGCAGAACAACTCTTGAACTCCGTGGGACAAGATCGTTGTCAGGCTTTTTCCTGAGAGTTGGTGGATAATACCCAAACATTTCCCATTTGACATCGACTCTACCATTCAGCTGGCAGTGCAGAGAGGACATCTCTGGTGTACTCTTACACTTTGCTTCTGGAGCTGGAGACTGCTTTATGCAGAGCCACCATGGAGTGAATGTAGGTGCTGCCCCTATAATCTCTTCAGAGAAAAAACATTGTCACCCATATGTGCTGGGGCGATTTTTGTATGCAGAAGAAACACTGGATTTGGGGCAACATGCATCCTTCATGAGCTGGACATTCAATATGCTACAAATGATGGTAGAACTGTCCCTTCTGTGAATCCCATGATGCACATATTGAACACCCATCAACATACATGCATAATTGTAAGATGCTCGTTTGACTGGGACAGAATTCCAGTGCATCTTAAGGCATGTAGCCTTATTCTTATTTTGACCCTCAAAATATTTCTCACCAATTTAATAATTTGGCTCGGTAGCATTTTTTAAAATGACCATGAACATAGGAAAAGTATGCTAGAGGAAACAGAGCGAATATTGGATTGATTCTTGCATATGTGACCCAGCACCACGAAAGGGACATTGAATGTCAAACTGACTGTTCTGAGAAAATCATACATGTGAAAACTTCAGACAATTCTCGTGCTAATGACACAAGAACCATTCTTGTATCGTTTCCCGTTCTAGAGTTATGAGCATTTCAAGTTAGTAGGGTGAGCTTCGGCCATTTTGTGAAAACACAGTCCAAAATCTAGCCTAGCTGTAGAAAATGCACTGACCTACTCGTTTTAAAACGCTTATAAGATCATTTAGATACCATAGTAAAGATTATCTTATATATATTTTCGAAATCTGTCTGTCTGTCTGTCTGTGTGTCTGTCTGTGTGTCCCTTATGCACGGCCACAGTTCTCAACCAATCGACACCACATTTGGCATCAAGCATCCTTGGCACCCTCCGAAGGTCATGCCATCCTTACTTTTCGGAAACCTCCGCCAAGGGGTCGTGGGGAGGGGGGGGACCGAAAATCGTTAAGGGGCCATAACTTCCACACCGCAGGTCCTAGAGTCTTGAAACTTGGCATGGATGTACTTTCGCTTATGGCCGTTCTGATGATGGCGTACCAATGAAGGTCAAGGTCAAGGTCAAGGAGATCGGTATGCCTTGAAAGTGGTAGGGGTCTAATGATTGGGTTTTACTGTCCCACGCATATCTCCCGAACTGCTTTACCGAATCGTTTCCAATTTTGTGTGGTGGCGAGTCACCATGAGAGAAGGCATCACGCATAAATTATCGCCATCATGACCTTCACCTTGGCGTATGACCTTGAAAACCGAACATCTTTAAGGGGCTATAACGTCCACACCGTTGGTCTTAGGGACTTCAAACTTGGCATGTAGGTCCTTTGCCTTATGGTTGTTATGATGATTGCATACAGATCAAGGTCAAGGTCAATGTCATGGAGATCAGTAGGCCTTGAAAGTGGTAGGGGTCAAATTTTTTTATTTTCAGCCACAAAAGTAAAAATATAATATTTTGTGGACCCGGCGAAACCGGTACTCAGCGGTACCGGTACTTGGTGTTACCTGTACAAGGCGTTACCAGTACTAGGCGTTACCGGTACGGGGCGTTGCGCTAGTCCTTTATAAATATGAAAGATAAGATGTTAGAGAGCACAAAGATACCCATAACTCAGAATTGACCCCCAAAAATGAGATTGTGTTTACTTTACAAGCCTATGTGAGATACCAGCCCAGCGACTTAATGTCCCTTTTGTGGTGCTTGGTCACATATGTCACAACAAAAAGCCCGATTTGCTGTGCCTTTGCGTTTATTAATTTTTGTGCCATTTGATATTGTTATTTTTGCATCACACTTGTGGTCTTCAAAATGAATGATGTAGACAAACTGTCTAGTCATCTTGATTTTTTTGTTTGCCTGCCTTATTGCACAAACAGCTTTAAATGTCCATCCATCTGGGTCTATTATCTTTTTACAAACTAACTTTTTGGGTTAGAAACAATTTTGTATGTGTAACAGATGGTTTTAGAGGACCATTACTGAGCTGCATGTCTCTGATGACAATTAATGAGTTGCGAGTTTATGTTCTTAGGAGACATTTCCATGCCACACTGACATGACTATTCTGTTATCTAATGTCTATGTATACTATCTGACAAATAAGTACAAATATCAACAAGTGCAACGCCGAGCGGCTGCAACGTCCCCTCGCAGCATCGCCGAGCTACTCCAAAATCGGAATGTGTCGGCTGTACATACATAAAAACGCATCAAAACAGCACGTAACTGAATAGTTTTTTTGATATATAGCCTTGGGGTTCGGACCCGTGATTTGAGCGCGCGCGATCATGCGCACACGCGCTCACAGAAAAATTCATGACAACTGTGTTATAGACCATTCATCAAGAAATGTTGTGAGAAAAAACCTGCATTGAAATACATGCAAAACTTCGCGAGATATTAGCGATTATGTGTTTCGGGGTTTGAACCCCGTAACTGGCGCGACCTTGACCTTAATGTAAAACTAAATACATCTGTGGATAGCTTGCATCTTGGCAAAGTAGTATAGCAAATTTGATGATGATAGACTGAATAGTTGTCGAGAAAAACGGACGAATAGCCGGACGGACGGAGGCACGCCGGACACCGGACGGACCAGACAAAAACAATAGCTCCCCGAACCTTCGGCTCGGGGACTAATATGTATAAACCATAATCGTGATGGCAGTCTCTCTTCTTAAAAACCTTGCATAAAAGCATTGTTCCCCTACTCGTATTATACACCTATCTGTATTGTTAAAAAATCGGGACTTTACTGGAGTTGCACTGCCTTCGGGCATTGCCTCCTGTATCGTTCCCACCATCGTTGTATTTACAAATGTCCCATATGTGTCTGTTTCAGACCGAGAGGACGTAAAGCATCATTTTTCATTCATTCATTGTTCCCCTACTTTATTGATTGCTCAGATAGTCTCCTTTCACACCAGCCCAGATTACCTCATAAGCACCTAACCAAAGACTGTACATGGGAAGATAAAACATCCGGTCTCTTTTCCCTATATGAGTAGGGGAAGACGGGGTAAGAAGCGCATGGGTGGGTAAGACGCCCACCCCAATTATCTCATGAAATAAAGAAAATTTCAGTCAAATTTGCCCATGAGACGAATGCTAGACATTAACGCTCGTCTCATGGGCAAAATGAGACTAAAATTTGCTTCATTTCATGAGATAATTGGGGTGGGCTTCTTACCCGCCCATGCGCTTTTTACCCCGTCTTCCCCTAGTGAGGACAGAAACACTGGTCATGTCCCTTTGAAACGTGACACATTTTGCACGTCGATAGGCCAGTTGAATTCTCCGTTCAAGTTCCAGTCCGAGTTTTTGGATAGCCTCCACTGTGAATAGTGTACACGTCCGCACTAACGATAACTCTATTAGCCCGGTTCTCCGAGCTTTTAAGTAATCCATCTTGCCCTTTTAGAATATCTTTGACCTAACTGAGAAATAGCTAGGACAAGGATGTCTGGAGAGTATATTTATTGGGGTTTCCCAGTTTCACAAAGCTCTATCCGCTTAAAAAAAACACCTATGCAACAGGACACGCAAAGCCGTCCATGGCTCCCCCCCACCTGCGTGCGCATCTCGACCCTTCCAACGGAAGTGTCGCCATCTTAGTCCTTATTTGTGTGTAAACAAAGTGAAAATGTTATCTAAATGTGTAAAAGAAAACATCCAGATGTTATAAATACAGTTGAGATAAGTTTCGAATTGGAACAGCCAAATACGCAGCATCGATCTGGCATTTTTCAAACAAAGTTACTGACTAAGATGGCGGTCTCCCATAATATGGCGCTCCTTGTGGTCGGATATGACGACACGTGGGTACAAGCCATAAACAGAATCCATAATGTTCACCAACTCGTTTGTAAGTTTTCAACATGTAAAGGTGCATTTAAAAAAAAAGTCGCTATGTTGTCAGATCCATTTTTTTACAGGCTCAGCTGCAAACATGGCTTTATTGATGACGTTCTAAAAATGACGTCACTGATGACGTCATTTCAAACTATGCTTTTAAAAGCAGAATTGTTGAATTATATTGTGATATAATTTTTATGCATATCCTAAAAGGGTGTCATACGCTTGTTTTTGTTATAAAATATTTTATTTCCCCTCTCTCGTCCTTCCACTCTACAATTCCTTCTTTCTTACTCACACTCATTCATCAATGCATGCTTCGATATTCAATACATATTTACATACATGTATACATTACAAGTCTTGGTACATGATTCGGACAGAAAAGAAAAATCAAATTACAAACCATCCTTGTGTTTTTGTTTTTCTGAGTTGAAAGAGTGAAAAATCAGAATGTCTACAGACTGTACAGTTCATGATGAATGAATGAACTAACAAAATATATTGAGCATTGAATGAAAGGTTTGGACATTTTCTGTTATATAAATGATAATTAGCAAGAGGTTGTTTTTTTCCATTTTTAAGCCAACACGCATACATCAAACATGAAACAATTATACATAGAAACGGATACACTCATTCATATTCTCTCTATCTCTCACACACAAACAAAAACGCCACACACACACATCCACACACACACACAAACTCTCTCTGTCTCTCTCCTGCTCCAGTTCATTTAACAAATTTTAATTTAGCCTATACATCTAAAGATCTCTTAGTACAATGGAACCTCCCCTACAATACCTCACACCACAAGACTCCCTCACACACAAGACCCACCCCTCAGAGACATTGCACCTCCCTGTAAGCATCAAATTACCTCCCCCACAAGACCCCTCCCAATTCAGACCCCACCTTGGATGATCTTTCAAAGTCCCACAAGGGAGGTCCCACTGTACCATTTGAATCCGACACGTGTCCCTTATAAACAGTCAAATACAGTACTGTCAGTAGTACAGGTAAATAGTTATGTAACCTGCACAAAATTATCATTGACAATTATTCGAGCAAAACTTTTAATTGGATAATTTTTCACTTGTTTTACTTCTCATAACCAACAAATTAGATTAGAACTTAAAAACAAAAACAAACAAACAACTTTAACATAAATTTAGATTGGATCAAACATGTCCTTACAAAACACAGAGATGACTTCAAGTCAAGCAACAAGCTTAAGTCAAACAATTCCCCCAAAAAACCGAAAAAAAAGATTTAAACAATTGACTAACACAACTATAATTTTTTAAAAAAAATTAAATAAAGAAAAAGGAGAAAAAAAAAGATTCATGGCTTTCTTCACCCACAGCTGTCACTAAGAGGTTTGTAAGCATTCCATTCAAATACAAAGTTTTGAATAGTCCCTTCCATTGAATGACAGGACAGTTCCACCCAGTACCGATTTTTCAAACAATGTTTAAAAGCTGTCAAACATGGGATTGTTTTACTTAGCTTACATTTAAATGTATGAAACTTAGCCAGCAGAATGATTAGGTCCATGACTTTGTCAGTCTTTTGGTTTTGTTTCCATCCCAGTATAACGAGGGATTCTGAAAGATTAAAATGTTGTGTATGATAACAAAAATCATGAACCCAAGACATCAAGTTTCTCCAAAAATTCTGAACATGATCACATGTCCTGAAAAGATGGAATAATGTTTCATCTTCTCTGCCACAAAAAGTGCATAATGGTGAGTTTGAAATTTTGCATAGAAATACATACCTTTCAGTGGGTAGAAGTCTGTGTAACAATCGCAACTGAAACCACCGCAGTTGACAATCAATAGTGGTTTTAAAATGCTTTATGAATAATTGTTCCCATTTTAAAAACTGCATGTGGATACCGCTGTTGCCACTTTCTAACACTTGGTGGCTTGGTATCACTTTCCGTCATACTCTGGTATGTCATTTTTGTTGGGGTAAATCTAATAATACTCCAAGGTTTAGAAAATTCATTGGCCAAGTCATTGCATAATTCTATCTCTGAATAATTTTTGTACTTGGCTACAGCTCTAACTATACCACTGTAAACAAGAAAATTAGTTGTAATCATAGGATATTTATTTCTAAAGACATTAAGAGTTAAAAATGTCCCCTCTGCGTTGACAATATCCTTGATTTTATTAATGTCATTATCTGTCCATTCTCTTATGTGTATTGTTTTTATGTCTCATAATATTTGTATTAAAGTGAATACTTTCAGCAAGAAATTCTTGAGATTTTGTAGGCCTACATTTTCCCAACATTTTCTTATAGCGTTTTTGTAGCTTAGAAAAAATTAATTTTGTTGAGAAGTCGTTGTATTGTCTAGAAACAGAACAAGGCGGGATTTTAACAGAACAATCAAAACTAAAAAAGGAGGTACAATCTTTTTATGAAAACCTATATGCGTCAAGAGAATCTAATATTAGAAATGTAGATTTATCAACAATAGTGGAAGGACAAAAATTATCAGAAGAGGCAAGTGCATCTATAGAAGGCTCTATAACACTTACAGAAGCTCTTGAGGCACTCAAACAAATGCAAAATAACAAAAGTCCTGGCTCGGATGGTTTTACCACAGAGTTTTATAAGGGTTTTTTTTGGTGTGACTTGGGAGTTTGTTTGGTGCATTGCCTAGATGAAAGCTTTATAAAGGGTGAAATGTCAATTACACAAAAGCAAGGTATTATTACATCTATTCCGAAAGAAGGAAGGGGAAAAAATACTTTAAAAATTGGAGACCAATCACATTTCTTAATACATCATATAAAATTGGATCAGCATGCATTGCGCAGAGACTAAAATCAGAAAGGCAATTTATTTCAAATAAATACTTAATATAAAGCTGTTTAATACAGATAAGCAATTTAAAACGATTTTTCAGCCCAAACAGGGTTTATTTCTCCTTTAAGTCATTATATATCAGATGTAGGTGTCTCCTGATCCGGTTTAAAAATTTTGTTCTGCGACAGGATTTCGAGAACCGGAAGTGATTTTCTTCAGTTTGTACAATGCCACTGTCCCTGTCATTGTCGACATTTGTGCGTGACAAGTAGGCAATCACTGCTCATAAATAACGGCACTAATAGAGTCCTGCCACTTCATAAAAACGCTGGTCCTCTCAAGGTCAAGGTCACTATGAGCTACCCCCCTGATAAGTAAGATGCCCAAGTTATCCCCCCACTCACTCCCTGGACCCAACTTCACCCCATGTTGTTTTTGTAAAAGGTTATTCTTGTTATTAAAGCAGAAGTAAGAAAAGCGAGACTATTCTGCAGTCTAATGCCTGCAAAAAAAAGCATCGGTTTCACAGCTCCACACCTTTTTGTTGTTGTCGGAGTACCAAACAAAAAGTACCTTAATCAAAGCCAAAAACGCTCGAAAATGCGTGTGGGTATCAGAGAAGGGTGGCTGACAATCCTGTCAAAGTTTCATGTGAATCCACCGCTCAGTTGCTGTTTTACAACAGTAAGGACATTATTTATTGATGGGCCCACGTGAATAGGAAGGAGGGAGGGGTGGGGTGGGGGTGGGGGGTACGATGGGCAACAGGTGGGAAAGCAAAACAATCACTTTACACCCCCACCCCCTACTCGTTCAGCCCCCCCCCCCTAACCCCCCCTCCCCCTTCCGTTTTTCACTCCCTTCTAACGGTAGCACAAAAGAATATCAATATCACATTTTGAACCACAGCTTCCTTGCAGAGCGAAGGGATATTGCGATCGTTCAGGTCTCTTTTCGTTTCGTTGTTGTTGTTGCTGTAGTTGGCTACAGGGGAATGTTGCAATTTGAACGAATCTCTCTCTTGGTCGAATGGGCTTATCGTGGACATTGGGCCGATTGGACGACATGTACATTTCTTTAGTTCTTTTTAACCCTTTCACCGCCAGCCATATTTTAGCCAAAAAACTCCATTAAATTACCTGGGTAGAGAACAAAATCCATCTGCAGTATGTTGGGGATTCTTCTGTGACGTATATAAAATAAGGTCTATCCTTACTTCCCAAAACTAAGACAATAGGGTATTTGGATAATAGACCCCAATTTGATTGTGGTGCTAAAATGCGACTTTGGCGGTGAAAGGGTTTTAAAGCAACTGGAAAGAGAGTAGGCCTATTATGTCTCTCCTTTGTCCCCCTCCCCACCTCCTTCTCTCCCATGTAGGTGCTTACTGACAAATGCTAAAACACATTTGATATAAATTGCGAAACACAACAACAACCAATCTATCACTTATACAAATGTCCCTTATGAAACGTCACGAATCATAACAATATAGACATGAGACAAGAGGAGGGAGAGAGAGAGAGAGAGAGAGAGAGAGAGAGAGAGAGAGAGAGAGAGAGAGAGAGAGAGAGAGAGAGAGAGAGAGAGAGAGAGAGAGAGAGAGAGAGAGAGAGAGAGAGAGAGAGAGAGAGAGAGAGAGAGAGAGAGAGAGAGAGAGAGAGAGAGAGAGAGAGAGAGAGAAGCCACAAAGGAGTTGAACCCCACATTTCATTATCGTTAGCTACAGTAATGAAATCGATCACTCCACACAACGTTTTTAACGGTCACGTTGACTTTCGGATAAAATGTCCGGTAAAGGTAAAGATGCGCCCCCCCCCCCCCCCCTCCTCCATTTGTCGGTTGTTTCCATTTTTTCCGTTCTTGCCTTTCTTACTGCAAATTGAGTACTTCATCCTCTATCGTTTGCTATATTTAACACTAATTTTCAT
>CM065699.1:37992459-38057459 GCA_017654935.2 Phymorhynchus buccinoides
TTGTTGTTGGGTTGGGTTGTTTTTTGATGCTAATAATTATTATTATTTTATGCTTCTGCCTCGATCACTAGGACTGACTTGACTGTGTTCGCCGCTCTCACTCTGACTGAACTCAAAATGATCATTATAAACTGAAGCTGCACCGTGTAGGGATAAGGCAGGCTACCCTGCATAGCGGGAGGGGACGGGAGGGAGGGGACGGGAGGGGGGGGGGCCCCAATAGGGGAGGGAGCTGTGGAGGGAGGGCCCAAACAAGGTAGGGAGCTGTGGAGGGAGGGGCCAAACAAGGGATGGAGCCACAGCTCGAGTGGATGTCAAGCTGTTTCCAACTTCTTCGATTGCTGGCTCTCGCCTTTCAGTTGTAAAGTACAGCGACTACTCGTTTTTGCTCTCTCTGTCTGTCTGTCTGTCTGTCTGTCTCTCTCTCTCTCTCTCTCTCTCTCTCTCTCTCTCTCTCTCTCTCTCTCTCTCTCTCTCTCTCTCTCTCTCTCTCTCTCTCTCTCTCTCTCTCTCATATGAATTGCAGTGTTCGTGAAAGGTTCCTATTTGTGATTATGTACGCTAATTATCTGATTTTAGTTTATTCCTTTTCTTATTATAACATCCCCCCCCCCCCCCCCGTCCCTTCCCCCCTCCTGTTCCTTTATGACGTGGGCAGAAAGGCCTACTCATTAAAAATGATTCGTTCGTTCGTTCGCTCTCTCTCTCTCTCTCTCTCTCTCTCTCTCTCTCTCTCTCTCTCTCTCTCTCTCTCTCGTTTTTTCCTTTTGTAATCCCCTCCCCTCTGACATGGGCAGAAGGCTTGGATAAGTAAACTTTGTGAATTGTGTGAATCTCTCTCTCTCTCTCTCTCTCTCTCTCTCTCTCTCTCTCTCTCTCTCTCTCTCTC
The DNA here is from genome assembly GCA_017654935.2 of Phymorhynchus buccinoides. Classification (NCBI taxonomy): domain Eukaryota; kingdom Metazoa; phylum Mollusca; class Gastropoda; order Neogastropoda; family Raphitomidae; genus Phymorhynchus; species Phymorhynchus buccinoides. Next base: position 37,993,349 of record CM065699.1, read on the forward strand.
TCTCGTTTTGTGTGCAACTGCGTGGGCAAACGTTGCACTTGAGTCACTGCGAGGGGTACAGTTTGTTTCATTGAGAATGATAATTGGGGTATAATGCAACTTCAAACATTATTTTAAAATGTTTGGCTCTCTAAAATGATAAAGGTCATCCGATAGAAATAATGTTACTTTATTAAATCAGCCCAAAACACACTCAGAGTTGCTCCCCTTGAGTTGTTTAGGCAGCCGTATTGAAAGCACATTGAAAAATGAAGACAGAAACAAAAGGCAATGTCATGCATACGTGTATTAGGCCTATTATAAGTAGTAGTAGTAGTAGTAGTAGCAGTAGTAGGGGAAGACGGGGTAAAAAGCGCATGGGCGGGTAAGAAGCCCACCCCAATTATCTCATGAAATAAAGACAATTTCAGTCAAATTTGCCCATGAAACGAATGCTAGACATTAACGCTCGTCTCATGGGCAAAATGAGACTGAAATTTGCTTCATTTCATGAGATAATTGGGGTGGGCTTCTTACCCGCCCATGCGCTTTTTACCCCGTCTTCCCCTAGTAGTAGTAGTAGTAGTAGTAGTAATAGTAGTACTAGTGATAGTACTACTACTAGTGGTGGTAGTAGTAGTAGTAGTAGTAGTAGTAGTAGTAGTAGTAGTAGTAGTAGTAGTAGTAGTAGTAGTAGTAGTAGTAGTTACAGCAGTTGTTGTTGCTGATTGATATGTGCATTTTTACCGACCAAACGAGGTCTGACCGCTATTGTTTTGTCTGCTCATGTTATTGGATTTTTGTTTCATGGTTTTTTCCCATTTCAATTTTGTGTAAAGCGCCCTGTAGCCTACATAGTAGGATGGGCGCTATATACATTTTCCTCATTACTGTTATTACCAGTCGCGAAGCGAAGCTGGTATTGTTTTCAGTTGGTCCGTGTTTCAACATCAAAAACAAATGTTTGTTTGTCTGTTTGTCTGGGACAGCGATGACTCGACAACGCTTGGATATATCAACATGAACATTTACAGGTGGATACTAGGGGTCAAAAGCTTGGACAAGTTCGAATTTGGGCAAAATCGGGTTAGCGGTATTAAGGGTTTAGGTTAAGATTAGGGCTAGGGTTAGGGGTGCAAGCGTGTGTCGCGAATGGGTCGGTTTACGCAAGTACTCTAGTTATTATTATTATTCGTGGAGTAGTAAAATGCAGACAAGCGCGACCAGATGGGTTTTTTTTCGACTTAAAATTTATCAACCAAAAAAAGGAATGGTTCCAGCAAAAATATAGTATAAGTGCATGGCTTTGTACATCGATTTCTCGGCAAATATGTAGATCTACACCCTCCTGCTCTATTTCTTGGTTCTTTCCGTGGTTAGGGATAGGGTTAGGGTTAGGGATAGGGTTAGGGATAGGGTTAGGGTTAGATGGTCTTTTCTATTGCCACAAGCATCTGGTTTTTTGGGTCAAAATCATCTATTTTTTTGGAGCATTAAATCGCTTCCGTTTTTTTTTATATATATAAAAAGATATTCCTCTAGTCAATGCATAATATCATTATTACTGACAGTTGACCAAATGATAACTTTTTCAATGCCACTGGGTTTAACCCTTTCGCCGCCAGCCATTTGTTGCCCCCAAAATACCAATAAACTTAACTGGGTAGAGAAAAACAATTCTTCAATATTGGGAATTCCTCTGTGACATGTATGACATTAGGACTATCCTTACCTCCCAAAATGAAGAAAACAGGGTCTTCAGGTAACAGGCCCTGACTTGATGCCTTTTAATGACATGGGTGTTAAACCATTGTGGTGCATAAATGCGACATTGGCGGTGAAAGGGTTAAACGTAGGGATTGAAAAAGTATACATAAGGCCGGGTTCACATTAGACGCGTAAGTTCCGTACAGAAAACCCTAAATAAGTGGAAGAAAAAAGGATAAAAACTGTACTCATATATAATGGGGAAATTCGGACACATGCGCAAATCTTTCCCCTTCTTTGTTTCTTATTTATGGATTGCGCACGGGTTTCCGCATGGGGAATGTCCGCTTATGTGTGCACACGGCCTAAGGCCTAGTGCAGAGGGAGATGAAAAATTCCCTCTACCCAGGTTCGAACTTGGGTTTATCGTGCACGAGGCGAACGCGTTACCTCTGTGCCACTCTCCACCACCGTATGCCCCAGTTTGGGCCGTCCCTACACAGTATATACACAGGCTATGCAGTAAACGGCCAAAGTCAATACAGTTGACACAGACAAGTCTTCTCCACTCTACAGCGAAAATATATGGGATTATTTAAGCAAATTTAACAAACACAGGTTAGGTGGCATAATATCAGTAGTGCAAACTTAATTTTTTGTACACACATAGACGTGAAAGATATTTGTTACTTGAATACTTTGCACGCGCGCGCGTGCGTGCGTGTGTGTGTGTGTGTGTGTGTGTGTGTGTGTGTGTGTGTGTGTGTGTGTGTGTGGTAGTAGTAGTAGTAGTAGTAGAATAGGGACTAATCAAGCCGTTAAGCTTGTTAGCAGTCCCATCGATTTTGAATTTGATATATTTTTTTTTTTTTAGCGGTCAAGGTTTTACGGTTCAATTTTCCTATAATATAAAAATTAATAATCAATGCTCAATAATCAGTGTGTGTGTGTGTGTGTGTGTGTGTGCGTGTGCGTGTGCGTGTGCGTGTGCGTGCGCGTGTGTGTGTGTGTGTGTGTGTGTCAGTGTGTGTATGTGCGCGCGTGTGTGTGTTCCCTTGAAATCATGTAGCATGTGGGTGGGTTTTTTTTAATGGGCAGCTGCTATGTGCGTTTCATTTAGAGACGTTCTTTTGTCGGTCTCTGGCTTAAAGACTCCAGGGATCACCCCAACAGCCGAAGCACTTGAACACTATGGTATCGGAAATATATTCATGGACAGTTTCAAATACCAACTAGGGGTGAGAACATTACGTGTGTTATCGGTTTTTTTATTACCCCGCCACGTGGGCAGCCACACTCCGACTTCGGAGGATTTTGTCACTTGTTATAAATGTTGATTATTTTTTGTTCCCCCCATTCTATACCTCATCTTTCCTATCTTATCACTGTAAAGCGCATAGAGCATTTTCAATTAATTTTGCTCTGTATAAATAAAATTATTGCGATTACTGGCATCGTTCTTTGTGTGTCAAGTAAGAGGGGTACGGGTGGAAAGGCTTACAGTGAAATTGCACATAGGTGTTGGCAATAATCTTTCATTCATCCAAACACTCTATACACAGTCTGATAAGTTTTTAGAAACGCAGGTACAGCGTTCTTGCAGCATTCAGACCATGTTCAGGGACAGTAACTCTTCCTAGTCGATTTTTTTCCGTCAACAAAATGCATTTCCTTATTTCGTATATTTAGCGGATCTTGGTACTGTAACGAAGTGTTTGTATTGGTATAATTGACCGACTGGCTATAAGACTGAATGACTGTGGATTAACACGCAGTTGGACAATGACTAAGCACAGCTGTATGCACACATATTTTACTCATGCACACACACACACACACACACACACACACACACAGCCAACACACAAGACCTTACTTCATCAGCAGAACGGCGTGGAAAGCTTCAGGATGGCGCCACAGCTCACCACAGCCAGACAGGACTCCACAGCAGTGGAGAACTCACCAAGTACAACAGGCTAAGCAACTGTGGTGTATGGTCACAGGGGCCTCTTCTTCTTCTCTTCAGGGCCCACGGTCAGTATGTTGACCATTCTGGCTCCTTTGGGGAGAGAAAAAAGACTGAAAAATGGGGGGCATGTCATGAGGACATACCTGCTTAACTAATATTGAAGGGACAGGAGGGGGAGGGGGAGGGGAAGCTGAAGGGGGGGGGGGGGAAGGGGGAAGGGGCGCTTGATGGATTATTGTTGGTCCTGCACCACTGACGCACAGGGGGCGTCAGCAGTGAAGGCGTCAAGACTGTCCTGCCGCAGGTCGTTCCACTCCCTGATGGTCCTTGGGAGAAAAGAATTTGACCGATATTTGGTGCGGCACTGGATGCGTTGGAACTGGAGATGGTGTCCACGCCGTTGCCGATGTGGAAGCGGTACCGGCTTTGCATGTAGGCTGGGGCAGTGGACAGCGCCGTAGCTGATTTTGTACAGCATGGAGAGCCGCCTGGTCCTCTGCCGTCTGCTCTCCAGCGTTTCCCAGCCTAGATCCTCAGTCCTCTATCAACCCCACTAACCCCAAGCTACAAACCCACTACCAGACAAGACTAAAGATACTAGACTACTTCCTTTGTTACAAGTAAGCCCTAACTATCCCTATACACTACAACCCCTTATGTGTAGGTAAACTAGTCTAGATATCCTATCCTTATGTTCAGTAACACCCCCCCCCCCCCCCCCCCACACACACACACAGCCCCTAACAGAAACACTGCCGGCTGGAGTATCTGGAAACAGGTCTATCCTTATCGGGGGTGCCCATCCAGACTGACTGCTATTCCTATAACTCCGGCCACTACGAGTGCAGGCAGTTTGTGACAACAGCTCACTCAAGAACTTCGTGCAACTCTACTTAGCCAACGCACGCTTTTTGCGTGCGTCACGTCACAACAGTACTAGTAAGGAATAGGGTCAAGATACACGTTAACATTATTCACAAGATATTTCTATTTCCCCATGGCAACACAATGATGTTCTGAACTGCTTGAACCCCGTTGTCTTGAAATTTGAAACTCATTATTAATGATGTTCTGAACTGTTTGAACCCTGTTGTCTTGAAATTTGAAACTCATTAACTGCTAATTGTCTTGAAATTTGAAACTCATTATTAATGATGTTCTGAACTGCTTGAACCCTGTTGTCTTGAAATTTGAAACTCATTATTAATGATGTGCTGAACTGCTTGAACCCCGTTGTCTTGAAATTTGAAACTCATTATTAATGATGTGCTGAACTGTTTGAACCCTGTTGTCTTGAAATTTGAAATTGATAGTTGACGGTTCTTCACATCTGTCTTTGACACCCATTTGTTTTGTTGTGTTGCTCAGTATTCTGAGATTGATATGAATTTGCTATATGATTTACTCAGTTTTACTTGATGAAAAATGGGGAAGGTGAATTCACAACAGATTTTACCTATGATTTATGATTAAAATTGGAAACAAATCTTTTAGCTTCTAAGCCCCCGCCCTCCCCCGTGGGGATACCGGGGGGTCTTTTGCATAAATAGTTCCCCCACCTTCTGGAAGTTCTGTGCTTGTAACTTCCTCTAATCTGTCACTCTTTGACTCTGCCTTTTCCCTTTGCTTACTGTCATCTACTATCTTTCTGCCTTACTACCGATCCATTCTCCTGCCTTTTTTCAAGAAACACTTTCAAAAAGATTTCCTCCAGCCGAAGTCGGACTTGCTGGGCCTATTTCTTAGTTAGGCGCATAGTGGCAGCATGACGCATCTGTGCTCATAATTGACAGGAAACTGTCTGACTGATCGAAGAAGAAGAAGAAGTTTCCAAGCACCACACATCTGGAACAATCTCCCTTTCTCTCTCCATCTCTGTCTTCTTTCAAAACTGGCCTGATGACGCATCTTTTCAGAAAATATCTGTTAATTTATGTCGGTCCATCCACCGTCAGTCTACCCTGTAAAGATTTAATTTAACCCCCCCCCCCCAAACTCATGTTTTATGTAGGTATTTTAAATGTGAGGTGTGTAAGTGTGACAATGTTGCTTTTTTTCTCTGTAAAGTGATTTTTTTCAAAATAATTTTAAGTACATGGATTTTGGATATATTTTGTGTGCGTGAGGTAAGCTTACTTTTTTTCTGTCATTTTTTTTCATGTAAAGCGCAGTGAGTCCTGCTGTGCCAGGAGAATAGCGCTACAGAAGATGTATTTATTATTATTATTAATATTATTATTAAAATTCATTTGCAGTGAGAAGTTTTGTTGCTTGACCTTTTTTGAGGAGCATGCATTACACAAGCGTAACAGCTGTGTGTGGGGGTTTTTTTTTCATAATGCGTTTCTGTTTGTGACTGTGTGTGTCTGTGAGTTTGTGTTCATGTGTGTGTGTGTGTGTGTGTGTGTGTGTGTGTGTGCGCATGCTTGCAAGTGTGTGTATGTACATGTGTGTATATGTGTGTGTGTATGTTACTGTATGTGCGTGTGCGTGTGTGTGTCTTTCATTTAACGTCTATCCACTACACATGATATTAGACACACACCCAAAAAAAGAGAGAGAAAAATAGGGTAGGCATAAAGGTGAACATGTGCTTGTGTACTTGCATGTATGTGTGTGTGTGTGTGTGTGTGTGTGTGTGTGTGTGTGTGTGTGTGTGATGTGTGTGATATGTGTGTGTATGTGTGTGTGATGTGTGTGTGTGTGCGTGTGTGTATGTGTGTGATGTGTATGTGTGTGTGATGTGTGTGTGTGATGTGTGTGTATGTGTGTGTGTGTGTGTGTGTATGTGTGTGTGTGTGTGTGTGTGTGTGTGTGTGTGTGTGTGTGTGTGTGTGTGTGTGTGTGTGTATGTGTGTGTGTGTGTGTGTGTGTGTGTGTGTGTGTGTGTGTGTGTGTGTGTGTGTGTGTGTGTGTGTGTGTGTGTGTGTGTGTGTGTGTGTGTGTGTGTGTGTGTGTGTGTATGTGTGATGTGTGTGTGTATGTGTGTGTGTGTGTGTGTGTGATGTGTGTGTGTGTGTGTGTGTGTGTGTGTGTGTGTGTGTGTGTGTGTGTGTGTGTGTGTGATGTGTGTGTGTGTGTGTGATGTGTGTGTGTGTGTGTGTGTATGTGTGTGTGTGTCTGTATGTGTGTGTGTAAATATTGTCCATTACATATAAGTGAAGTTCATCAGGTAAGCTTAAGCTTAAAAAAAAGAAACCTAATCAAATATAAAATTCAAAAATCCAAAGATCACTAAACAATAAACCAATAATAACAACAAAGAGCCTTGCCCTCTCCCTCCCCTGCCAATTTTTAGCCCACCCACTCACACCCTCCTCCCCACACCCAGAAAAAAAAGTACAGGTATTTTCCTATGGGAGTGCGCTCTAGTCTAAGTATACAAAGAATTCATACGTTAAGAGCTGGTGACTTAAAAGAGATGGCCTGTGCATTATTTTGCTTCAACACTGGAATGAATTTGTTCATATCATTGCAGGAAAGAATATGATCTGGGGTTATTTTGTTTCCACATACGCAAACTGTGTGCGTGCGTGTGTATGGGCATGACTGTATGTGTGATCTTCCATTTAAACGTCCTTCCACTAAAAAAGTGATTCAGACAATAATGACATGTATTTTGTAGCAAGATCGTGGAGTTGGCGAGTGTGAGGGAACGTGTACGAGACTACATATACATGCATGTGTTTGCTTATGCATAAGAGAAAAAAAATTATGGATAAGGGATAATAGTGATACTACATTGAACCTTTAACACCCCCCACCCCACCCCACCCCAGTAGATAAATAAACAGCTAAAAAAAAATAACACCAACTCTTAAAGACCCACCAGATCGCGTGTCAAAATCACGGGTTGCACGTGTTTTCCCTCTTATACCTGGTAGGAAATCTTGCTTTGACCAGGTTTGACTCCCATACAAATGCCCCCAAATTGAAAACGAAACATCATTTTAAAGAGCAGCCTCAATTTGAAGTTGGGGGCATTTGTATGTGGGCCACAGCTACCCAGAAAAACAACAAGGGAGTTAATCGTGGTGGGTCAGTGTGTCTTTAAAAGAAAAAAATCACCATAACAAATTAGGCTGTGGGCCACCGTGTCCGGAAATGACTTTTGGCTAACATTGAATGAATGAAAAATGGTGTTTTACGTCCTCTCGGTCTGGAACAGACACATGGGACATTTGTAGATACAAAGATGATGGGAACAATACTGGAGGCAATGCCTGGAGGCAGTGCAACACCAGTTAAGTCCCGATTTTTTAACAATACAGATAGGTGTAGCAGTAACCACGCCTCGGTTAAACCTCATCGGCTATGGTACCGCCACAATCTACGATGGCTAACATTGAAAGTAGATGAGAAAACTTAAGTTGTTCCCGAGATTTTTTTGTTTGTGTGTGTGTGTGTGTGTGTGCATGTGCATGCATGCGCATATGCGCACATGTGGGCGTGCACGCAGGGTATACTTGTGTGTGATTGTGAACATTCTGACCAAAATAAAACAAACTCATCCCTTTCAATAATTTAATGAAACAATCAGCTTTAATCCGTACTTTTCATTCAACACAAGTCATGTCCACAAGTTGCAACTGCATAGGCTAGGATGGGTAATGTGTGTGTGTGCGTGTGTGTGTGTGTGTGTGTGCATGCGCACATTCGTGTGTGTGGGTGTGAACGTGCGCGTGTATGTGTGTGTGCATGCACATGCATGATTGCATGCATGTGTGTGTGTGTTTATGTGAGTGTGTGTGCATGCACATGCATGATTGCATGCATGTGTGTGTGTGTTTATGTGAGTGTGTGTGCATGCACATGCATGATTGCATGCATGTGTGTGTGTGTTTATGTGAGTGTGTGTGCATGCACATGCATGATTGCATGCATGTGTGTGTGTTTATGTGAGTGTGTGTGCATGCACATGCATGATTGCATGCATGTGTGTGTGTTTATGTGAGTGTGTGTGCATGCACATGCATGATTGCATGCATGTGTGTGTGTGTTTATGTGAGTGTGTGTGCATGCACATGCATGATTGCATGCATGTGTGTGTGTGTTTATGTGAGTGTGTGTGCATGCACATGCATGATTGCATGCATGTGTGTGTGTGTTTATGTGAGTGTGTGTGCATGCATGTGCATGCGTGTGTACGTGTGTGTGCATGCGTGTGTGTGTGTGTCCCTGTACAGGCGCGCGTGCGTGTATACGCATGTGTGTGTTTTTGTGTGCGCGCGTTCATGTCTGCCAGTCAGTAGTGTGAGACCATGGCTTGCGGATGAAACAGCACAGGAGGCGACTGCTATTCTATTCTAGAGAGCTGGGCTGGAATTTAGTCCATGGCGGAGATGCCTTGCCCAGGGTACATCCCTGTGAGTGAAAGTAAAACAGTCTCTCAATCCTGAAATGACACGTTTCAATGTTCTCTGAATCTTCCCAATCCTGAAGTGGTGACCACATTAACAACAACGAGGCTTTATACCGAAAATTCTCTGCCCCTGTCTCGTGCCCTTAGATGCGAACGCCACCTACTCAAGATTATCGTCCTTGCCTGTCATGAAGTAGTAGTGTATAGCCACAGAAAGTTATCTGCACCTGACTCGTGGATAGGTGGCATGAGCAGTTCGGGCCTAAAATGATCGCCCTTTCGGCTAGATAGGAGAAAAAGGAACGAACAAACCAGAATTGAAGCAATGAAAGACAATTCTCAGGTGAAGGAGAAACCCAAGTCATACATGGCGCCCTGGGAGATCAGGAATGAGGGGAAGTCACCCTGGGACGGTATTCATGTCGAGATAGCATGAGACTTAGCATGATGCTAACTTAGAAGCTCTTCCAATGTCCTATAGGATTTAATAGGACTTTTGGAAGAGCTTCTAAGTTAGCATCATGCTAAGTCTCATGCTATCTCGACATGAATACCGTCCCTGGATGACTAGACCACAGCCGCTATCATGGGAGCTAACCCACTGCGATAGCGGGCTAGTAGGCCTAGCTCCGGGGCTAACTTCTTTTATTTTATGTGTTAAGGTTTAACCCAGGTCGATTGGTGCGTATGCAATTGTTTTAGGTGTTGGTAGTGTATGGCTAGAATAGATTGCTGGATTTTTATAAGACCTCGGCTCCCCCGAAGACGGAGTGTGGCTGCCTACGTGGCGCGGGGTAATCAAAAGCGGTCATGCAGGTAAATGTTCTCATCCCTAGCTGATGCATTTGTACCACAGCGTTCAAGTGCTACGGCTGTTGGGATGATCCCTGGAGTCTTGTAGTCAGGGCACGTCAACAAACAAACAAACACATAAGACTTTGGCTCCGGATGACAAGATGGCCAATCCTGAAGACTCTTTGTACCATCGGAAACAACACGGCTCCAGAGCATTCTCTGTCTCAGCTGCTACGCTCTGGAACTCACTCCCTTTCAGCCTTCGTCATGTTAAATCCTTTGTAACGTTCAAATCAGCTCTGAAAACCCACTACTTCAAACTGCAGCTGCAGAGTACATCTAAAACTTAGAAATATTACCACATATTCTCTTTGTCCATCTTGTTATGTGTACGTGCTCCATGTGTGAGTCTATGTATGCATGGTACATGCGTGTGTGTTCATGTATGTGTATGTGTATATATATATGTGTGTGTGGGGGGGAGGGTGTAGTTCAGTAGTGTGTGTGTATGTGTGTTTGTTGCTTGTGTGTGTATGCTGTCGTGAATAGATACCTTTATTTCATGCTTGCGAATTGTGTGGCAATGCATACTTGTATTAGCCCTATTATAAGTAGTAGTCATAGTAATAGTAGTACAGTCGACCCCCTCTTTTAAGTGGTTCAAAAAATCGGTAAAATCGTCGTAAAAGAGGGGGGTCTTAAATCAGGGGGTGACCAAAACAATGCAGTAGTACTCAGTACACCGTATATGACGCACAGCACATGCATACACTAAAACAAAAACATGTTTCTCCGTCATTCTTGAATGAAACATCCGTGGTCTAGCTAGTATACAAAACAGCGAAAACAGAAAGTGTGCTCGACGGCCCGTGTTGCACTCACACACAAACTACATGTAACATTGGACCTAATTTTCGCCATTTTATGTTCTGGCAGTTCATTTTCAGTCACAGTTTCACACACGGAACTTTTACCGCGCATACAACTCGGCTACAAAATGGCGCCCACACACCGCAGCCTACATACGGCAAACGCTAATGCGCCAGCTGCTATCATTTATAATTTTGTGAGTTGTTTGCTCAGTAGTTATTCAGTTATTAGTATTATGTGCCAGCTTTTTCAATCCTGATTTCAGGCAAAACTGAACAACTGGGTATTTCACCCATGCATTCCCACTCTCTCACCCAAAATGCTTATGTGTCCGTTTTTCCATTTTTTTTTTTGATTAAATTCTGTATTATAATAGGGGTATAATTTTGTACATACAGTACAGATCAGGAGATGCTAATCTCATCCACAAAGCCGCCCCAAATACACACGCCATATCAGACTGCATGACAAAGAAAAAAGTCTATCACACGCTGTCATTTAGTAGTGGTGGTTTCACATCAGTTTGGTGGTGGTGGTGGTAGTAGTAGAAGTCTCTCTCTCTGCAGTTGTTGCTGATTGCTATGTGTATTTTCTGCTCATCATTGTATTTTGTATCTTTCTCTGCTTTAGTTTCTCTGAGCTTAGAATCTGTGTCTACATTTTCTCATTATTATGTCTTAGTATTATGTGCCAGCTTTTTCTCTGATTTCAGGCAAAACTCTCTCTCACCCATGCATTCCCACTCTCTCACCCAAAATGCTTATGTGTCTTTTTCCATTTTTTTTTTTCTGTATTATAATAGGGGTATAATTTTGTACATACAGTACAGATCAGGAGATGCTAATCTCATCCACAAAGCCGACCCAAATACACACGCCATATCAGACTGCATGACAAAGAAAAAAGTCTATCACACACTGTCATTTCTTTCACATCATTTAGTCTCTCTCTCTCTCTCTCTCTGTTGCTCTCTGTATCTGTCAGTATTTCTCTTTCACTGCTTTAGTTTCTCTGAGTTTGAATCTGTGTCTGTCTCACTGTCTGTCTGTCAGTCTCTCTCTCTGTGTTGCTCTCTGTATCTGTCAGTAGTTCTCTTTCACTGCTTTAGTTTCTCCGAGTCTGAATATGCGTCTGTCTGTCTGTCAGTCAGTCTCTCTCTCTCTCTCTGTTGCTCTCTGTATCTGTCAGTATTTCTCTTTCACTGCTTTAGTTTCTCTGAGCTTGAATCTGTGTCTGTCTCACTGTCTGTCTGTCAGTCAGTCTCTCTCTCTCTCTGTTGCTCTCTGTATCTGTCAGTAGTTCTCTTTCACTGCTTTAGTTTCTCTGAGTTTGAATCTGTGTCTGTCTCACTGTCTGTCAGTCAGTCTCTCTCTCTCTCTCTCTCTCTGTGTTGCTCTCTGTATCTGTCAGTAGTTCTCTTTCACTGCTTTAGTTTCTCCGAGTCTGAATATGCGTCTGTCTGTCTGTCTGTCTGTCTGTCTCTCTCTCTCTCTTTCTCTCTCTCTATTCGCCTATTTCTAAAATAAACTTGTAGTAAACTCTGTGTAGGCACCCGATCAGGTAAAAGGTAAATCGATGGAATAAACGAAAGCACAGGTCGAACCAGTACAATCTTGATTCGCATAGATCTCAAAGGAGGAGCATCATTTTATCTTCCATATAAAAAACAACAACAACAAATGCTTACATTATGCCTCAGGCATGAAAGCGGATAAAGATCAAAAAGAGGAAATTTTTTCATCCGAGAAATCCTTCCACCCGGATTTTCACCGGACATCGGAACTTTTGTTGAGTGGGGTGGGGGGACAACGTTCCCCCCCAAAAAATGTCCAACCATCTTTTCACCTACCTCACGTCTCAAGTTTTATTCAGCGAGGAGGGGGTCCGAAAATTTGGTCGGCACAAATTTCGCCATTTTTCCAGCACAAACATCTTTCAGGCATCAAAGAATGAGATTCTTTTCAGCCGAGAAAAATCCTTCCACCCGGATTTTCACCTAACATCCGATGTTTTGTTGACAGGGGGGTGCACAACGTTCCCCCCCAAAATTTTCCAACCACTTTTTCACCTACCTCACGTCACAAGTTCTATTCAGCGAGGAGGGGGTCGGAAAATTTGGTTCACAAATAGCCTTCCACACACATTTTCAGCTAACATCTCTACTTTTGTTGAGCGGGAGCTACTCATTTCGCCTTTCTTTGCACAATTGAAGCGAGTGAGCTAAAGCGACTTCCGGTTAACCAGTTTGAGAATCGCCAAATAGAGACTTGTAGATATAAGAATACGGCAAGATCGGTCCTTTACACTGAATTTTTTTTTTTCCACAGAAGTTTTGAAAAAATTTCGCGGATTTTCCGCGAAACGCGGAATTCTTTCATGCCTGATGCCTGTTTGAATCATGTGCTGTCAGATTATTAACGAGTCTTGAGAATTGCTGCAGCTTTGCTCCCGATTTTCTGTTTTCATTATTGGAAACGTGCAACCTTGCTTGTGATATATTTGTGACAGCCTTGATTTTCAACCCCCCCAAAATATTATGATTGAAGATTTTACAAAACATTGTGCGTACATCTAAGTCAAAACTAGACAAAGCTTTGGAACAAAATGACGTCACTGCTTTCCAAACTTGCAATCCACATTTTGCTCACAGTCTCTCATCCTAGAATTTGTGCCAATGGTGTTTTTTTACCCCATTAGGGCCTGTTCACGTTATATCCACAATCAGCAAGTTCCCTACGGAAACCCCATTCACTGGAAGCCGTATTTTGGGGCAATCCCAAACCCAGAAGCCACATTTTTGGGCACTAAAAAATCCGGAAACACTGTTTTTGGGCACTCCAAAAACAGAAGCCACATTTTTTGTGCACTCAAAAGAAAGCCAGCAGCCATATTTATTTCCGTGCACTCCAAAAACAGAAGCCACATTTTTTGTGCACTCAAAAGAAAGCCAGCAGCCATATTTATTTCCGTGCACTCCAAAAACAGAAGCCACATTTTGTGTGCACTCAAAAGAAAGCCAGCAGCCATATTTATTTCCGTGCACTCCAAAAAACGGAAGCCACAATTCTGGGCACTCCCAAAAACGGAAGCCACATTTTGGGGCACTCCAAAAACCGGAAGCCACATTTTCAGGGCACCCCAAAACCCGGAAGCCACATTTTCGGGGCACTCCAAAAACCAGAAACCACAATTCTGGGCACTCCAAAAACCAAAAGCCACATTTTCGGGGCACTCCAAAAACCAGAAGCCACAGTTTGGGGCACTCCAAAAAAACAAGCCACTGTTTTGGGCACTCCGAAAAACAGAAGCCAGTTTGGGGCAATCCGAAAACCAGAAGCCACAGTTTGGGGCACTCAAAAAACCAGAAGCCACAGATTGGGGCACTCCTAAAACCAGAAGCCACAGTTTGGGGCACTCCGAAAAAACAGAAAGCCACAGTTTGAGGCACTCCGAAAACCAGAAGCCACAGCTTGGGGCACCCCCCAAAAAACCCAACCAGGACCCACATTTAGACAGGACATGAGCTACTACCCTTGCTGGGACACGGCCACAGCCAGGACCCTGGTAGGGGTGGCCAGGAACACGTGGTCGTTGCTGACGTGCAGGCCCACGATGTCCTCCTCCGCGGGATCCCCCACCACCACCACGTGCTGCTTGGCCACGGTGCTCACGTCCCGGCCGGTGCGCCGGTTCCTGAGCGGCGTACCCACGATGGGGGCCCGCTGACGGTACAGGTACACGTGCCGGCGGCAGTCCGCCACGGCGGCCAGGGAGAAGTCCGGCGCGCAGGAGGAGAAGCGGCGCTGAGTCTTGGAGGCCTGGACGTAGCCGAAGGCGTCCAGCGTCCCCACGTGGTGCCAGGGGCACGACCCGCTTACCACGCCTGAGAAATTTGGAGAATGATAATAATAATAATAATAAAGAATATTTATATAGTGCATGCTCTAGGTGTACTACTCATGGCGCTGTACAAAAACTAAGAATCACTCCACATGCAAAATTAGTCATATCAAACATACTCAGAGGCGCTCGCATACCCAACCTCACCCTCACGCTGTTGACATACTCATAGACATAAAAACATGCACCTACGCATAACACACAATCGCGTCCACACACACACACGCGCACGCACGTAGATGAATAATCTCATATTTTAGGGACGTAGTCGAAAGCGTCCAGCGTCCCCGTGTGGCGCCATGAGCACGACCCGCTTACCACGCCTGAGAAATTCAGAGAATGATGATGATTAATCTCATATTTTAGGGATGTAGCCGAAGGCGCCTAGCACGACCCGCTTACCACGCCTGAGAAATTCAGAGAATGATGATGATTAATCTCGTATTTTAGGGACGTAGCCGAAGGCGTCCAGCGTCCCTGCGTAGCGCCGTCTGTTTCTGCTGTATTCCATTTATGTCATCCGTGCTTTGTAATGCGTTTTTGTTTGAATGCGTTATGAATGCTAACGTGTGTGTGCGTTTTTATTTGATTTCTATCAAGATTCAGCGCCGCATAAATACTGCAGAGCTTAATCTAGGATTTCTGAAGAAGGGGGGCACTCCCCCCTATCCAACCCCACATCACATACATAAGTTCTTATTGTGCTTCAAACACAACGTACATTGCATCCCTGTCTCAATCTTCGTCAGCCACGGACACTTTTTCAACCAGTCATTTTGGAACCGATGTTCCTTTGCACTGCGACTGTTGTCATTTTTTTCCGACGTTTTAGATGTAGAAGCCTTTTCTTCAAGGTTTTCACACTCGCTTGGAACAGGATTTTTTGTTTTCACTTTGCCTCCGTGAAAATCAAAATCAAACAGGGTCCCTGCCCGCTTCATTTTGAAGAACATTCAAGATGGCTGCCGAAACTCTCGCAACTTCCTGTCGGTAGAACGAGAAGAACGCGATTGGTTAATTAACACTAACATTTTGTCAACAACCAATGAAATGTCGAGAAATCCTTCACTCCTGCTCGATACATTCAGTTTGTCCAGACGGCGGGTTTAGCAGACGACGAAGGTCTTCCCGCATCGATTGGTAAAAACTGCGGGCCGTTCTGCAAATGTGCGGGACTCGGCCCGCTCCCCGCGCCGATTATCGCGGGAAAGAACAAAATTTCAGGGGATTTTACCAATCCTGCGCTCTAGATTAAGCTCTGATACTGTATGTTGTTGTTGTGTTTGCGTGTGCGTGCATGCATGCAGGATTCTATTCACCTTCGATGTTGGTGACCATGTCCGGCTGCCACACCAAGCCATCCACATCGTGACGAAGACACAGGGCCGGGGGCTTGGCTGGGTCCAGACCCACACTGAACAAGAGACTGTAGCTGATGGTAGCCTGGGTAAAAAGAAAAGAAAAAATAATAATAATAATGAACATTTTCATAGCGCTTATTCTTCTTCTAAGCGCTTCACAAAACAGCTAAAAAACCTGAGAGAAAAATGAAAGATAACACACTAATCATAAGGCCAGGTTCACATTAGATGCGTAAGTTCCGTACAGAAACCCCTAAATAAGTGGAAGAAAGAAGGGTAAAAGTTTACGCACATAGGGGAAATTCGGACACATGCGCAAATCTTTTCCCTTCTTTGTTTCACTTATTTATGGATTGCGCACAGGTTTCTGCACAGAATATCCGCTTATGTGTGTACACGGCCTTAGGAAACAACAAGAAACAAAATCACGATAACTACATTTAGGTCACATCTCCGCCACCCCCACCCCCCACCACCATTCACTCTCCACCAGAATCTCAACCATTAAAACAAAGAGTTTTCCATGCAAGAGGCATTTTCTTATGGTGTGTGTGTGTGTGTGTGTGTGTGTTGTATACACGTGTACGTGTTGTGTACACGTTTTCGTGCATGTGTGTGTAGCCATGGGTGTATGTATATATGTCTGTATTTGTACATGCGTGCGCAGAAAATGAGGTGGTAGTTTCTCCCACGTTTTCGTTTTGACCCTTCAAAAAACTTTCCTTTTAAAAAAAAAAAATTTTGTTTGTTTTTATTTAACTTTTTTTTTGACAACACATTTTATAATGAAATATGAAAAGAACATAACACATACACACACAAAAAAGAGGGGAACTGACCAAGTCAAATATCGAGAAAACAAAATAAGCAGACAAACGAAATAAGAATGCATAGTCAAGCATAAATGCATGTATGCTAGTATGGAATAATTTGAGCTTCAAAACCAGTAGTACCAATAATAAATTGACCCTTTAAAATTTGAAACTGGGGGTAAAAAATACCCCTTAAAACTGCATAAAGGGGGTGAGCGCACCCTTTAAGAGACGTAAAAAAAATCAGGAACCCTTAGCTCTAAAGAAAAGGCCCCTCTGCACTAATAATACTCAGCGTCGGACTTGAACTAAAGGTAAAATATGTTTGCATAATGCATCTAAACAAGTGTACCTCTAACCATGGCATCAGAATAGTCTGAAGACCAATCCTCTGAAAACGGGCCATCAAGGACCTAGACTGAAGAGTAAACAGCACTGAAATCGGTTCCCAAAACCACCAAAAAGGCATGATAGAGTGACGAATCACTTTGACATGCTATCTAACAAAACAAAATCAAAAGATAACAGTGAATAAAAGGCAAAACCTCCAACAACAACAAAAAAAGAAGCCAACCCTCTTATCAGAAATTCTTAATTAATCCTCTGAAATTTGCAGATCCTCTGATAATTGTGATGCCTGCTGACCTGGCATGGGTGCAAGTCCCCAGAATGACCAAAAAACTGAAAGACAGGGGTCCAGGGGCTGCCACGGGCCCCAGCAGGGGTTGGACGATTCATGGGGGGAGGCATCGCAAGAGAGAGAGATAACGAGACAGATAGACAGACAGTTACAATGATGGACAGAGATAGTTCGAGTCCGATAAGCCTAATAAAAATGATTACATTGCCTTTTGAAAACAATATGGCATCACCATGCTGTTTTCAAGTTAACCCGAGAGAGACTTCCAGGATAGAACAGCCAAGTTCAAAACGCCCCAAATCGTTTGTGGCTGACTTTGGGGGTGGGGGGAGGAATTTTAAAAAACCTGAAGTTCAGTTTCTGGTAAAATAAAAAACAACTGAAATCAGTGTAAAACTGAAAGAGTAGCACCCAGGTGACCTGGTGAGTGATGGCGTGGGTTTCCCCGTCAATGCGGACCAGGTAGATGCAGTCCTCCTCATCCACGGCATCGCAGGCCTCCAGCTGCTGGGTGTTGAACGGCTTGTTGTCCAGGTCGGGGTCAGGGTTCTGAGAAACACGCGCACACACTGTGATTGTAGAGTGCACACTTCGCCTCGTACACAATAAACCCGAGTTTGAACCTGGGTACAAGGGGATTTTTTTCCGCTCACTTCCCACAAGGCCTTACGGATCTGAACGTGGAGTCTTTCTGATGAGACGATAAACCCGAGGTCCCACATGCCCATGCACTTAGCACACGCTAAACCCAGTGGCAACAAAAAAGTTGTCATTTGGTCAAAATTTACCCCCCCCCTCTCCCCTTTTTTTTTTCCTTCCTCATCAGTCACACAACAATCGCATGCACACAAAAAAGGGTGGCGCGCCTATGGCAGCGACGTGCTCTCCAAGTGGGAGCAACCTGAATTTCACAGACGCCTCTGTGACTATAAAGTACCAAATACCAATGAATGAATGAGTTGTGCCGGTCGGGGTTCGTCCCCGCTCAACGCTTCGCTAGTCTTGAGCGGTTCAGGCTGGATACTGCGAAATAAAGGCCTATGGTGAACTTTTTAAAGACTGTCAACACCACCAGGCAGTAAAGATTTTTTTTTTTTAAAGTAATTCTTTTTCAAACTCTCAATGCGCTCTCCCATTTCCATCGAGTTCATAGTCTTAAACCCTTTCACCGCCAAAGTTGCACTTTAGCACCACAGTGATTTAACACCTATGTCACTAAAAGGCATCACATTGGGGTCTATTATCCAAAGACCCTATTGTCTTAGTTTTGCGAAGCAAGGTTAGACCTTATTATATATGTCACAGAAGAATCCCCAATACTGCAGATGGATTTTGTTCTCTACCCAGGTAAATGTAATGGACATTTTTAGCTGAAATATGTCTGGCGGTGAAAGGGTTAATAGGCTCCTTCGAAGTACCCAGACCACAACCAGAATGAATGTACATAGGCTCGCACTTATGCAAGCGTGTTCATTTAGGGAAGCGCGTGTACAAACACACAGAGAGACACGCACGTGTGTGCATCATCGCGTCAATAACCTTGCAAGGTTCTACGACAATAAAATCTTGTTTTTGTTCTTGCTCTTGTTGTGCACACACGCACATGTATACACACATAATTTATGAACAAGACTCCAAATGGCAATGGTTACTGAGCAATGCACCAAACTGACAAGTGAGCATCAAAAAAATATACACACACATGCATGCTCGCGAACACACACACACACAGAGAAAGGTGGCAGAGTGGTTAAGACGTTCGCCTGCCAAATGTAATGCGTGACTGCAGTGTGAGTGACCCGGGTTCGAATCCCGACCTCGCCCTTTCTTTCTAGTTTGAGAGGAAAATCGAACTGAACGTCCAGTCTTTCTGATGGGGACTTAAAGCCAGTCTGACCCGTGCGCTTTACGCACACAAAACCCCCACGGCAGTTGACAGTCGGTAAGAGCAGGGAGAAATCCTGCTGCCTGGTATGGCCAAATTGATAGCTAGGTTTTCCAAGTGTGCCCACACACCCTCCTCACACTCTGCCCCCCCCCCCCCCCCCATTTTTTAAAAATAAATTGGGTAGACGCTGCACTTGCGGAGACGCCCTCTCCGGGGGAGAGCAGCCCGAATTTCACAGAGATACACAGATAAATCTCTGTGACTAGAATATACCAAATACCATAAAATACACACACACAAAATCTATTTTCAGACAGAACATTTCCAACCATGACCAACGTCCATACAAAAAGGAAAGAACAATCATCAGTTTTAAAATCACTGTACCCATTTGTCGGAGGTGAGAGGCTTGAGTCGCTCGTGAATGGCGGCGATGGTGGCCTCGTCCAGAGTCATCTCCCCTCGCGTGTCTCCCGGCACCACAGCATCCCACATGCCTTCCTTCTCCTTCATCAGCGACAGCTCCAGCCTGATGAGAGAGACACCGCGTTTGATACCAGGACTGTAGCGGTAGCAGCGACCCTTTACTCAAGTGGATTTTCTTCTTCTTCTTCTTCTTCTTCGTTCACTCAGACAGTTTCCTGTCACATGAGCGTAGATGCGCCATGCTGCCGTTACGCGCTTAACTAAGAAATAGCTAGGGCCCAGCAGCAAGTCCGGCTTCGGATGGAGGAGGAAATCTTTTTGAAAGTGTTTCGTGAAAACAGGCAGGAGAATGGACCGGGTGAGGCAGAAAGATAGTAGATGACAGTAAGCAAAGGGAAAAGGCAGAGTCAAACAGTGACAGATTAAAGGAAGTTACAAGCAACAACAACAACATACAGTATAAATCAAAGCGCACACACACGCTAGCATTCATAACGCATTCAAACAAAAATGCAATACAAAGCGAACACACACACATGACATAAATGGTATACAGCAGAAAAAGACCTAAAGGCAAGAGAGAGAAGAGAAAGAGAGTGGAGCCTCAATGACGGGGGAAAAGGTGGGTTTTGAGGTTAGATTTGAAAGCAGAGAGGGTCGGTCGCTGACGGAGGGAAAGAGGAAGCTTGTTCCAAGCACAGAATTTCCAGAAGGTGGGGGAACTATTTATACAAAAGGCCCCCCGGTATCCCCACAGGAAGGAAGGTGACAGAGTGGTTAAAACGTTCACCCCCCTCCTCTCCCTACCCCCAATCCACCCCCCTCAAAAAAACTGCACTTGCTGCGATGTACTCTCCAGGTGGGAGTAGTCCGAATTTCACAGAGACAATTCTCTGTGACTAGAATATACCAAATACCCCGCCCTCCTTCCCCCAAAACAAAACAACAAAACAACCTTGGTTGACATTAGCCTGTAGTAGGAGCCAATAATTAAGTGATAGCTGTTCAATAAATGATTTACTACAGTTTTGGAAAATCACTGTACAGTTCAGTCTTTTGTGGAAGACTGTCTCTCAAACAAGGAGGCTTTTAATGCTTCAGCCTTCAGTCGCAAGCTGCCTCAGCAACAAACACATCGTCTGCTTCTCACTTTGTTGGATGCAGAGCCGCCCAATCTTCTTTTCGTACTTCAACGCGCATGTGCTAACGGATGCACTTTTTGGCGTCTGTGTAGGCCCTACGATTCAGCGTTATGATGTACTCGATCTTCAATGTAAAACGAAAAGCAACAACTACAGAATCTTAGAAAAGCTGCAGTGAAGAAAAGAAGAAAAAACAACAGGAATATGATACGGAACGCCGACAGAGAAGCTACAAAGCGGATGACAATGATGATGATGATGCTATGGAGTTCCCGTATTGGTCTGAGACTGCATGACAGGGCTGTATTCTGCGCTTCCTTCCATAATGATATCCCGGCGTCAACCAGGCCCGAGAACTACAGACACCTGCAGTGTTGGTCATGACATTAGAGCAACACTCTCAGAATCGCATCCGCTAAGCGGAGGATGAAGCTCGACTGCGTGGCTTCAGTCTTCCCATTTGAGCCCATAGCCACTCGCTCTGGGTAGGAGTCGGTCCAGGACAAAAAAAAACCCAACATTCACCTCTGACGGGATTCGAACCCGTCACCTCCCAGCCTAGTGACTTTACCACTACAGCACGGCGGCTGGTGCTACACCTACTTCTGGCCATCTATGGTCCAGGTGGAGGTGGCCACGTCGATCCTGCCGCGCAGAGGACCCCGCAGCAGGGTGACGCTGTTCTTCACCCCGATGTCCACGTGGTCAGGCGTCAGCGTCACGTACACGTCCGGCCGGGCCACGTCGGCAGGCAGCGTCAGCTGCACGGTGAGGTCCTCCTCCGCTGTCTGACTCCACGTGTAGAGAGGGTGCTGAGGCTCTGGGGAGAAGAAATATAAGGCGTGCCAGGGTTTCCTGATTTTTCTCTCTTTTGATTCAAGAGGTAGGCGCGCTCACCCGCTGTTTACGGTTTTAACCCTTTCATCGCCGCTGTCGCCTATTGGCACCACAATGATTTGACACCGATGCCACTTCAAGGCATCAAATGAGGGTGCTGAGGCTCTGGGGAGAAGAAATATAAGGCGTGCCAGGGTTTCCTGATTTTTCTCTCTTTTGATTCAAGAGGTAGGCGCGCTCACCCGCTGTTTACGGTTTTAACCCTTTCATCGCCGCTGTCGCCTATTGGCACCACAATGATTTGACACCGATGCCACTTCAAGGCATCAAATGAGGGTCTGGTATCTAGTGACATTATGTCCTTAATTTTGGGAGTTAAGGAGAGGCCTTGTTTTATGCATGTCACAAAGGAATCCCCAAATATTGCAGACAATCTTTTCTCTGGCCAGGTAAGTTTAATGGAAAGTTTTGGCTGACAAATTGGCTAGCATTGAAAGGGTTAAGGGGGTATTTTCACCCCCCACAGTTTCAGATTTTAAAGGGTCAAGACAGAAACATGGAAAAACTTCATACCCACTTAACACGCACACAGACACAGATGCTTGGTAGCATGATGTTGATCAAAGCAGTATCAAGTGTATGGAACGATTTTTTTTGAAGGCTGAGAAAAATGGTCTGCAAATGAGTAATGAATTTTCCATCATTAGCCTCAGGGCTTTCTGCAAAATCTAGGCTAGCGACTCTAACCTGTGGCAACAGGGTAATAGGAGCAACGTCGTTAGCATACTCAAAAGTAATAACTGTGTTAACGCACAAATCATATTTTTAATGCGTCATCTCACCCCCAACGTGAGATTTTAAGGGGTAAATCTCACGCATGGTTTGACATTCTAAGGGGTGATTTGAGGATTGCAGTGCGCAAATAAGCACAATCTCTACGTCTTCAGAAACCCTGGGCGCAGTGGCAACACAATGGACTGTTTTGATGGCAAACCGGGAACGAGCGATGACATAGCGTCTCTTTGATGACAACAACAGCAGCGTGTGTGAACCCAATACGGCGGCTGTCAGGAACATAACAAAGCGGCTACATTATAGATTCAAATCTCGAAGAGTGTTTGCAATGGTGACAACAACAGCGCGTGTGAACCCACCCAACATGGCGGCTGTCAGGAAAACAACAAAGCGGCTACGTCATGGACTCAAATCTCGAAGAGGGTTTGCACTCGTGACAACAACGCGTGTTAACCCACCCAAACCTTAAGATGTCAGGAAAACAACAAAGCGGCTATGTCATGGACTCAAATCTCGAAACAATTATTTCATTGGTGACAGCGACGGTTGTGAACCAACATGGCGGAGCGCTGACATCATGAACTTGTTCCCGATTGAGGAATGCCTGCACTAGAGCATTGTCTCTGACAGTGATCATGCTTACTGGTAATTATCAGTAAAATACTGATTGCAAAAAAAACAGAAATACTGACAAAAATTGACCCGCCAGTCCCAGGGACTGATACCTTTTTGCTAGGACTGATAAATTGTTTAACAGAGGCTTTGATAATTGCCGTGGCTTTCACTGATTTTTGCTTCCCTGGCACAGGTTTTGACAACGATTATTGCGGCAAATTGTCGCTGTTGGGTCTGGTTTTCAACTCACCTCTCCCCACCATCTCCCAGTCTCCCCCAGTGGCGCTAGGAGAGCACACCCCTTTCACGGAATCGGAGACGAGGGCGAAGGGTCTGCTGCTGGCAACGGTGACCGCCCTCCCTCCCCCCCTCTCCAAACTGGCGTAGTCGAAGGGTCGGGGGCCTTCCAGTCGGCGAGTTCGACTCACGGCCCACGCCTCTTTGCCGTCTGTTGAGGAGAGAAAAACAGACAGTGGAAACCAGCTAACTGAAAAACGGGTACCATAACAAAAATTTGATAATTTCCAATATCAATATTATCCTCTCTCCTTGCATCACTATTTCTATCAATATTTTTGGGGTTCCAATTTAATCCTTCTAGGGCAAGATTTATCTCAAAATATTGCCACTGGCTATCTCAAAATCATAATCTATCTCAAAATCAAATGTCAGTCTTTTTAATTTTGACTTAACAGATTTCCACAGTAATTCCCCCCAAAAAAAGCAAAAATAAAAAGCTATCTCTGCCTTAAAAGTCAATCTGAGAGTCGTCAACTGCCGAGTATGTTTAACAAAAAGAGTGAAGTTTGAACATTTCAATATTCTGGCTACTACACATTGCTTTAAAATATTTGTGTTTGAGAATTGTTCTGAACTGTTAGTATTAACCTTTTTCTTTTTTTTAAATCAATGTTTATTTAACCTAATAAATTCAATCTTGTAAAAGACATCCACTTTCTAAAATTAAAATCCCCCCGTGGGAATACCTAAGGGAGGTTTTTCGCACAAATAGTTCCCCCACCTTCTGGAAGTTCTGTGCTTGTAACTTCCTCTAATCTGTCTCTCTCTTTGACTCTGCCTTTTTCCTTGCTTTGTGTCACCAACTATCTTTCTGACTTTTGGCCCATTCTCCTGCCTTTTTTTTCTCCAAAATATCTTCCATATAGTTGTCTCCTTTGAGCTCCGCTCCTCCGAAATCGGAATGTGTCGGCTGGATGCAGCGAGGAGACCAGTGAAAACTGGAAAACGTTAGGTTTAACATTAGGCCTCTCCTTACTTCCCCAAAATTAAGAAAATAGGGTCTTTGGACAACAGGCCCTGATTTGATGCCTTTTAGAGACAAGAGTGTTAAACCTTTGTGGTGCATAAAATAAAACATTGGCAGTGAAAGGGTTAATGGTTTCGAGGATAAATACCCAGAGATGAGAGTCTGAAAAAGTCCAAAAGGTGGAGAAAAAAAAGGCGGGGGTCTGGGGGCCGCAGAAGGCCCCTGGTGGGGTCCAGGGATTTGGGGTTCTGGGGGCGAAGCCCCCTGAAGCTGAAGAATTTTTGCTTTTAATCAATAAAAAAAATCTGACTTATTAAAAAAATGTCTATTTCTTACCTTATCCCAGCTGGTCAACTTTCTTCATGCAGTCTTTCAGTGCGATAGTTACATTCCAGGGAAAGGGGCCTTTGGAACTGGGTATCATCACTTTAGCGCTAACTTCGACCTCCATCCACTTCCAACTCCACTTATTTTTCACTGAAGAGTCGATTTTCTTCGCTAACACTTTTTCACTTTCTTTCAGCTGACGAAACATTGTGATTTTCGTTCGTGAAACTTAGAAAGATGGCGCTTCTTGGAAACATTTCTCAGACGGCATCCTTCTTTGTCAAATATCAACTAGTAACAAAGAGAGCAGTCTTGGTCGGCCCAATGAGAAACCGGAAACGTCCATTTGAGAACAGACTGATCGAGAACGAAACATCGATCGTTCGTCCAGTCGTCCTGCCGATCATAAAAAAAACTAACCCTACCCCACCCCCCCAAAAAAATAAATTCTCAACGGATTTACACTGATCTCAAAAATGACCCCTGGGGCCATCCAAAAGGCGGAAATCCCTCGTTTGGCAGATAAATCTCTTCTCTGATACCCCTTAGGGGGGACGGCAGGCAGCCCTGCTCATAGTGCGTAAAATACGGTAATTCCCATCCCTGAACTCTGCCCATTCTTTACTCAGGCATGGTAGTGGGGGCAAAGTGAGTTTCGCGGAAGAATATCCAAACGATTCTGCATTTCATTTGAAAGATGTCGACTCAAACTTAAATGATGAAGTTGGGCGTCAAAATGAAGAAGAAGAAGAAGAAGAAAAAAAAAAAGAAACACTAAGATCACAAATCTGGAAACGTGTGGCGTGAGCTAAGCCGCGCACGACTGATAACTTCAGCGGGAAGTTGCTTGTTCAGTCATTCACATCCGGTTCCGCAAAGCGATTGCATAGGCTTTAACGCACATAATTTTTAGGCACCTGAGCGAATTTTTACCCCAGCTTTTTTGTGTGTTTTTTTTTTTTTTGGGGGGGGGGGGGGGTGTTGTCAAATTTTCACTTTCGTGGGTTTTCCGCGAAGGTCTACCATGCCTGTTTACTATACCGAAGTCATCTACTGACCTGAAGCGAGGGTGATCCAGGTGAGGACGGTGGTGTGGTGGGGGCGCTGCTTCTCCTCGCTGGCGCATTCCACACTGGCCAGCAGGCACTCCACGCACTCCCGCTTACACTCCTCGCTGACATAGCTGGCCGTGTCCACCAAGGTAAACACCGCACCACCACCCTCCTCCTCCCCCCCCAGCGCCTGGTCCTTGAACAGTACCTGCCACATCCAAAACCAATCATTTGCTCGGTTTACGATTCTGATTAAAACGGAAGTACGCTAAGTTCTGTAAAAAAAAAAATCTTACTGTGTACAGATGGCCAAAATATAGGCATACGGTGGTGGAGAGTGGCACAAAGATAACGCGTTCGCCTCGTGCACGATAAACCCAAGTTCGAACCTGGGTAGAGGGAATTTTTCATCTCACTCTGCACTAGGCCTAAGGCCGTATACACACATAAGCGGATATTCCATGCGGAAACCCGTGCGCAATCCATAAATCAGTGAAACAAAGGGAAAAGATTTGCGCACGCGTCCGAATTTCCCCTGTATGCGTACAGTTTTATCCTTCTTTCTTCCACTTATTTAGGGTTTTCCGTACGGAACTTACGCGTCTACTGTGAACTCGGCCTCACTGTCAAAGAAAATTAAGACAATTTTTGCATATTTTTTTAAAAATCAAGACGCGAAAAAGAACATGGATAGAGCCAATCTCGCAAAATGGTCCAGGGGACATAACCCTCTTGACTGTGCTAAAGCAAAGAGCAGTGTATCAAGAGTTATTCCCCTTCATCTGACGACGTCAAGGGGTTAAACTGATGAGATAATAACAATACTGTAAATATGGTTCAGTCAAAAAAACAAGCAGTAGGCAGCTACTAGTTAGGCAAGGGAGATTAGGGCTTGGGCACAATTAGGCAAGGGTGATTAGGGCTTGGGCACAATTAGGCAAGGGAGATTAGGGCTTGGGCACAATTAGGCAAGGGAGATTAGGGCTTGGGCACAATTAGGCAAGGGAGATTAGGGCTTGGGCACATTAGGCAAGGGAGATTAGGGCTTGGGCACAATTAGGCAAGGGAGATTAGGGCTTGGGCACAATTAGGCAAGGGAGATTAGGGCTTGGGCACAATTAGGCAAGGGAGATTAGGGCTTGGGCACATACATACGTGGGAGCCTATGCGCATGTGCAATTCGCAAACAAAATCTGGAAGTAAGAAATATGAAGCAATACCTACAAGATTTGTGTTGTTGTTGTTGCGGATTGTTGAAGGAATATTTGTAATTTGTATCAGAAAAGTCTGCTGAAAATATCTGCTCATACTAGTCATACACAGGAATCGAGCATACTCTTTTTTTTCGGGGGGTATTTTAGTATTCTAGTCACAGAGATTTATCTATGTGAAATTCGAGTTGCTCCCACTACGAGAGCGCGTCACCGCAAACGCAGCGCCACACATTTCTTTCTTTTTTCTGGTGGGGTGGCAGACTTGGGAAACCTAGCTATCAATTTGGTCACATCAGACAGCGGGAATTTTCTCCCTGCTCTTACCAGCTTTTGACTGCCGTGGGGTGGTTGTTTTCTATGCGCACAGGTCAGACTAGCTTTAAGTCCCCATCCAAAGGACTCGACGTTCAGTTCAATTTTCCCGTTGAACAAGAAAGAAATGGCGAGGCCGGGATTCGAACCTGAGTCACTCAGGTACTGAGATTGGCAGGCGAACGTCGAACGTCTTAATAACCACTCTGCCACCTTCCACTCTTAGGTGCATTTTCAGTGAGTGAAA
Organism: Phymorhynchus buccinoides; assembly: GCA_017654935.2. Classification (NCBI taxonomy): domain Eukaryota; kingdom Metazoa; phylum Mollusca; class Gastropoda; order Neogastropoda; family Raphitomidae; genus Phymorhynchus; species Phymorhynchus buccinoides. The sequence goes on from CM065699.1 coordinate 38,020,866, forward strand.
GTGGTGACTTACAGTGGAGTCCGGGTAAAACGAATTTTAAGGGAACACAGACTCAGTTCGTTGTATCAGGATTTCATTATACATGTACATGTACAATGTATGTTGAAAACAAAAACAGTTCAAACACTCATCAATGATAACCGAAAACATAAACTTGACCAGTTTGGATTGACACTCTGTCTTAATCACGGGATGTACAAGGCTTGAAGAAGTTCAGCAGTGTTGTCTGACGCTGATCTGTTTTGGCACACTTTCCAACAAGTTTGTCCATTAAGTGACAACACATCACACAAATTTAGTTTGTTATAGGCTTTCACAAACTTTTCGATCTTTATTTTGAGAGCGAATTGTAAAGCGACCTTGAGAAACCGAATGATCTGTAGGAAGCCTAGGCCTAGCAGACGACCCAGTGTGAATCTAAATGAGTTCACGCATGCGCAGTTCATATTTTCCAACTACCTTCCTCTTGACAACACGTTCTAGCTTGGAGTTTGAAGGTCTAGGTTTTTGCAGCGCATCGCACAGGCTGAGTTCATTATACAAGTAAATAAAATTATCCTGGGGCGTAGAACATGTGTTCGTAAAAAGCGGGTGTTCATTATTTCAAAAGGATTTTTTGTTCGTTATACCCATGGCTTTGTAAGTGACAAATAGAAGGGCATTTGCTGGGAAATTTAAGTCAGTTCGTTAATCGTGAAATTTCGTTAACAGCGAGTTCGTTATAGTTGGACTCCACTGTAACTGAGTGTGAACAATTATGGAGTCATGATGGTGTGTGTTTGTGTGCATACATGCGTGTGCATAAGTAGAGTGTGTGTATGTGTTTGTGACTGCGTGCATGCAGTTTCTCAAGAATGCTGCTGAGCAATCCGTTAAAGTATCGCATAAAAAAACTCGATCTCTTTAGGCCCCCCAAAAAAAAATGTTTGTTTCTGGTTTCCCGACCGACCCTAGTTTTTTGCCGTCGACCCTGAACCATTTTTTTCATGAATAAAAAAACAAAACAAAAAAATCAGAAAGTAATTTGAGCAGACGATGCAAGGGAAACAACCAATGCACTCGGTGCAGTCAAGGACCGTTACTCACACAGACTTTTGTGACCCTACATCCGCTAACAAAATGGCGGGCGCTAGACACGCGATTGCAGTTTCAATGCCAATGTGATTAATATATTCACACACATAGACCGAACACAAATGTGTGGTAAAAAAAAAAAAAAAAAGCCTACCTACCTACCTACCTACCCTATTTTTTAAACTGATGAAACCCCAAACAGACTTTTTTTTGGGGGGAGGGGGGCTTACCTTCCATTGGCCAGATTTACGGGCCCTGTCGTCTGTGCTAAGAAGAAAAAGCCGCCCCGCCCCGTCAGCCAGCAAAACCAGATGGGGACTGGCAAAACGCAGTGAAGGGTTCACACGACCGACCACCTGCTGAAATTCTGAAGATTGCGGAATGTCAAACACCCGACGTCCACTGTCCACTTTGTTGTTCTGGGTAAAGATAATAATAATAATAATAATAATAATAATAATAATAATAATAATAACAATAATAACGATAATCTAATATTGTAGTAATAATAATAATATTTTTTAGTGCGCCTAATCTTAACTCCTGAATTTGCATCGCAGCGATTTTGAATTATTAAAAAAACTCACAAATCACTCCAGCCATACACACAAATAAAACATACATAAACAAAAGGAGAAATGAAGGAAGATTACAGGTTTTTACTTCAGGCTTAGACATAGGGAAGTAGACATTGTCTATCTCCCCCATTGGGAGAAAAAGTAAATCAGCACATTCTTTTCTTTTCTTCTGTTCAGAACACTCAGGCCTGATCAATGTTTCAAATGGTATAAAAGTAGGACACAACAACAAAGTGTGTTGACACAACATTCCATAGCCTACAGGGGGCTCAGTGTGTGTGTGTGTTGTTGTTGTGTGTGTGTGTGTGTGTGTGTGTGTGTGTGTGTGTGTGTGTGTATGTGTGCGTGCGTGCGTGCGTGCGTGTGTGCGTGCGTGTGTGTATGGGTATGTGCACATGTTCATGTGTGTGCATGTTCATGTGATAGATAGATAGACAGATGAGAGAGAGAGAGGTCATAAATGAGGCCTAGCTTGATCAATGTTTGAAATAATAGGAAAGTAGGACTCTAGGAGACAACAACAAAGTGTGTTGACACAACATTCCATAGGCAGGGCCAGACCTAAGTTTTTAAGGGGTGGGGGCATGCTTCCCCGGAAAAGTTTTAAATCTGAGAAGCAAAATAGTGCTATCTGGGCATGAAATAAAGGACTAATGCCATTACTGTTCATACCCCTATTGAAACATGTTTTGAACCATTCAGTACACATCATGCTGCTTCCACACAGTCCTACAAAAGGGAACGACCATAACACATACAAATACACGTGGCAATGTCATCATATATTCCTCCTCAACTGACAAATCAAATATGTTGAACAAATTTTGAAGAAAAAGGGTGGGGGCTGAAGATCCTCCCCCATAGGTCCAGCCCTGAATTAGCCTTCGGGGGGCTGCTGCAGCTGGGGGGGGGGGGGATTCACAGCTGTTCCGTCACACACAAAGTCAAGCTGTTTAGCTAAAATATTGAATATTGGTAGATTACATAAAAAATCCACCAAGCATAATTCCTATAAAATACGTTGGCTGTATGTTCTACAAAATATTCTAAATATAATTATTTCTACCATCAGATTGATTGTAAAAGCTTTTCTGTTGAGCAGTATTATGAAAAATAGTAGAAAATGTTCTTAAATAATTCACCTGGTATCGTAAACATAAATACAATTACCCATGAGAGAAAGTATAGCAATTTCCACTGAATATAACTAATTTAGTCACATACTACAACATATTTTTGACTTATATTTATGAAAAGTTACTTGTGGTAAACTAAAGTTGGCACAAAAAAATCTGAAAATATAAATGAACTTGTCTAAATATATAAACTCCCAAAACAGCTGTGGTGTGTGTGTGTGTGTGTGTGTGTGTGTGTGTGTGTGTGTGTGTGTGTGTGTGTGTGTGTGTGTGTCAGTGAGTGTATGTGTGTGTGTGTGTGTATGTGTGTGTGAGTGTGTGTGTGTGTGTGTGTGTGTGTGTGTGTGTTGTGTTTGTTTGTGTGTCTGTGAGTGTGTGTGCGCGCATGCATGAATATGTGAGTGTGTGTGTGTGTGTGTGTGTGTGTGTGTGTGTGTGTGTGTGTGTGTGTGTGTGTGTGCGTGCGTGCGTGCGGCGTGTGTGTGTGCATAAGATGATGCAAAATAATCGACCCTATGTAGGTGTCTAATGTCTACTACAGGTGGAGGCCAGGACACACTCAGGTTTCTTAACGACCTCCCCCCAGGACACAATTCTTAATGACACCCCTCAGCCCCTCTCTCTCTCCCGTCTCTCTCCTCTCTCTCTATCTCTCTCTGAAACCGTTTGATAGGATATATTGACTAAATTTCCATATTGTTTCCCTTCTTTTTATTTTCTGATATATTTCACGTCTTAATTGGCTACTGCATGCTCATATAGCTATAGAGTATAGTTAGGGATCAGGGCAAAGTATGATAAAGTTCCAAGCTTATCCCTTTTAACATTAATTTTAAAAAAATCATGTTTGTATTTTACCCCCCACCCTACCCCCTGTTCCTACGCCACTGTTCTCTTCTTGACATTACTATACTAGTGTATTCTTCGTGTTAAATTAAAGAGGAGTTGTGTTGGAGATTAAAACAAGGACTGCCTAATTTGTAAACTAGGCACTCTGCCTAACCCACAGATTAGACTGCCTATTCTACTGATTAGGCTGCCTATTCTGTAGATTAGGCACGTCTGAAAAGTTAGTTTACAAGTTAGGCAGTGCTAGTGCCTGGTTCACAAACTAGGCATATTGGCTGCCTATTCTACAGACTAGGCAATTATGTGAGTTAGGCATAACATATACAAAGAGCATGGCAAAACAAAAATGTAACGTACGTGTTTGTGCACGCGCGTGTGTGTATGTGCGTGCATGTGTGTGTACGCGCACGTGTATGCGCAAGAGTGAATGTGCGTGCATGGTGTGTGTGAGAGTGTCTGAGCAATAGAGAGAAAGAAAGAAAATAGAGAACGTCTGTGTGTGTATGCGCGTACCTATGCGTGGGCGTGAATGTATGCATGAGTGTGCGTGCGCATGCGACTGTGTGTGTTGGGGGGGATGTGGGTGCGTGGGTGCGTTCTGTGTGTGTCTGAAGGACAGTGAAGGATGCTTTTAGAAACAAGATGAAAATGCAGACTCTCTCATTTGGCCTACGAGAGGTTTAGGGCCATGCTATTTTTTTTAAACCCTTTCGCCGCTAAAATTGCATTTCTGCACCACACTGATTCACCACCCATATCACTAACGGGCATGACATTAGGATCTGTTATCCAATTACCTTATGTTGTAATTTTTTTAGGAGATTGTAAAATGCCTGAGACAAAATGGGATTCCAGAAACCAATATTTCTTGACCCAGGTAAGTTTCACACAAACTGGACTGAAAATTGGCTGTCGGGGAAAGGGCTATCCAAGTACCCATCCTGTACCACTCCCCCCCCCCCCCCCCGTTCCAAAGTAGGGGGTGGGCGTTTACAATGCAGATAATACCCTTGTGTTTGCTCCAAAGCGGGAGGTGGTAATTTCTTCGGTAAGTACCCCTGTTGGGGTGGGCGTTTAAACGAACATGGGCTTATACACGGTACTTTACAAATTACAGTACTCAGTTATGTTGTCACATTGAATATAATGTCTTAGTTTATTTTAAACACTTCGCCCTATTTAACATGACATGTCAAAGTCAAGGTCAAGGTTACTAAAAGTCACCAGTACATCATCGCCGTACATCATGACGTTATACCTAGGTCTACCATATTTTCTGATCATGAACCAATCTGACAAGATTTGGATCCTTCACTACGACAATGTAAAAGATACGGCTAAGATATGAAAATGGAATTTCCAAGATCAAATTTCAAGGTCAAGGTTATTAAAATATCGTCATTGATTGATTACAACATGTATCGTGTAAGCCAATAAACCAACTAGTCAATGTTTAAAAATGTGAATGTGAAGATGCGACAGGTATGACTGAGCCATGAGTGAAACATTTCAAGGTCAAAGGTCAAGGTCACCTAGGTAAAAGTCATCTAGAGAAAAAACGACTCCAGGTAATTTATCCCCGCTTAGAGTTGTCAGTAATTCTCACAAGTGGATCAAAACTTTTGGAAAGAAACACATTGACATTAAAGGTCAAAGGTCAAGGTCAAAGTGACCTTGTTACTGGACAACATATAACAGCATCCCATAATACCAATCTGGAAGCGAGTATGTTCAATATTTCAAGTAATATTTCATAGAAAGACAAACAACTCAAAAACAGTTGAATTTTTAACAATTTTAATCAAACTTAACCTTATATTAAGTTATAACACCTATTGTCCTCTTTCACCATGGTACTAGTAGCGGGTGATATTTTTTGGGGATGGTATGGTGAGTAATAAAGCGTAACAGATGACATATAAAGTGGGTTTGTCTGTGGCACTTGTATTTAGCATGGCAAGAAAACGTTTTGACAGGTATAACTCATATTAAAACATCTAAATACTGTTTTCACATAATAACTTGTCATAAAACATTTTTTTACAAAATTTAGTCTCATGCGATTTGTGAGACCGACATTGCTCTATTTGTACCAACAAGAGTTTTTATTCAATGTGTGATAACATTTCTGCAAAGGGGGAAAAATGACGTCATGGTGAGACGCGAGTAATTTTCCCAAAAAGTGCCGTTTAATTTAAAATGACGTCATACAACGGTTATTTATTTTCCAGCTTTGCAACTAGTGAAATCGTGTTCAGAAAGGAAAGAAGTACCCCAACACTCATTTTCAGCTTTGTTGTTGATGTTTCAATGTTTGAGTGCCAGTCCCTCTTTCTGTCACTAATAGTAATAGCGTAGACATACTCATAGACTTTATATAGAAAACCTCTCTGTACATACACTGATTGGCTACCCCACAACAAACCACTACAAAAGCAAAGTTAGAGGCAAAATTGTGGTCTAAGGTAGCAAAGCGAGTTTAGAAGTGACCGAAGTATTAATTTGAAAAAGGAATACAACTCTGAGAAAGTTTTATTTTGGTGTTTTGGTCGGTTTCTTTTAGTTTTACTTCAGATAAAAATATTTAAAAAATGGAAGACCCAATAAAAAATTTAAATATCGTCATTTGTTTTATCTTTTTCACTGACAAGGACGGAACGTAAATTGGAAGAACAGGCTCAGCCTAAGCTCTCATCTTTCTAAAATAAAGATGAGGAATTCTGAAGTTTCTGACCTCATGAAGAAAGACGTGTCGCACGGCCCAGGACGAGTCAATGAGGTAGACGGAGTTGTCTGCCCACGGGTCAGGGGTCAGGTGATTGGGCGCGGCAAACAGCTTGGTGTGGTGCGAGGTGAGCTGGTCCTGCGTCAAACTGCACACATCCACCGCTAAAACCCCCCACACCATTTCATTATCGGTAATGCTCAGTACTATTACTACTAGTATTAGTCAATGATATAGCGTATTTTTCGGACTATTTTTAATAGTATTTAGGCGCACCTTTGTATGAGACGCACCCCTCAAATTTTACCCAACCATTTCAGTTTATTATTATATTTTCTTACTATTTTATTAGTCATAGTATAAGACGCAGGGGTCTGAGTCTGGGGAAAAAGTACCGCCTCAGTCATAGTCCGAAAAATACAGTAATCACTAAATGAGTAAATCAGTATGCACAAGAAAAATGTTCAAAATTCTAATTAAAAAAAATAAATTAATTTAAAAAAAAGGGGGAAATGTAACTGCGTGTGCATGTGTGTATGCACACATACAATGTCTATGTGTGTACAAACGCAACAAAGTGTGTATGTGTGTGTCACTGTGTGTATCATGTGTGTGTGTCACTGAGTGTGTGTGTGTCTGTGTATGTGTGCATGCATGCGTGTGTGTGTCCATGCACGTGTGTGTATGCATGAAGTTAAGACAAAAGCAGTAACAACTTACACACTGAAGCCTTTGATATCGGAAATGGATATAATTCAACTCGGTATCCAGCCATTCGCTTCAAAGACATATTTTGCAACCGCTTCAACAATGAGCCTTCCTTGTCTAGATTGTACAATTTCTGCCCTTCATACAGTGGCCTGTTCATAATGATGTATGTCTAGATAGTACAAGTATAACCAGACTTGTAAGTTGTTTAATCTTTGATTCTGAATCTTTTAATTAAGTTTTATACACCATCAATGTCACATCACACTAAACATTGTCCTAAATTGAAGATTAAATCGCTGACATTACTTCATGGAAAGTAAGAACCTAATACTACAGACACTAGAGACCGTGTTGGGTAGTTTCTGTTAGCGTTACTGTCACAGTAAAGTAACTGTGGTCATTTAGATTCAATCTAGGTTTGCACGGCTAGTATCATAGTATAGGAACGACGGAATTAGGTCAAGCCGCAGCGATTTTTCTCGTTGAAAATCCGAACCGCGATTTTGGCTATGTGCCAAACGGTCACTTCCTTTGCTTGTTTTTATTGGTGGTTATTCTTGGCGCTGACCATCCGAGTTTCTTTCTTTCGGGAAGCAGACACCTACTCGGTCATTCGGGAACGATCTTTTTTTACGCTAAGACGGCCGATCGCGAGAGACAAGCGATCCAATATTTGGGTCCAATTCATTCGTTTATCATTTCTGAACGGTAATTATATAATTCTTTAAAACAAATGCGCAGTTACATTTAATTATTTTTCTACAAGTACACCAAATTTGGTGCATCTAGAATAAATCTCAATGCTGCTCAAGGTCTCCACAAGTCGGGAGGTGTTACGTCGAAGACTGTCTGACATGTTTTCTGTCACGCGCATGTTGATGTTGTTATCTTGTGAGTCGCACAAAAAGCTTAGGCCTAATCTGTCTAATGTTTGGGGTTGATGTTGCCCCTTTGAATAAGCTTTATTTTGGTACCAATGTTTTGTTTATTGGTAAAAAAAAGAAAAAGTTATGGCTGTTTTATTCATCCAAACCTTGATACGGTAAGGGCCGGTAACCTTGATCAACTTTTTCTTATATAGCTCATGTAAAAAAAGCTAACATTTTAAAACGTCGTAACTTTCTCAATTTTCGACCGATTTTGATAATTTGGGTATCATTTTAAAGGTCTTGTCGGGCTCTTTCCAATGATATAAATTTCATTAGGATTTGACAAAAAGTAAATTTTTTTTTTAAATTTTATAACCACCCTATCATAGTATGAAGTCGAACAGCTCCACAAAGTATCACAATAACATTTCTCAAGAGAGTGCCTCTTCAATTAGAAGCATGACCAAAAGTGTGCATGCAAATGGCCTTGTATAGATGGTTAAAGTGGATATCACTGTGCTGTTTACATTGACGACTGCACTTCCAACGTGTCAATAATGACGTTCGGGAAATAGGACGATAGGACATCGAAAGTAACCTCCCAATCATGTAATATCGCTTTAAAGAGGCAAAATATGCAACTAAATATGATTACCCTTTTCCAGTTCTTGCTGATATAATGGAAGCGGTTCAAGAGAAAGCTTGTAACTGTCGAACTGCGGGTTGATAAGTTCTTTTCGCGGTTGCAAGTCCACACGGGCTGCCATTTTGGCTCAAGCTAGATTGAAATACATACGCAACAGAATGAGAATGCATAGAAATGAGAATATTGTTGACCTTTGACGTCCTGAAACACAACAGAATGAGAACATGTAAAAATGAGATTATAATTAACCTTTGACCACAACTAACACAGAGATGCGTGGTCGATTGTCCTCACAGTTTCGATTGATTGGGACTCAAGCTGCATCTCATGAGCCGACAGCCCAAAAGATGACCCAGAGATCACATGAAGATGGTAATACTTATATTGATGTTGTGAATAATCATGAAGTTTTGATTATATCACATTATCAGCTCAGCTTTACTAGATAGTAGATATTATTAGAAAATTAGATTCTATATTATTTTAGATTCTGTCAACCAGATGGGGTAGATCTAGATTTAGTTATCATCTTTTAAATGATGATATGTATATTTTCCTATTTTCAGACACACAAGTTAGAGGCCATAGGTCAAAGTAGTGGTAAATGAAGGGCAGGAGCTGTGCCGGTCGGGGCTCCCCGCAGTGGCCTGCAGTGCCGTTGACATGACTGCTAATCTGAAGTGGGACACTCACATCAATGGCATGGTCAGCAAAGCGAACAAAACCCTTGGGTTTCTGAGGAGGGCCTTGAAAATTAACAACAAGAAAGTCAAGGCACAGGCTTACAAAGCAATGATACGCCCCCTCCTAGAGTACGCCAGTCCAGTCTGGGACCCCCACAGCAAGGGCAGCATTGAAGCCATTGAAAAAGTTCAAAGCCGAGCTGCAAGATGGGTGGCCCGAGACTACCATCAGTCTACAAGATCAGCAGACCTAATCAAAAACTTAAAATGGCCTCTCCTGCAGACCCGACGAACTGAAGCCCGCCTCACTACTTTATACAAATTTTATACAGGCCTTCTCACTATTAACTCTAAGCACCTTCCTACAAACTCTCTGCAGAAGAAAAGTCTCCGTCAATCCAACTCAGCATCATATGACATCCCCAGCCATAGAACCCAGTACAGAAAATCCACCTTCTTTCCCCGCACTATCCCTCAGTGGAACAGTCTGCCCGAGCAAGTTGCCTCCAATCAGTCACTGGATGCATTCAAAACAGCCCTCCATAAACACCTCCACCAGCCCACCCTGTCTCAGGCACCCCCTCCCCCCCCCCCCTTGCCCCATCCTCACATCAAACTAAATTAGCGAACTAGGGGCCATAGATCAAAGTAGTGGTAAATGAAGGGCTGGAGCTGTGCCGGTCGGGGTTCGACCCCGGAGGCCGCTACGGTAGCCGGATTGGTCCTGCCTAGATACTGCGAAAGGTCTGTGGTCCTTCTCTGCACGCAACATGTGTGGCCTTACTGTCACACATGCCCCCCCCCCCCCCCCCTATTCGTCTGCATGCATCATGTGGGGCCAGAGTTTCCCCGGCTGATCCGGGGGGACTTAACGGTCGTGCATGACACACCCCTGCATGCATCATGCGGGGCCTGGGTGTCTCCGGCTAGACCGGGGCATTTAACGGTTGTGTATGACTTTTATCTTGTCTTTCCCTCACACGTCTCGCCCCCTACCCATTATAAAATTGATTTCCTTAAAGTTATAAATTTATTTCACAAAATTATTATTCTTTTACATGATATAGAAAACGGAGTTTCCCCGGCTGATCCGGGGGGACTTAACGGTCGTGCATGACACACCCCTGCATGCATCATGCGGGGCCTGGGTGTCTCCGGCTAGACCGGGGCATTTAACGGTTGTGTATGACTTTTATCTTGTCTTTCCCTCACACGTCTCGCTCCCTACCCATTATAAAATTGATTTCCTTAAAGTTATAAATTTATTTCACAAAATTATTATTCTTTTACATGATATAGAAAACGGAGTATCATTAATACTAAATTCCTGACTATCTTGGCTCTATCTTTTCCCAATAATATTTCATCCTATCTCACTATCTACCCTATCTTTGCTGAACTTATTTTCTTTCTTTTTCGTACTACCCCCTAAAGTGCAGCAGAATCTTCAGCGTGATGAAGTTGACTGCCTAAGGCGAAGAAGAAGAAGAAGTTCTGGTTCTGGTTCTGGTATCATTATGTCGAAGGAGCCTATGAAGGCTACGTACTCGACGGAACTGGGAGAGCGCACTGAAAATTGAATAGAGAATCTTTTTTTCTTTTTTCTTAAATAAAGAAAATGTCTTTGTTTTGCTGTCTGGTGGTGTTGACAGCTTATTAAGAGTTGACCATAGGCCTTTTCATAGTATCCGGGCTGGACCAATCCAGCTAGCGTAGCGCTCACTGGGGACAAACCCCGACCGGCACAGCTCCTGCCCTTCATTTACCACTACTTTGACCTATGGCCTCTAATTTCCTATTTTAAGTAAACCGCATATACATGCATGTGCGCACACTCACACACATATGTGAAGTAAAGTGTGTACAATTACTTCTATGTAAAGAAGTTGGCCACCACCACAAAAGAAGAAGAAGACACATAGAGTGATAGACACACACATAAACATGTGCCCACAGACGCAAAAACACGCACACATGCATTATGAGGCACAAGCACACACACACACACACACACGTGTACATACACACACACACACATAAAAAACACTCACAGCACACATTTCATAACAAACACACACACATGGACAAACACATGAGCACACACACATACATACACACACACACATGCATGCAGCAAACACAGACACGTGCACATTTGCTCAGCATTTGGAAAGGGATAGGCACTCCAAGTCCAATGTGAAGCCTAAGTTGACAAAGTCTGCCACTCTCTCCTGATCCACAGGCTCCGCCACTGTGGGATCACCGGGCACATCTCAACACCTGGATCCAGAACTTCGTGAACGACAGGTAGCATGCAAACTGTTGTTGTGGAGGATGCCAAGTCAGAGGCTGTTAGTGTAGAGTTAGGAGTCCCCCAAGGATCAATCCTGAGCCCGGTCCTGTTTCTCTTCTACATCAATGACATGCCCGAAAAACTGTCCCCAACTTCTCGTGCTTTTGCAGATGATACCCTCTGCTACAGAACCATCGCATCTCAGAAAGATCAAGAGACGCTCCAGCAAGACCTTGACAACATGGCAGAGTGAGAGAATAAATGGAAAATAGAGTTCCACCCAGGACTGGACACTCCAGACTCAGGCATGTTTACAAAGTTCCACATTGGAGACTCCCCTGTGCGCCCCTACGGTGCCGCTGACATGACTGTTGGTCATATCCTTCAGGATTGTCGAACATTCCAGAACCTGCGAGACGAAACTTGGCCATCGAACACACCGGTTCGGGAAAAGATCTTCGGCTCTTTGGAGGATCTTCGGCGGACGGCAGCCTTCGTCCGGGCCACTGGGGTTCCTGTCTGAGCGAACGATGAAGAAGAAGAAGAAGTTCCACCCAGGAAAGTGTCAGACCCTACACATGTCCAGAAGGAAGAACACCCAACCTGGCTCCTATACCATCTTCATGGCCAGACCTTACACTTACAGTTACAAGTTACAGGCAGTCAAAGAGGCAAAGTTCCTTGGTGTCACTATCCAACAAGGTCTGTCGTAGGATACCCATATGAACAACATTGTAAACAAGGCCAACAAAACTCTTGGTTTCCTTTGAAGGAATCTCAAAATAGGCTCCATTGCTGTGAAGGAAATAGCCTACAGATTTTAGTACGACCCACACTTGAGTTAATGCAGCGCCTGTCTGGGACCCATACACTGCCAAGAATATCAGCAAGCTGGAGAAGGTCGAACGCCCATGCAGCCCGATACTGGCGATAGGTCGTCAACCGCCACCATCAACCATCAAGCGTGGACAATATGCTGACGGAGCTGCACTGGCCTCTAGAACTTTTAAGGACAGGCGATGATCGGCAAGGCTCAGGCTACGTTCCTCAAGTACCACCATGGAGAGGTGGCCATCCATACTCAGCACAGGCCAGTCCCTCACCCACCATCCAGACAGATGAGACAGTCGCACACTGCAGCGCATAGACTGCTTTCTGCAACCAAGACCAACTACTGGAAGTTCTCCTTCTTCCCCACCTGGAGCAGTGTGCGATTAGAACAGTCTTCCACTTGAGGCAATTTCATCAGCCTCGGTGGAGGTCTTCAAAACCCAGATCTTAATCCCCCTCCCCCTCCCCTCCCACTTCCCCTTCCTCTCCACCCTTTCCCCTCCCTCTCCACCCTTTCCCCTCCCTCTCCACCCTTTCCCCTCCCTCTCCACCCTTTCCCCTCCCTCTCCACCCTTTCCCCTCCCTCTCCACCCTTTCCCCTCCCTCTCCACCCTTTCCCCTCCCTCTCCACCCTTTCCCCTCCCTCTCCACCCTTTCCCCTCCCTCTCCACCCTTTCCCCTCCCTCTCCACCCTTTCCCCTCCCTCTCCACCCTTTCCCCTCCCTCTCCACCCTTTCCCCTCCCTCTCCACCCTTTCCCCTCCCTCTCCACCCTTTCCCCTCCCTCTCCACCCTTTCCCCTCCCTCTCCACCCTTTCCCCTCCCTCTCCACCCTTTCCCCTCCCTCTCCACCCTTTCCCCTCCCTCTCCACCCTTTCCCCTCCCTCTCCACCCTTTCCCCTCCCTCTCCACCCTTTCCCCTCCCTCTCCACCCTTTCCCCTCCCTCTCCACCCTTTCCCCTCCCTCTCCACCCTTTCCCCTCCCTCTCCACCCTTTCCCCTCCCTCTCCACCCTTTCCCCTCCCTCTCCACCCTTTCCCCTCCCTCTCCACCCTTTCCCCTCCCTCTCCACCCTTTCCCCTCCCTCTCCACCCTTTCCCCTCCCTCTCCACCCTTTCCCCTCCCTCTCCACCCTTTCCCCTCCCTCTCCACCCTTTCCCCTCCCTCTCCACCCTTTCCCCTCCCTCTCCACCCTTTCCCCTCCCTCTCCACCCTTTCCCCTCCCTCTCCACCCTTTCCCCTCCCTCTCCACCCTTTCCCCTCCCTCTCCACCCTTTCCCCTCCCTCTCCACCCTTTCCCCTCCCTCTCCACCCTTTCCCCTCCCTCTCCACCCTTTCCCCTCCCTCTCCACCCTTTCCCCTCCCTCTCCACCCTTTCCCCTCCCTCTCCACCCTTTCCCCTCCCTCTCCACCCTTTCCCCTCCCTCTCCACCCTTTCCCCTCCCTCTCCACCCTTTCCCCTCCCTCTCCACCCTTTCCCCTCCCTCTCCACCCTTTCCCCTCCCTCTCCACCCTTTCCCCTCCCTCTCCACCCTTTCCCCTCCCTCTCCACCCTTTCCCCTCCCTCTCCACCCTTTCCCCTCCCTCTCCACCCTTTCCCCTCCCTCTCCACCCTTTCCCCTCCCTCTCCACCCTTTCCCCTCCCTCTCCACCCTTTCCCCTCCCTCTCCACCCTTTCCCCTCCCTCTCCACCCTTTCCCCTCCCTCTCCACCCTTTCCCCTCCCTCTCCACCCTTTCCCCTCCCTCTCCACCCTTTCCCCTCCCTCTCCACCCTTTCCCCTCCCTCTCCACCCTTTCCCCTCCCTCTCCACCCTTTCCCCTCCCTCTCCACCCTTTCCCCTCCCTCTCCACCCTTTCCCCTCCCTCTCCACCCTTTCCCCTCCCTCTCCACCCTTTCCCCTCCCTCTCCACCCTTTCCCCTCCCTCTCCACCCTTTCCCCTCCCTCTCCACCCTTTCCCCTCCCTCTCCACCCTTTCCCCTCCCTCTCCACCCTTTCCCCTCCCTCTCCACCCTTTCCCCTCCCTCTCCACCCTTTCCCCTCCCTCTCCACCCTTTCCCCTCCCTCTCCACCCTTTCCCCTCCCTCTCCACCCTTTCCCCTCCCTCTCCACCCTTTCCCCTCCCTCTCCACCCTTTCCCCTCCCTCTCCACCCTTTCCCCTCCCTCTCCACCCTTTCCCCTCCCTCTCCACCCTTTCCCCTCCCTCTCCACCCTTTCCCCTCCCTCTCCACCCTTTCCCCTCCCTCTCCACCCTTTCCCCTCCCTCTCCACCCTTTCCCCTCCCTCTCCACCCTTTCCCCTCCCTCTCCACCCTTTCCCCTCCCTCTCCACCCTTTCCCCTCCCTCTCCACCCTTTCCCCTCCCTCTCCACCCTTTCCCCTCCCTCTCCACCCTTTCCCCTCCCTCTCCACCCTTTCCCCTCCCTCTCCACCCTTTCCCCTCCCTCTCCACCCTTTCCCCTCCCTCTCCACCCTTTCCCCTCCCTCTCCACCCTTTCCCCTCCCTCTCCACCCTTTCCCCTCCCTCTCCACCCTTTCCCCTCCCTCTCCACCCTTTCCCCTCCCTCCCCACCCTTTCCCCTCCCTCCCCACCCTTTCCCCTCCCTCTCCACCCTTTCCCCTCCCTCCCCACCCTTTCCCCTCCCTCCCCACCCTTTCCCCTCCCTCTCCACCCTTTCCCCTCCCATGCCCTTCTTCCCTGTTTCTAGCTCCCCCATGGTCCTGCCCCCTGCCCCTCTCTACACCCTCCACCATACCTCCTTCCCCCCCTTGAGCTGATCATCTGGGCAACTGTTCCTTTCCAACAATACCAATGTGGTGTTTTTTTAGATGATCCTGGAAACCCCTGTTGTATACATCAGAATCATCAACTAGGGGACGGAGGGTGTTAAAGCAAAGAAAAAGAATATGTGTCGGTGTGTGGGAGTGGTAGGACTGGTATAAATTTGCACACATGCTTTAAAATCAATATCACGCATGTAACTTTCACTCACAATTGCTTTACTTGTGTTTTATATACCGTATTTTACAGACTATAACTTTATAAGGCAATACTTTTTTTTCCTAGCCTCATAATGTGACTGATTAATGTAGTAAGAAACTATAATAACAAAATCTGAAGTTTGTGTGAAATTTGGGGGGTGCGCCTTATAATCAGGTGCGCCTTGTAGTCCGTAGAATACGGTAAGTAAGAACTCGGTCTCTTTGTGGCAACTGATAATTTATTCAGTCAAACAATGACCACGGTCTGAAACGGGAAACAGAACGGAACAATATTCATTATCATCTATCTCCCCCCAAGTCTTTTGGGCTTTTGAAAGTTGGCACACTGGCGAAAGATCATAAAGACTGACAAAAGAAATCAAAACGAATGAACAAAAGTTCTCTGCAGTGAAACAAATGAAACGTCAACCCAATAAAACAGTGACCACGGTCTGAAACAGGAAACAGAACAGAACAATATTCATTATCATCTATAAAAAAAATATTAAAAAAATTGGGTGGCGCGCCTCTGGCTGCGGCGCGCTCTCCAGGTGGGAGCAACCCAAATTTCACAGAGACGCCTCTGTGACTATAAAGTAACTAATACATAATAATAATACCATACCTAATATATGTTTGCATGATTTATCATTTTATTTACCACGTATATCCTCTGTCGTGCAGGGTCACCCTGGCCACCCCTCAGGGACGACACACTGCGACTGTACAGCATGCGTTTCTGCCCCTACGCACAGCGAGCGCGACTCGTGCTGGCTCACAAAAACATCACGTGAGCGATGTACAGTGGAACCTCCCTTATAAGACCTTCACAAATCCTCCAAAATGAGGTCTTATAAGGGAGTGGTCTTATAAGGGAGGTAATTTTAATACTTACAAAGAAGGACAATGTCTCAGAAAACTAGGTCTTATATGGGAAGGAGTCTTATAATGGGAGGTCTTATAAGGGAGGTTCCACTGTACAAATTTATAAATACCATATTTTACAGATTACAAGGCGCACCCCCAAACTTTTACACAAAATTCAGATTTTGTTATTATAGTTTCTTACTATAATATCAGTTGCATTATAAGGCGCAGGGGTCTCAGTCTAAGAAAAAAGTATCACCTTATAGTCCATAAAATATGGTAAATATCACCCTGTCCTCTAAGTCGTCTGCCTTTTAAAGAATGTAAGTCCAGGTACTTAAGTCTTTCATTATAATTCATGCCTCTGCATTCCATTAGTAACCTTGTTACTCGTCTTTGGACCCTCCCGATAGCAACTGATTGCTTTCTTAAATAAGGATGCCATACCACATTTGCATATTCCACATCTGCCACCCTTCATCAAGTTTAAGATTCTGTCGATGTTGGAAGAAAAAAACGACTAGAGTTTTTAGCATATTATTAGGGAGAACTAGATACAACTGCCTGTAACAATAGGTATGTGATGGCATGTGACATCAGAGTCCCTTGGGTTTGTGAGCAGGTACGAGACTGTCAACGTGCACCTCAAGCGCAAACCCCACTGGCTCTTCGAGAGGAACCCCAAAGGGAGGGTGCCAGTTCTGGAGCATCCGGACGGGCGCATCGTGTTTGAGTCGCTCATCGTTTGTGACTACATTGATGACATCTACCCTGAAAACCGCCTGACCCCATCCAGCCCTTACCGAAGAGCCCGGGACCGACTGCTGCCTCCTATCTGTGATAAGGTGCAATAAACACATCTGCGCTGGAATCGTAGAAGTGTAGAGGCCCCAAAGACTTTAGACTAACAGTTACCTTAAGAATTGGGACTCATTTATTTATGGGCGGGAGCAATGGAAAGGAAAGTTGTAGGAGGCCCTTAATCACAGTTCAGTGTAATGTACCCAGACACAACAAACACATAATATAAGATGACAATCACACAATGCAATACACCAAACTGGATTAAAGGTTCAAACTGTTGTTTAATAAAAAGGTATATGATCTTCCAAAATACAAAGGTAAACTTTATCAATCTCTAACAATCCTCAACACTCCCAAAAACATAAGTCATAAAAGCAAAGCTTCAATAGGGCGTTTGCCACGAGTGTTCGTTCACTATACTAGACTACTAATTTGCCCGAGCTCGTTCTGCCCGAGTTGCGCTGACCTCTCTAATTCAACTCAGTGAAATTCAAGGTCACCGGCGCGTGGCAAATGCTCTATTCAGGGTAAGGAAACAGGGGCAGGCTGAGCAGGATGGTCACATCATGCGCCCCTTAATTAGGGGCACCCTGGGGCAGCCCAAGCTTCTTCAATCTCTCAGACTAAAAGAAAGTGACGCTTCAATGCCCTAATTTTCCACAAAAGAAACTATTTTTAGAAACAAAAGTGAAAAAAAATCTAAAAGTAGATGTTCCTTAACAAAGGGGAGTAATCGGCACAACCCAAGTAAAAATACAAGTAACAATGATTTCCCTTACACTGCCCCTAGAGATAGACCAAAGACTGTATACAGTCTTTGGATAGACCAAAAAAAGTAGTTTAGTATTACTGAAACTCAAACATCGTTTTTGAGTGAGGTATTACAGAAGAAAGAATAGTAGTAGTAGTAGTTGAGGACAAGAAGTGGGCCTCACAGCCCCTTTACGCCCTTTCTCGTTTGTTACTTTGTTGTTTTCGTGGTGGTTGCTACTTAAAGCTAAACTAGAAGTTTATCAAAATTTGAATGGACTTTTTTTAATTCATCAAAAATATTTAATTTGTTTTTACATTAACCCTTTCACCGCCAAAGTTGCATTTTAGCACCACAGTGATTTAGCACATATGTCACTAAAAGGCATCAAATTGGGGTCTATTCTCCTAAGACCCTATTGTCTTAGTGTTGGGAAGTAAGGATAGACCTTATTTTATATACGTCACAGAAGAATCCCCAATACTGCAGATGGATTTTGTTCTCTAGCCAGGTAAATTTAATGGACGTTTTTGGCTGAAATATGGCTGGCGGTGAAAGGGTTAAAGGATTTTGGTCCAGAAGATTTTTAAAAGAGTTTGTGTTAGGTGCAGCTGTTAGTTGACAAATTATTCCAGTCTTGGACAACTCTGTTAGAAAAATAAAATTTGCGAATGTTAGTAGCTGAACGTCTAAAGAATAATTTGTCTGTACCATTTTGTGTCTTGTCTGTGGTACTTTTGACAAAAAATGTGTTAAAGTCTATATCCTCAATGTTATTTACAATTTTATATACTTGTATGAGATCTCCTCTGAGTCTTCCTCTGAGTCTCCTCTGAGACACTGTCCTTCTCGTTCCCATAGAAGTCATTACAAACTCCTATTCTAAGACTGAAGTTCAAAGATTCCCATCAAGGACGACGCAGTAGACCTGCAATAGTTTATTATTGGAGTAAAAGTTTCAGCCATGAAGCTCTCTGGTGGTTTTAGAAGTAGAATAATGCTATTCCTTGCTGTGAAATTGAGATCGTATTGCACGACTTGAGGGCAAATTAGACCCATAAGCGTTGGTTTTCTTCTCGTTCAACATTTTGGATATGAATTTAGTGACTGCACAATTTTCACTTACCTACTTACGGTAGTATTCATAATGAAAAAAACTCAAGCGACTCAGCTTTATTGGGTTTCGCTTACTACAGAATTAAAAGAACACGTTGACGTCAAAGAAAATAGTAGGTATTCCAAAATTATGTCAATGTCATTAGTGAACGAACCCCCCCCAAAAAAAAAAGAACGCATGATGCACAAAGTCAATATTTTTCTTTGATAACAAACTAATCAAATTGTTGATTGCGGCCACGCATGGTAATGAAGAAGAAGAAGAAGATGCATCCCGAGTTCAATGCAAATTAGCATGATGTTGAAAGGTCTCTGAGCATGCCCAGTGGGCAAACACGCCCCCGTTAGTTTTCCTCGATTGCTTGATAAGTGGCAAGGATAGAGCAAAGAAAGCTATTACGTCCATCAACATTTGAATGCTTCTATGATTCTGACGCTGACTAGCAAGCACTTTTTTAATTTTTATTGCTGACCCATTTTCTGGGCCATACAGTGGCATTACTCCCATGCTGCTCATTCTGAACCCCCACTCACTGCCACACCCTGGTTTGTCAGGTCGCAGAATTCAATGCCAGCAGTCCAAAGGGAGCGAATCTATATTAGGCCGTCAGGAGGCAGCCACCAGAGGAGACGCTGCACTGCTGCTGAGTCACTTCGGTAGAGTTCAGTACAGTGTAGCTCGTTTTGATTTAACTTACAGCGAGATGCAAACACAGCACATGATGCAGGGGTGCATGTGGATGTGTCTGAAGCCTGAATCCAGGCAATTTGGTGCAGGTTCGGCAGGGTTCTGCCTGAAAATAGGGCACTTCTCACACTCTTTTTGCTCTTAAATGGACGAGTACAGCAAAGGTCATGATGGAAAGTTCAGGCAAAAGGTTTGCTCACCGCATGCACCCATGTTCATGACAAGCAAAAGGTTATAATACTTTATAACGACACTGTATGGCAAGCGAAAGGGTAGTGAAACACTATCAAAATTATCTATTTATTTATTTATTAAGACAACTTTTATAGCGCCTAATCTTTAAGCTCTAAGCGCTTTACAGAAATCACTGAAATAAACACAATGAACAAAAAGTATACATCAAACATTGACCAACACCCCCCTTCCCTGATCCCTCAGTCAATTTCTCAATCACGCCCAAATAATGAATGACATAATCTACAGTACACTTTCGCAACCAACTTGAAACACTCACACTGATGGACGCTTAATGACGCCCAGGCCACACTATTAACAACTCACACCCACACTTATAACGATAGAGAGAGAAAGAGAACGAGAGAGAGAAAGAGACAGACATACAGACAGACAGAGACAGAGAAAGACAGACAAAAAAACAAAACAAAATGAAAACGCACATAGAAAGTCTTCACTTATTTATAAAAACAACAACTACCTATCGATCTTTACGAGTTGGAAGAATGGTACTCGCAGCTGTGAGTGGATGGACTGTGAAGTGGAGAGTGTGAGCACAGTGTTTTTCCGAAAGTTCCACGAAACCTGGATCCTCTATTTCTCGTCAAATTTTTAGTATTTTCAAATTGATAATACTTACCCATACACACTTCCAGCGATGCATACCGGTACTTCTTCTTCTTCTTCTGTGTTCCAAGGCCATAAGGCCATATTGGGTGAGATACGTGTCCGGTTTTTAATTTTCACTGGTCTCCCCGCTGCATTCAGCCGACACATTCCGATTTCAGATTAGCTCAAAGGAGAACATTATTTGGAAGATTTGTTTTTTTAAATAGGCAGGAGAATGGGCTGATAAGTAAGTCCGAAAGATAGTAGATGACAGAAAGCAAAGGGGGGAAAGGCAGAGTCAAAGAGAGTGACAGATTACAGGAAGTTACAAGTACAGAATTTCCGGATGGTGGGGGAACTATTTGTATAAAAGACCCCTTGATTAGTTGATATCCTCACGGGGGAGATTCGTGGATGGGGCGGGGTCATCTGTATGGAGGCACGAGGCATCCACCCACAGCCACTCAATGCATACTAATTTTGATCCACTCACAGATCAAAATTCTTTCTCAGTATCTTGCACACACGCACGCACGCACTCACACACACACACACACACACTCACTCACACTCTCTCAAAGTCACATTTGGTTAATCACTCGATTTGTTCATTTGTTATAATTGATTCATTAGTTTACGGTTGATTATTGTATTGTTGTTCATAAGCACACACACACACACACTCGCTCACACACACACACACACTCACACACACACACACACACACACACACATACACACACACACACATACGTGCGCGCACAATTTCTTCCCTCATTTTAATTCATTGATTTGTTTGTTGTTGTTGTTTTGTTTGTTTGTTTTTTTAAAGTCTAATATCACCATTGTTGTGAACAGACTTTAAATTAAATCAATGAAATCAAATCGATTTGTAAAGTATACCTGCCTGTAAATAACCTTCCAATTCACTCAAAGCCATCAAAATGTCCTTGAGGTAGAAATGTTTACGAAGAATATTTACATCGGTATTATTTTTTTTTTATCTTCCGTTTCGACAGTTCATGATGGCCACCTATCAACTGCTGTTTTCTGGGGGTGAGAGTGAAGAGGCCAGGGTAACCTACATGAAGGGATTCAGCATCTACGAGAAGGAACTGAACAAGAGGCTGCCTGAGGGGCCATTCTTTGGAGGTAGGCTTTCAAGTACTGTAATTTTCGGGTTATAAGGCGATATTTTTTTTTCTCCAATTTCGACCTATGCGCCTAATAAACGAGGGCGCCTTATTAGTGAAAAAAAATCATGAGAAGAGAGGCAACGATTGCCGTGTTCAGTTCAGTCTACTGTGAGTCAGACATCGAAAGTGGTCACGAGTCGCCGATACGACGAATACTCACGTTAAAATGCTTCAAAATCCCTATTATCGTCTGAGATACCGTCCCAACAGATGCCATAACCCTTCATTGGATGTAAAAAGCATCGTTGTAGAGCTTAAAATGCCATAATTCTACCAGTTTTCGCGAAGAATTGTCCAAACACAACAACAGGAAGCAGCACAAAACGGAAGTTCGATTATTTGAAAGGGGAGCCAACTCTCGTTTATGACAGCAGTAATGGCGGTCGGTAAGCGTTTACGGGATGCGTACGGGCTTCAAAGTTGGACTTTCTTTTGCGAGGTGCCTTATAAACGAGGGCGCCTTTTGCTTTATTTTTTTCAGATTTTTCTTGAAAATTGCCCTATTCGCTTTATACACAGCAGCGCCTAATGATCCGAAAAATACGGTACTGTACCAACTTTCATAAGATACTTTTTCTTTGTTTGATGAGGTAGTGTCACAGCACATGAAAACTTAAGCAAAATAATGTGCTCGTTTGCCGCATTGCAAAGCTTCAAACCTGCGTGGAAACTCTTGCTTGCAGGACCCCAACCGAGCATGGTTGATTACATGATCTGGCCCTGGTTTGAGCGCCTACCCTTATTACCTGATGATGATGAAGGCAACGCAACGGCATCTACAACTACCATCACTGGTTCAAAAACCACCCGCCCAAAATATGCCGTTGAGCCCATCATCGACCCACCTGGCATCAGCGGCAGACAGTTTCCTAACCTCCACCGATGGATGTCGGCCATGTTCAGTCTGGTGGCTGTCAGAGCCACCATGTTTGATGTCCCGGCTCACTGGCGTTTTCTCGGCACTCAGCTTTCCGATGATCCGGAGTATGATGTGGGTTTGGAGAACGAGCCTCCTCCGGCGTTTGTTCCGCCCAGATTGTGACATCGCCTTTCCGTGGTG
This sequence comes from Phymorhynchus buccinoides, assembly GCA_017654935.2. Classification (NCBI taxonomy): domain Eukaryota; kingdom Metazoa; phylum Mollusca; class Gastropoda; order Neogastropoda; family Raphitomidae; genus Phymorhynchus; species Phymorhynchus buccinoides. The sequence goes on from CM065699.1 coordinate 38,043,567, forward strand.
GTGTTGTTCCTCGGGGACGTTTTATTTTTATTTTTTAAATATGGCAAGCTGATTCAAGGATGTTGGCGAAACTATGACCCATATTTTTCAGACTGTAAGGTGCACCTTTTTATAAGGCAGCACCCCCCAAAAAAATGTTTTTTACCCAAATTTCAGAGTTTGTTATTTTATTTTCTTACTATTTTGTTAGTCATATTATAATATATCTCCACGTATATCAAATTATTAATGAAAGAATAACATCAGTAAACGAATAATTAAGGCAGAGGACAGGTTTGTCACAGAGAAAAGCATTTTATATTCCCAAAGCTTTCCCCCCAGAAAAGGAACAAAGATGCAGTTTTTTTAAATTAACTATAAATCCATTAATGACAGATATAACCGCCACTACTCAGAAAACGTTTGGTATTCCATATTCATATATGCAATATATTTTTCAATTTGATATCTAGGTATTTTTATTTCTGTTTGGAGCATTATCTTGTTCTTTTGGACTATGAATTCATCTTTCAGTGGATGTACTGATTTATAAAAATAAATTCCATTCACAAAAGATGACCTTAAGACAACACAAATAAATGATATTATTCTCATCAAACACTGAAAAAAATCTTGTAATTGTTCATTATGTTGTAATGATTGATGTGTGGATTTTAAAAAAACAAAATGTGTTTGCAATATTGATTTTGTATTTTTGTAAATATTTTTCTCTGATCATAAATGACACTATCATTGTTTGTATTGAAAGTCATGTAAATAAACTGTTATATTTTCTTGCTATATTAGTAGTTATATGTATAATGCACAGGAGTCTCCCTCTGGGAAAAAAAAGTATTGCCTTATACTACTCCGAAAAATATGCTTGCTCTCTCTCTCTCTCTCTCTCTCTCTCTCTCTCTCTCTCTCTCTCTCTCTCTCTCTCTCTCTCTCTCTCTCTCTCTCTCTCTCTCTCTCTCTCTCTCTCTCTCTCTCTCTCTCTCTCTCTCTCTCTCTCTCTCTCCTTCTCTCTCTCTCTCTCTCTCTCTCTCTCTCTCTCTCTCTCTCTCTCCAGGGCTGGGTGGAAAAAAGCATGTAACTTGCTTATCTCATGTTCCCTGGTTAAATAAAATCTTGTTTCTCTCTCTCTCTCTCTCTCTCTCTCTCTCTCTCTCTCTCTGGGTGGAAAAAAAGCATCTAACTTGCTTCTCTCTCTCTCTCTCTCTCTCTCTCTCTCTCTCTCTCTCTCTCTCTCTCTCTCTCTCTCTCTCTCTCTCTCTCTCTCTCTCTCTCTCTCTCTCTCTCTCTCTCTCTCTCTCTGCGCACGCATGTGTGTGTGGAGGTGGGGTGGAGTGGGTGGGTGAGTGTCGATTCAGTACTTAGCATAAAATTTTGTTTTCCTCTCTCTCTCTCTCTCTCTCTCTCTCTCTCTCTCTCTCTCTCTCTCTCTCTCTCTCTCTCTCTCTCTCTCTCATGATTTCTATAGTATGCAGCCACTTGCTTTGGAAAATTTGGAATCTTCCCGGGAAAACTGGGAATTCGGAAATTTCCCGGATTCCAAATGTTCCTGCGACAGATGCATACCGAGTGTTTGACCGAAGAAAAGCTACCGTCTCCGAAGACTCTCAGCTGTCCAACTCTCCATACTTAAACAGTCATGTCCCACTACCTCACCCCCTCCCATACCACCACAATCCCCCCCCCCCCCCCCCTTAAAATATCGAAACTCGGATACATCAAAGAATAGGTGATCGATCATCTTTCTTCCTTTTTTCTGAAGATATTCTGCTGCTCCTTTCTTCGAATCAATTTTTTTACTGAAACCCTTTCAACGCCAGACATTTTTCAGCCAAAACTTTCCATTAAACTTATCTGGGTATAGAAAAGATTTCATCTGCAATATTGGGGATTCCTCTGTGACATGCATAAAATAGGGCCTGTCCTTACCTCCCAAAATTCAGAGCATAATGTCATTGGTTAACAGACCCTCATTTGATGCCTTTCAGTGACATGGGTGTCAAATCATTGTGGTGCCAAGAGGCGACAGTGGCAATGAAAGGGTTAAACTTCAGCAAAGTTGATTTTAGCTAATCTACCACCCGTATTGTTGACGACTTTCAGTCTCAAAGTGTTGTTCTTTCAGTTTCAAGGCATTAACTCATTCAAGTCGTTCTGGCTATATATGTCCGGAATTAATAAATAGCTGTCAATTTGACGCATTTGCTTCAAGAGAAGTAAATGTGTGTCCACTGTCTGGTTTGGGGTCACTTCTGAACTCGCTTCGCTACCTTAGACCACAATTTTGCCTCTGACTTTGCTTTTGTAGTGGTTCGTTGTTGGGGAAACCAATCGGTGTAGAGAGTTTTTTCTATATAAAGTCTATATATAAAAAAGTCTGATCTACCACTTCCCTATGTCTAAACCTGAAGTAAAAACCCGTAATCTTCTTTCATTTCTCCTTTTGTTTATGTATGTTTTGTTTGTGTGTATGGCTGGAGTTTTTTTAATAATTCAAAATCATTGCGATGCGAATGAGTTAAACTCACCTCGACTATTTGTACATGTACAAAATATGTAGCTATTTCAGTATTTATGTTCATTTTATCCGGGTTTTTTTGTAATCTACTGTTAGTGCTGACTCTCTCAGCATTGCTTGACTTTATAATTATATGGGCTATAGGCCTCAATGAGAAGTGTAATATACCATGCTGCTTTTTCGTTTGCTTGTACATGTATAGTGGAACCTCCCTTATAAGACCTTAAAAATTCATCGAAAATGAGGTCTTATAAGGGAGGGGTCTTATAAGGGAGGTAATTTTAATACTTACAAAGAAGGGCAATGTCTCAGAGAAGTAGGTCTTATGTGGGAGGGAGTCGAATCGAAAATGGTGTTTTACGTCCTCTTAATGGTCTGAATCAGACACATATGGGACATTTGTAAATTCAATTATGGTGGGAACAATACTGGGGGCAATGCCCGGAGGCAGAGCAACACCAGTAAAGTCCCGATTTTTTTATTAATACAGATAGGTGTAGCGGTAACCACGCCTCGGTTAAACCTCATCGGCTATGGCAACGCTACAAGTAATGTAAAAACATGTGGGAGGGAGTCTTATAAGGGAGGTTCCACTGGGCAAATATGTGTAGGATGTGTTATTGACGTGTTTAATATTTACTGTGGTGACAGTCCCGAGAAGCCCATTGCGGTTACATTGCATATAAACAATGTAAACATAAAATAAATAACCCTATCCTATCCCTTTCCCGAGCAAGGCAGAATGTTGCTTCTTTCAATGAGGAGATTAACCCTTTCACCGCCAACCATATTTCAACCAGAAATGTCCATTAAATTTCCTGGATAGAGAACAAAATCCATCTGCAGTATTGGGGATTCTTCTGTGACATAATAAAATAAGGTCTGTTCTTACTTCCCAAAACTAAGACAATAGGGTCTTTGGATAATAGACCCCAATTTGATGCCTTTTAGTGACATAGGTGTTAAATCATTCTGGTGCTAAAATGCGACTTTGGCAGTAAAAGGGTTAATGGGGGGGATTTACTAGATAAACCGCTATTTTTTTCTTTCCCACTGAAACAATGTACAAATTATTCTAATCCTTTCAGGGTCCCAACCGGCCATGGTGGATTACATGATCTGGCCCTGGTTTGAGCGCCTGCCCTTATTACCGGATGAGAACGAAGAAGATGACTCCACCACCACCACCACCCACCCGGGAACCGTCAGTGAAGGGGTCCAACACTCTGGCGCGCCCGGCGTTAGCGCCAGACGGTTTCCTCGCCTCCACCGGTGGATATCAGCCATGCTCGACCTGCCTGCCGTCAGAGCCACCATGTTCGATCTCCAGGCTCATTGGCGCTTCGGTCGTTCCCAGCTTTCCGCCGATCCGGAGTATGACATGGGTCTGGAGAATGAGCCTCCCGTGTCCGTTCAGCCCAAATTGTGACCAAGTTGTCTTTATTCAGGCATTGTAGACCTCCGCGAATCGCGGAAAATCCGCGAAAGTGAAATTTACAGAGAAAAAAAACAGCAAAAAAGCCGGGCTAAAAATTTGCTCGGGTGCCTAAAAATTACGTGCGTTAATACCTATGCAATCACTTTGCGGAACCGGATGTGAATGACTGAACAAGCAACTTCCCGCCGAAGTTAGCAGTCGTGCACAGCCTAGTTTTCTGAGAGTGATGCTCTCTCCCTAGTAACGGTAACGCCTAGTAACGGTAACGCCAAGTACTGGTAACGTTTCCAGATTTGTGATCCTAGTGCTTCTTTTTTTTCTATTCTTCTTCTTCATTTTGACGCCCAACTTCATCATTTTAGTTTGAGTCGACATCTTTCAAATGAAATGCAGAATCGGTTGGATATTCTTCCACGAAACCCACTTTGCCCCCACTACCATGCCTGCTTTATTTGGCAAATATTCCACCGACATTGTTGACTTTCAGTCTCAAAGTGTTCTGCCAGTTTCAATTCATTAACTCATTCGAGTCGTTCTGGCCATGTGTCCGTTCAGCCCAAACTGTGACCAAGTTGTCTTTTTTGGGCAAAGATGTAGATTAGATCCCACCCACCCCCACCAAAATTTGATGGCTTGGAGTCAAAACGGACTGTCTTTAGATAGTCCATTGACGTATTATTGGACTTATTACAAAAACTAATAACTTGTATCAAACAATGACTGCAGAAATATATAAAGGGGGTTATGGTTTTTATATTTCTGCAGTCTTTCTTTATACAAGTTATTAGTTTTCGTAATAAGTTCAATACTATGTCAATGGACTATCTAAAGATAGTCCGTTTTGACTCCAAGCCATCAATTAATTCTCAAATTGAAAATGCCCACTGCGAAGCAACATTTTGATGTTTTCGGGATAGGGATAGAGGTAGGGTCAGCCTACTAATTAATATTTGAAGCCAACTACCTCATTAAATGTGTAATTACATTATTATTTTATTCAAATTTCAAACAAATAATGCCCCAAAACTGTTTCTAAAGACATTATTCTGTAAAGATTTGCAACAATCCCAAAACACATTTTGTAGTGATTTTTCATCAAAATGGCACCCCTAATCCCCCCTTAACTGTCATTTTGTGTGTGTGTGTTCGTTCTTTAATGGTCAACCTATGGTGATATTTTTCACACCAGAGGGCAGTCAATGCACTAGGGGCTTATCACGCGATTTTCTTACTTGGGCGTAGTGAGAGAGAGAGTGATGGTAGGACCACTCACTGTCTCTCTCTCTTTCTTTATCCCCAACTAATAATATAGAGAGGATTAGCCCCCACACGAGCGTCATGCCCTCTGGTGTGAGAAAAATCGCACTGAGTCTCTCATTTAACGTCTATCCACCTTACAGTGATCTTAGACAAGTGTGTGTGTGTGTGTGTGTGTGTGTGTGTTCAGTTGATTCTTGAATATGATTGTCTTTCAATAATGGCTGTGATTTGTGATTGTTAGTATTGCTGCCAGTGCAATAGTTTGAGAGATATGGTCATTTTAGTGTCAGTTGTGCTGAAATTTGCCTGTTGGTCAAAAGCGAAATTAGCGTTTTTTGCCATTTTTGCACCCCTGTATTTTCAAAACTGTACATTCTGATTAGAAAGAACAAAAATCGGCATGTGGTATATGTAGCCAACTATTTGGAGAAAAAAAAGTTTCAAGTTTGAAAATGCATTAATCTTTGAGATATGCGGCTTCAAAAACAGCACTTTTTTCACTTTTCCAAAATTGCGCAAATTGTGGGATCTTTAAAGGCAATTATCTAATAAACTATTGAATATATTTAACTGAAATTTTGCGTGTGAGTTTCTGTTATGGGTTTGTTTTGAAAATACACATTAGGTTTTTGGCTATTTTGAATTTGAACCAAAATGATGTATAGACCTATTGTTATTCTGAAGTTATGTAACGTTTATTTTATTTAGGTGTTGTTGTTTTTTGATTGTTGTTGTTTTTGCTTTCTGTGTCATGAATTGATTGATTTATTGTACAATAATGTATTACTTTATCCCTACTGGTTTGATATCATCGTTTAGCTTGATCATGCCCTAATTAATCTTTAAGTGTTGGTTGTGGGTGTAGTAATACCCTGATTTTGTTTCTACTTTTTCATTGCACAAGCATGAAATGCACATTGCCTGCCAGAACAGTCTATCTCAAAAGGAATAAAGGCCGCAGATAGACTGTTCTGGCAGGCGACCCTAATTATTATATATGGATAAGTGTACAAATAAATTGTATGGCTTTAGTCCATGGTTTTAAAAAATACAAACAACAACAAAATTATGATATTAAAAGTATCCATTCGTTTGTGATTTTTTTCGACTTTTTTTTTTTTTCATACTGTTTTCATTTGGTTTACTTTTGATGAAAGACATACAGAGAACGTCATGTGACATTTAAAACAAAATAAAAGTCACAAAGATAATGAAATTCTGCATACAATGTTGTGTTTTTGTCTTGATTTATCTTTAACAAGTGGGTTTTTTTTAAATCTAGAGCTGGTAAACAAACAAACAACACCACCACAGAAAAAGCAAAAACAAGGGCATCGCCGAGCGGCAGCAACGCATTGTGACAATGCAAACCCGACCAGAGTTATGTCCTGTCCCCCCCCCCCACCCCCCAATAAACACACCACTTTCCACCCTTACAGAACGCATAAAATACATAGCCCAAAATTTGAAGCGATTCTGTTCAGTAGTTCACGAGATACAGCTAAACTTTTATACAAACTTCCTTGCACCGAGTGATGTCCTCTCCCCCCCCCCCCCCCCCCCCCCAATAAACACACCACTTTCCACCCTTACAGAACGCATAAAATACATAGCCCAAAATTTGAAGTGATTCTGTTCACTAGTTCACGAGATACAGCTGAACTTTTATACAAACTTCCTTGCACCATGGTACACCACCACACAAAATTTGAAGCGATTATGTTCACTAGTTCACAAAATAAATCTGGGGGGAAATTACATAGCCCAAAGAAGGAAATTTCGGTTTTCAAGGTCAAACTTCAAGGTCAAGGTCAGCACGGTGTTGATTAACGAAAGGAAGCTTCCTTTTCAAGCTCTCTACCCCTCTGCCAATTTTAATCAAAATCCAAACAGTAGTTTTTTAAGATAATCGATACACAGACACACACACACACAGACACACAAACTGATCGCAATACCTCGGCCTCTGGCCGGGTAAAAATGTGCACTGTAAGATGCACAAGATTAGGAGCATTTTGCACTTGCTCGCACCACACACACACTCTCTCTCTCTCTCTCTCTCTCTCTCTCTCTCTCTCTCTCTCTCTCTCTCTCTCTCTCTCTCTCTCTCTCTCAGGCTAACACAGTTTTTGTTATTAAGTGTTTTTATTTTGACATTTAGCTATGATCTAAAAGAAATGTGTTCGTGATATCAGAATGTGTGGCAATAAAGTAAAATTTAGATTCCAAACATTGTCCATAGCAACAAAGATGAATGGATATTAACAAAATCATTTGCACTAACACTAACAGCGATGAATATATAAAGTATGGTCAATAGAAAATGAAAATTTTAGTCATGTATGTGTAACTGATTACCTATGTAAACTTATTGTGTAATTTGTACAGAGTTCATGTTTTAAAGTATGATGATCAAGAAAAGAAATTGCACATAAAAATGTATGATAACAGGAATATCAGGCATCAGAATTGTCAGAGGATTTCAGAGGATTAAGAATTTCTGACACAGGATTGGCTTCTCTTGTCAGAGGTTTTGCCTTTTTATTCAGTGTTATCCTTTGTGTTAAATAGCATTTTAAAGTGATTTATCACTGCATAAAGCCTTTTTGGTGGTGTTGGGAACTCATTTCAGTGCTGTCCCTCCATAGTCTAGAGCCTTGATGTCCCTTGTACCGCAGTGTTCAGAGGATTGGACTATTCTGATGCATGAATATACATGTCCCAAAATGTATTAAGTAATTAACACAAAGGGTTTTAATTATATAAACTAAACAAAGTCAACAAGTTTGTATGAGTATAGCCAATGAAATGGGGGGAGTGGGTGTATAATATATCCAGAGATGGGAATTGTCCGCCAAACAGCAAATTTCTGCTGAAATAACATTGCTTTTCCGCCCCCAAAAACCCCCCCACAAAAAATAACCCCCAAAATGGCCATTCTTATGGTGTTTTAGGGCTTCCATTACAAAACAAAAGCTTCAGCATTACCCCATGGACCCCTACTAGGGGCCTTCTGCGGCCCTCAGAGCCCCGCTTTTCAGAATTTTTCCAATTCCCATCCAAATTTGTTCATATGTTTTAGACCTAAGAAGTTGTTCGCACTCAAAAACACAACACGATAAAAATTAATGTAAACTGAATTCATCAATCCTTTGTAAACCTCTGCGAAAGGGGTCAAATTTACCTGATTTAGTGGGGTTTAGCCAGCTGACCACACACACACGCTATGTATTTAAAAAACCCGAACGATTCACAAAAATAAAAATTGTTTTTACATCTGAAAAAGAGTTCTGGGCCTGTATTCACGTTGAGATAGCATGAGACTTAGCATGATGCTAACTTAGAAGCTCTTCCAATGTCCTATAGGATTTAATAGGACTTTTGGAAGAGCTTCTAAGTTAGCATGGTGCTAAGTCTCATGCTATCTCAACGTGAATACAGGCCCAGATTTACACCAAAAGCCAGAGAGACTGTAAACACATGATCGATCAGTGGCTGTTCCACGGAGATCAAACAATAAATAAATGAGAAAAGAAATGTAGAATAATAGAGTTGAGAACCGGTTCAAATTTTCGAACCGGTTTTAAACCGGTTTTTCCTCTCCGAACCGGTCTTTTCGAATCGGTTTTTTTAACCAGTACTCGCATCAGTAGTTTCACCTATGCAAACATATTTATTTGTCAGAATATTCAAACACGCGCGCGCACACATACACACACACACACTCAACTAAAAACTTAGCTCAACAACTAGAAACAGCTACTCTTGGTTTACAAACACCCAATCTGCACGGAGATTCAGTGTTGTTTTCAAAAAGAATGCCTTATTCTAAGAGAAACTTACTTTCAGTTTGCAGTTAAAAAAACCGGTTCACAGCAACTCGAACCGGTTTTTTCGAACCGCGGAATTTCAATACCGGTTTTTCGGTTCAAACCGGTTTTTCCCCCCACCTCTATAGAATAATAATAATAATAGTGGTACATTTATATAGCGCTTTACCTCGTTTGCGCACATTATAACAGATTAAAACATTCATGATTCCGGAGGAATCCAAGGGCGCTGCCACTCCACCATTACGTTTAAATGTCCCGCAAACTGACATCGATAAAAGCTTACCAGAAATGGTCTTCTGTTAGAGTAGTACATCATAGTGTACCATGCATAACCAGAAGTGGTGTTGTGCCAAGGTATGCGATGAAGATGCAGACAGGGCCTTGTAAAAGTTGAAAGTTTTTTTCTCACATTTTTGGCTCACTCGTGTTAACGAAGTGAGTCTAATGTATATTCTCATCAGTGTTTGGTTGTGTGGCCGTGTGTTATGGTATGTGTTACGTCTGTGGTACAAACTTTAACGTTGGCTTTTTCTCGGGAGCTAAAAGGCTTACATTGCATACACATAGATGTTTATGCAAGTTTAAAGATCATTTGCATAATAAAATTAACCAATAACCTTGACCTTTGACCTTCAACATGCAATTTTTATCTTGGCCATATCTTTGACATTTTTTACGGTATATAACGGCCGGTCCCCAAATTTGCCATGTTGGTGTATTAGTTTAAGGTGATTATGTATACAGGGTCACTTTTACCCTATTAACCTTAACCTTGACCTTGAACATCGTCAATTATTTGCTTTGGACACAAAAAAATTGTTTTAACATTATGAGGAATATGACAGATACAGTTTCCAAATTAGGCAAGTAGGTAGACTAGCTTAAGATCATATGGACTGCTAAGTATTGTTGACCTCAGTGACCTTGGTTACCTTGACCTTTGACCTTTGATTTGTGTCTGTCAGAATATCGCATGAACTGCAGCGCAGAATCGCTTAAAAATTTGTATGGTGGTATACCATATTAAGCTGGTGTGTCCAGTATATGCAGGGTGACTTTTACCCTATTCATGTTAACCTTGACCTTTGACCTTGAACATTGTGAATTATTTGTTTTGACCGTATCTTTTACATTATGGCAGATACAGTTTCTAAATTTGGCAAGTAGGTAGACTGACTAGCTTAAGATCATATGGAATGCTGAGTATTGTTGACCTTGACCTTTGACCTACATTTTTTGTCTTGTTGCAATATCACATGAACTGTGCAGAATCGCTTAAAACTTTGTACAGTGGTATACCACATCAAGCTGATTTGTCCGGGTCGCAGATTCCAAAATCAGCCGTCAAGGGGAGCAAATCTATGCCAGGCCATCATGCAGGAGGCAACCACCAGATGAGACACTGCTGCTGAGTCACCTCGGTGGAGTTCAGTGGAGTCTGTTCTGAGCTAACATACGCAGGACACCATCTATGCTGAGCCCCCCTAAAGACGACAATAATGTCTTAAAGCAGTCGTGAAGCCACTGAGTAAGGTCAAAGATATTCTAAAAGGGTAAGATGGATTACTTAAAAGCTCGGCGAACCGGGCTGATAGAGTTATCGTTAGTGGGGACGTGTACACTATTCACAGTGGAGGCTATCCAAAAACTCGGACTGGAACTTGAACGGAGAATTCAACTGGCCTATCGATGTGTAAAATGTGTCACGTTTAAAAGGGACATAACCAGTGTTTCTGTCCTCACTACTCATATAGGGAAAAGAGACCGGATGTTTATCTTCCCCTGTACAGTCTTTGGTAAGGTCCTCCTCCGAAGGCACCACCACGTCCGTCCATTGACAGGTCCCCAGAACATACTGATCCCCATGAATTTGATCCCATTTTTCCTCTTTGTCTTCTTCTTCTGCGTTCCTAGGCCAAAAGGCCACAATGGATAAAATTTAAAAAATATGTGTCCGTTTTCAGTTTTCACTGGTCTCCCCACTGCGTACAGCCGACACATTCTGATTTCGGAGGAGCTCAAAGGAGAAAAATTATTTGGAAGATTAAAAAAAAAAAAAGGCAGGAAAATGGGCCAATAAGTCGGAAAGATAGTAGATGATAGGCTATAATTAAAATAAAGCAAAGGGAAAAGGCAGAATCAAAGAGAGTAGCAGAATAGAAAGGGGTATGGGAATTGAAATTGTTACTAAATACCGGCTTCGTTTTTGTTCCTAAATACTTCAATTTGGGGGCTTTTCAGAGTTTTTTGTCTCTGACAATTCCCATGCCTGATAGAGGAAGTTACAAGCATAGAACTTCCAGAAGGTGGGGGAACTATTTTCAAGTACGAAAGACCCCCGGTATCCCCACGTGGATTTGATCCCATATGATTCCCGACTGTACAAGGGCATTGGAGTGATCAAAACTGAGGTCACCATGAGAGCAGGACACACAAGGCCACAGAATTTGAGACGATTGTCTTTTGTCTTTCTTTTTGTTGTTGTTGTTGTTGAAGATTGACTAAGTTGAGGCGGATGACTATGATGCTGCTCATGTTATGTAGAGTTCTTTATTGATCTGATACTACATACATGACAGGGCTGTACTCTACACTTCCTTTCATAATATCCCGGTGTCAACCAGGCCTGAGAGCTACACTACAGACACTTACAGTGTTGGCAATGAAATTAGAGCGATACTCTTCTGGGAGTTTATAGTCCCTACCACGCTTTCGCTATCTGGGGACTACAGAGCAATACTACGGCATAATCGCATCCGTCACGTACTGTGAAATGGATGAAGCTTGACTCGAAGTCGGTTCAAGACCGAAAAAGAAAATCCTCACCTCTGATTGAATTCGAACTCGAGACCTCCCAGCCACTTGTCCGCGTGCGTGTGTATGGCTAGTCACCTTTGCAGAGGTTTGTACTGTGTCAGTGCTCTCAATCCAGGGAAAGGTAGGCAACTCGGAAAATTTGTCTGTTGTCTGTTGTCTGTCGTGGTATTCTCCCTTTAGTCGAGCCATAGTTTTTTTTGGGGGGTGACCCCGGAAGTACTTATCACTTCCGTATAAATTTTGCTTTGGGACTCGCACTGAACTTCTGTGGGCAAAACTGGTGAGTGACAATCTGCCTTTAGGTCCAATATTTAGACCTTTTCTTCTGTCTTGTGCGTAGTTTTTGGTTTGCATTGCTTTATTTGTTTCTTGTCCTGGTAGGATGGCACAGACGCATGCAGAATAATGTCTGGAACCCTCTTGGCCCAAGTCGACCCACTGCATTTTAGGATGTTTTGCGTTCAGCAACTGGTTTGGTTTCGTCTGTGATTGGGCCGTGGCCAAACTAGGTCAGTGCTAACGAAGCGAAACGGATGGATGCAACAAGCCTGCTTACCCCCGCCTCTTCTCGCCCCATCAACCTAATAATCCAGCCCCTCAAACCCACCTCCCTCTCCTGCAGCTGTGTTTGCCTTTGTGATTTTGGCTTACTAAGTTATTTACTATTTTAGGCCCTTTAGTTTTTTCTTTTTTCGTGGCTCATGAACACAGAGCAACAACCAGGGTTTTGATGATTTTGAACTTGACTGAAATGGACTGAAATTGATCAGTTCTTCTTCCTGTCAATCGGCCACATCTTCTAATCTTAGATTCTGTGTTGGTGGCCAGCTTCTTTTGATTGAAGTATGTGTACACACTTTAGGGGGTGACCAAAGAAAAAGAAACAGAAGAGAAGAAAAGAAAAAGACAAATAGAAAAGACAAAAATCTGCTTATAAAAGGTTCAAGATCTCAACCAGGTAACTATAGACCTGTCAGCTTGACATGTATTGTTTGTAAAATTTTAGAGTCATTTGTTAGAGAGGTAATCACAGATCATATGAATGTTAATAAACTATATACTCCATGTCAACATGGCTTTAGAAATAAAAGATCTTGTACTACGCAGCTTCTTGAAGTTATGGAGGAAATAACTGACCTGTTGGATAATGGTGATAATGTTGATATTGTATATTTGGATTTCAGGAAAGCTTTTGATAGTGTGCCACATGAGAGACTGTTAATTAAATTGAAAGCTTACGTCATAGCTGGTAATGTACACAACTGGATTAGAAACTTCCTTACTGACAGATACCAGAGAGTTAGAGTAGGGGAAATGTACTCGTCTAAGACAAACGTTTTAAGTGGAATCCCTCAGGGAAGCATCTTGGGTCCTACCTTATTTACCATTTTCATAAATGACCTCCCTGAATGTGTGGAGTCGTCTTGTAAAGTATTCGCAGACGATACAAAGATTTTTAATAAAGCCAAGAATAATAAACTAATTCAAAAAGATTTAAATAAATTACAAGATTGGACAAACGAATGGAACCTTTATTTTAATACTGATAAATGTAAGGTAATGCACGTTGGTAAAAGTAATCCAAATGCAACTTACACCATGGAAAAAAACAATGCCCCTTGTCCAGTAACAGTGTGCGAGCTAGAAAAAGATCTGGGGGTAACCTTTGACAAAGACCTTTCATTTGATATACACATCCAGAACTGCATCAATAAAGCAAACCAAATGATAGGATTGATTAAAAGAACATTTATCAGTATTGATCATGATATTTTTATTAAATTATACAAAGCTTTAGTTAGACCGCACTTAGAATATGGCAACATTATCTGGGCTCCAAAATTTAAGTACCAGTCAATAGCAATTGAAAGGGTGCAGCGTAGAGCTACAAAACTTGTTAAAGCATGCAAAATCATGGATTACAGTACCTTAATTTATTTTCACTTAAAGGAAGGAGAACAAGGGGAGATCTTATAGAAACTTATAAAATATTCAACAATCATGTGGATTTGTCCTGGAGTAATTTCTTTTCA
>CM065699.1:38062459-38094959 GCA_017654935.2 Phymorhynchus buccinoides
GAGTAATTTTTGTCCTTTCTGAGTTCTGTGCGCGTGTGTTTGTGTGCAGTGTGTGGGGGTGGGTGTTGTGTGATGTGGTGTGTGCGCGCGTTTATGTGCGCACGTGTGTGTATGTGTGTGCGAAGCAATTTTTGACATTCTCATAGTTTCTACTGTTTTGGGGGGCGTATTCATTTATTTGTTTATTATTGTAAGCGCTTTGGGCTTGTTTAAGAATAAGCAGCATATAAATGCTCATTATTGTTATTATGTTAATATGTGTGACATGCATACACATGTACTATGTTATGCACACATGCTTGTAATATGCTCGGATGTAAATCGAATATTTCTTTGAAAGTGAATGAGTGTATGCAAGTTGCATGCAATCGTGGTGGAAGGGGTGGGGAAAGGGGGCTGGGGTGGGATGTTGCTGGCATAGGCCACTGCAACTTGGGTTATTAACGCCCTTGACAGCGAGAGTTAAGCCCTTGTTGGTCAGTATCCAAAAGGGCATTCACACTTGCAAAAGGTAGCGTGGCCTCAAATAGGGTTATTGGCGAGAGTTACTCCCTTGTTTGGTCAGTACTCAAGCATTTACCAAGGGCATTCACTCTTGCAAAAGGTGGTTGTTGCAGTGGCCAATATGGGAGGAATGGATTAAATTTGAAACTAAAGGCAAGTTGTGGTAAATTTCAAACCCCTCCTGTTGTCATACTTTCAATTAGAAGCTAAGAACTTTATCAACTGTGAAGCAGGGCTCTCAGTTTCCTTACTTAGATTTAGAATCAGATAGCACTCCCTTAGTAGTAAGTCACTTTGCTCGGTTGCTGATAAGTCTTATTTGACTTTCCTTCAGAGTTCAAGTTTGTTTTATCCTTACTTACCTTCATTAAAAATGTAGGAATGGAGAGAGAGAGAGAGAGAGAGGGGAACACTGAACACTGAAAAACTTTATTTAACAAGGATAAAGATTTTAGACGATGCCTATTATTAGACGAAATAAAGCTTTACGCCCTCTTCGGCCTTCCGGCCATGTGGGGCAAATGCCTATTCTTGCAATCTGTCCTTGGATAAAAGAAAAACAGAGAGAGAGAGACAGACAGACAGAGGGGTAGAAAGAGTGTGATAGAGAGAGGGGGAGAGAGGAAACTTGAAAACTTAAACTTTATTTTCCAAGGATATAGATTTTAGGCAACGCCTATTCTTCCAATCTGTCCTTGTTATATATACTGAACACAAAAGACAAACATGGCAAGGCATACTATTACGCATACAGAGCTGAATACAAAGGTAGCAAAGCAGTTGATATTATGAAACATAGATAGGCTGAAATATGGGATTATAACAGTTGCATAATTTTTAATACTCACGCGTGCATACAAGCATGTAACCATACTTACACACTTGCGCGCATGTATATAAAGGAAACACACATTATATAACAGGGCAATATATATACATTCATCATCTAGGGTATGTAACAGGCAACAATTTGCATTAAATTGAGGACAATATTTCTAACATAATTAGGCACATTGTAGGTGAATAGTTAACAAATAGAATGAAATGAATAAAATGAAATTATTACATACTAACATCGGCATAAGCATCTAGCATATCAGGAGATATGACCCTGGGGGGTAAATGAGCTTAAGGAGGGTCGAATGTTAGTGTCTTTCGAAGACTCGTTTTGAAGGCTGAGATAGAGGAGCATAGTTTAATGTCACACGGAAGAGAGAGAGAGGAACACTGAACACTGAAAAACTTTATTTAACAAGGATAAAGATTTTAGGCGATGCCTATTCTTAGACGAAATAAGGCTTTACGCCCTCTTCGGCCTTCCGGCCATGTGGGGCAAATGCCTATTCTTGCAATCTGTCCTTGGATAAAAGAAAAACAGAGAGAGAGAGAGACAGACAGTCAGAGGGGTAGAAAGAGTGTGATAGAGAGAGGGAGAGAGAGAGCGAGAGAGAGAGTCAGAGAGAGAGAAAGAGAGTGCTATGTACAGAGACAGAGAGAGAGAGAGAGTGCTATGTACAGAGACAGAGAGAGAGAGTGCTATGTACAGAGACAGAGAGAGAGAGAGAGAGAGAGAGAGTGCTATGTACAGAGACAGAGAGAGAGAGAGTGCTATGTACAGAGAGAGAGAGAGAGAGAGTGCTATGTACAGAGACAGAGAGAGTGCTATGTACAGAGACAGAGAGAGAGAGAGAGAGAGAGAGTGCTATGTACAGAGACAGAGAGAGAGAGAGTGCTATGTACAGAGACAGAGAGAGAGAGAGTGCTATGTACAGAGAGAGAGAGAGAGAGAGAGAGAGAGTGCTATGTACAGAGACAGAGAGAGAGAGAGTGCTATGTACAGAGACAGAGAGAGAGAGAGAGAGTGCTATGTACAGAGACAGAGAGAGAGAGAGTGCTATGTACAGAGAGAGAGAGCGAGAGAGAGAGAGTGCTATGTACAGAGAGAGAGAGTGCTATGTACAGAGACAGAGAGAGCGAGAGAGAGAGAGAGAGAGAGTGCTATGTACAGAGAGAGAGAGAGTGCTATGTACAGAGACAGAGAGAGAGAGAGAGAGAGAGTGCTATGTACAGAGAGAGAGAGAGAGAGAGTGCTATGTACAGAGACAGAGAGAGAGAGAGAGTGCTATGTACAGAGAGACAGAGAGAGAGAGAGAGAGTGCTATGTACACAGAGAGAGACAGAGAGAGAGAGAGAGTGCTATGTACAGAGAGAGAGAGACACAGAGAGAGAGAGAGAGAGAGAGAGTGCTATGTACACACAGAGAGAGAGAGAGAGAGAGAGAGAGTGCTATGTACAGAGAGAGACAGAGAGAGAGTGCTATGTACAGACAGAGAGAGAGAGAGAGAGAGAGAGTGCTATGTACAGACAGAGAGAGAGAGAGAGAGTGCTATGTACAGAGAGAGAGAGAGTGCTATGTACAGACAGAGAGAGAGAGAGAGAGAGTGCTATGTACAGAGAGAGAGAGAGAGAGATCACAGACAGAGAGACAGGGAGAGAGAGAGTGCTATGTACAGAGACAGAGAGAGACAGAGATAGAGAGTGCTATGCACAGAGACAGAGAGAGCGAGAGAGGCTGGTATCAATTGGTTCTTCACATTGTACACAATAAACGCTCTTTAGCTTGATGGTTGCAGGGGCTGTTGACTACAGGGTTGATGGGGTCAGGGAGATAGTGTGTCAAATGAATCATCTTGTGCAGAATAATGTGGTGGTTTCCTGTTTTCTCTCTTTCTGGTTTTTCCTGTTCTCCTGTGTGTGCACACTGGTGAACTGTTATACAGTGGAACCTCCCTTATATAAAGACCTCCCGTTATAAGACTCCCTCCCACATGAGACCTACTTCTCTCTGAGACACTGCCCTTCTTTGTAAGCATTAAAATTACCTCCCTTATATCATAAGACCCCTGACCATTATAAGACCTCATATTGGATGATTTTTTTAAGGTCTTATAAGGGAGGTTCCACTGTAGTGATCATTCTAAAAATAGGCAAAGTTCCTTTACAGTTTGTGATGATTGTGGTAATTGTGTGTGTGTGTGTGAACAACAACAACAACAACAACAACAACAAGAACAACATTTTTATTGTCATAGGAAAACCAGAGGTTTTGTGGGACACAAATGGTTAAAACATCATCGACGACACCATTATACTGGTGCATGTCATTGTCATTTGGTTGCTTTCGTCTTCGTCGCCAACATCGTATTAATTGTCAAAAGCTCCAGCAATAAAAAACATAATATACTTCAATTCATTAGAACCATTACTATTATATATTCTCCGATGAAAAGACAATGATATCGGGTCATCATGATTAACATTGTGTGTGTGTGTTTAGCTGATGCTATATAATGTGCTTATATCAGAGATTTACTATATTTCGGTCAGAGGCAGAGAGAAAGATACAGAGAGAGGGAGGGAGAGACAGAGAACGAGAGGGGGGAGAAACAGAGGGAGAGGGAGGGAGAGGGAGGCTTAGAGGGAGAGAGAGGGTGGGGTGGGGGTGGGAGTTAAAGAAACAGAGAGAAGAGGGACAGGACGGGATGACGAAGATTAATTGTCTTTTCATTCATTATTTTCTTTTACTTTACCGTCATCAGATTATCACGTCATAGTTCTAGTATGCGTCATCCATTCACTGCCGTCATTGTTAAGTTTAGTGTATTGTATTCACCTCGTCAAAGTCTTTTTAAAGACGAAAATTTGGTTTTATTCACCGTGTTTATTGTTTATTTCACCTTCATGTGCTTGTGTGAGTGTAGCGTTTTGATGTTTTTAGTTCAATTATATTTCGGTCAGTTGTTAAGTTTAGCATTAGTGATGCTAAAATGTGTACAGATTTAGGCCAGTCTTCTCCCCCCCCCCCCCCCCCCCCCCCCCCCCCCCCCCCCCCCCCCACCCCCATGGGGATACTTGAGGTCTTTCGTAAAAATAGTTCCCCCACCTTCTTAAAGTTCTATGCTTGTAACTTCCTCTAATCTGCCACTCTGTTTGACTCTGCCTTTTCCATTTGCTTTCTATCATGGTCTACTGTCTTTCTGACTTATTGGCCCATTCTTCTGCCTCTTTTCTAAAATCATCTTCCAAATAATTTTTCTCCTTTGAGCTCATCCGAAACCGGAATGTGTCAGCTGTGCACAGCGGGGAGACCAGTGAAAACTGAAAACCGGACACATATGTACCTTACCCATTATGGCCATATGGCCTGGGAACGCAGAAGAAGAAGAAGAAAAAGAAGAAGGTCAGTCTTACTCTTAGTCTCACTCTTGCTCTGTTTTAAACCTTTTTTATTTTGTCACAAGATCAACTGGAACTAATGTGACAGGAATGGTGAATGGTATCATAATCAACTTTGGTGGAGAGGAGTTAATTAGTCCCTTTGTTCAATAATGTGACAGGAGCTTAGTTTGTCTTGTTCAAATGTTGTCATGTGCTCTGTGTGTGTGTGTGTGTCTCTCTCTCTGTGCATGCATGCTCTGGCGGTGTGTACATGTGTGCCAGCAGTCATGTTCGACCATGCTTGTGGTAGGATGGTGATACATCGTTGGTGAAATTCAAAAACCTCGTATCTCAATTTTGGTATTTTTGAGAAAATATTTTTATTTTTTTTTTTTTAAATTAACCGCGTTTACCACAATTGATTAACTATGATGAATATGTTCAACATTCAAGACATTGCGAGTTTAGTCCTGCATTTTGTTAAAATTACTTCTTCTTTTTTTTAATACTTGAAAAGAACGAAGATACAAGCTTTTTGTCCTTAACTAGATCTGAATTTGGGAGTTTTTCTTCCATTTACACATCATTTACCCCAGATCATAGAAAGTCGTTAGAGATTCGAGCTTTTTGATGGAAGGTGGCGGGAAAAGTTAGAGAGCTGACTATGTCATGTGTCTAACTCAAAAATCGAGATACAAGGTTTTTGAATTTCACGGAAGATATATTAATGATATACTATTTCCCTGTGTTACATTATATATGTGAATGTTTTGTTGTTGTTGTTTAAAAAAAAAATTTTATTCTGCGTGTTCACTATGTGCACAGAACACAAGGGGACTTTAGCTGTACCAGCTGACAGTTTACAATACAAAAAGGACTCCTCGCAGTACTCAGACAATCCTTTGCGGCCGTTACTCCTTAGCTACGCATCGTCATGGCGACCACTTACGAGCACACTACGACCACGGTGTCGGCGGGCCCTGCGGAGGAAATCCGCCCTGATCCTGGCTATGTGCGCACTATCCCCGGCATCCTGAAAATTGTGGAGATTGTGAGTGTACTGACCGGTGACTTGACCCTTTCACTGCCTCGGCTATTTTGAATTCAGAGAGTGGGAACTTGACCCTTTTAATCGCCACTGTCGCCTCTTGGCACCACAATGATTTAACACCCATGCCACTAAAAGGCATCAAATGAGGGTCTGTTAACGAGTGACCTTATGTTCTTAATTTTGGGAGGTAAGGATAGGCCCTACTTTATGCATGGCACAGACAGAGGAATCCCCAACATTACAGACATAATCTTTTCTGTACCCAGGTAAGTTTAATGGAAAGTTTCAGCTGAAAAATGGCTGGCGTTGAAAGGGTTAAACTTACTTGACTGCAGAAAAGATTTTGTCTGCAATATTGTGGTATTTCTCTGTGACACATTTAGAATAGAATTAGAATAGGGTCATTCCTTACTGCCCAAATTTAGGAATACAATATCGTTGAATAACAGACCCTGATTTCAAGAGTTTTAATGACTTGGGTGTTAAATTATTGTGGTGCAAAAATGCGACATTGGCGGTGAAAGGGTTAATATAAAAAGATTCTTTTTGCAAAGATAGTTTTATTTTTGTTTAAACACCCCCCTATTATTATTAATTTTGTTTTACTGTCCCATCTTCTTGGCCGTGCAGTGGCATTGCTCCCACGCCGCTCATTCCGAATCCCAATTCGCAGCCACACCCCGGCTTGTTCAGGTTGCAGAATCCGAGAACAGCCGTCCAAGGGGAGCGAATCTATGTTGGGCCGTCAGGAGGCAGCCAACCGAGGAGACTCTGCACTGCTGCTGAGTCACTTCGGTGGAATTCAGTGGAGCCTGTTCAGGACACCACCTACTAAGCCCCCTACTGACGACACTATTGTCTTAGTCGCGGAGCCAGCGTGAGTGAGGTCCTCCTCCGAGGGCACCACCACGACCGTCCACCGACAGCTCCCCAGAACACACTGATCCCCATGACGTTGACCCGAACGCTCCAAGTCATAGACTGGATTGGAAACCGAAACTGAGGTCACCGTGATAGTAGGGCATGCAAAGCCACAGAAATTGAGACATTTTTCTTTTTAATGTGTGTGTGGCTTTCAATCTCAAAGTGGGTTCTTTCAGTTTTATGAAACTAGCCCCAACCTGATACTAACTAACCCAATCCCTTTCCCGAGCTGCTTCTTATAGCTTAGTAGCAAAGACTGTATAGGGGAAGATAAGCATCCGGTCTCTTTTCCCTATATGAGTAGTGAGGACAGAAACTGGTTATGTCCCTTTTAAACAGGACACATTTTACACGTCGATAGGCCAGTTGAATTCTCCGTTCAAGTTCCAGTCTGAGTTTTTGGATAGCCTCCACTGTGAATAGTGTACTGTCCCCATTAACGATAACTCTATCAGCCCGGTTCGCCGAGCTTTTTAGTAATCCATCTTACCCTTTTAGAATATCTTTGTTAGTAGTGAACATATCAGTTACTAATTAGAACATTTGGTAGGGTGTGTTCAAACTGCAACTTTGCCACAGTTTTAGCGAGATAAATACTGAATTAATGTAGACATATACACAGCTTCAGATTGTTGGCTGGCCCGGGTCATTGACCCGTATTGACGGTGATTTGACCCCTCATTTGACGGTGGTTTGACCCCTCATTTTGTGCACCCAGGGATCATCATCTGACCCATGAAGTTTGCAACAAAATGTAAGTGTAATACCACAGTGACACATTACTGGCCCATTGCTTTGGAAACTGACCCATCATTTTCTGGAAGCAGGGGTCATATCATGGCTCCCCATTCTGTGCGTCAAATGTGCGTGAAAGACGCATTAAAACTTCGTACTGAGGGTGAAACGGCACACTATAATTACTACTCGAGGGTTATGAGACGCACTATAAATCTGCCGAGTGGCACCCAGCGCAAAATGTCAGCCTTATCTGAATGGCGCTCTCTCTCTATCTTTCTTTCTCTCTCTCTCTTTCTCTCTCCCCCCCCCCCCCCCCCCAATCCCCCACCCTCCATTCGCTCACATAACCCCGGTCCGTCTTCCATAAATAGACAGGACAAGCATTGGGTTAGAAGAAAAAAAAATCTCCATCACTTGAAAGGCATTAGCACAAGGTGAAGGTCAGGTCATGATAGTACTTGATCATTCTAGACTGGTTACAAGTTCAATGACCTTTGACACATCCCCAGAGTCTACCACCCCTGTCATGACCCATCATTATACAGTCCCCTTCCCTTTTACTTCGCCACTCTTCCTCTTAATTACCTTTCTGTCTGCAGTCAATGCAACTTTACATTTTGTTGACAGTACCCACATGTCTTTATGCTTATTTTGTTTCGATTTTTCACCCTCTATAAGTTCACCCTGGGGGTGAAGAGACCCTCTATGGCTGCTTCCCGGGGGTGAAAATACCCTCTATGGTCAAACAAAATGGGGAGCCCTGCATACGACCCATGAAGTTTGAAAACAATCTGAAGCTCTGCATATAACCGATAGTACTTTTTAACTCTTTCTATACTAACCTGCGCTCTCGTCGCAGGGCATGCGCACAACGCCTCGTTACTAAGGTAACGGGATATCGCATGTGAACTTTACAAATTCATAGTTCATAGGTTAACAGTCATGCGTGCTTCAAAGTGGCTCAGAGGGCTACTACTACGTTTCATTCATGCCTCTGACACTGATTGGCTGGCTGCCGGTTATTTTGGGACCTTAAAATTATATTTTCGCTATTATGAGTGTGCCTGGCTTGACAAAACATGCATTTACAGTATTTTAAAATATCACAAATCAAAACTAATCAAGTGGATGCTTTGAAACTGTTGCAGGTGTTAGTACTGTATATTGTGTACATATTGCCTAAATGTCACGTTTGTATCTGTTACCATTATTTAGAAAATAATTTTTTTGCAACCTATGCAAATCGGCCAGTACAGAACGCTTGCAAAGGGAAGCAACTGGCCAGCATGGAATGAGTTAAAATAGATGAACATACTCGCCATTCAAAACGAAGATATGTGCATTCATTCAATGTTACACCGCTGCATCGAGGCTTTCAATGGGGCAAGCGTTCATGTCGAGGGCGGTTCTGAGATTTGTTGTTACGTACCCTGGCTAAAGGACTCCAGGGATCATTCCCAACAGCCAAAGCACTTGAACACTATGGTACAAATGCATCAGCTAGGGATGAGAATAACTACGTGTGTGAACGTTTTTGATTAGTAGTAATCATTACCCCGCCACGTGGGCAGCCACACTCCGTCTTCAGGGGGGTGGTTGTGAGAATTAATTTGATATTGTTTTTGTTTTTTTTAAAGCTCTTTTATGCAGTTTGTATGCTTGTGTCTGTATGTGTGCATTGATGCATGTGTATAGATCTATAATGTATGTGTTCAGTTTCTGGACATCCTGGTCCTGATCTGTGCGTCCATCCCCTACTGGTACTCGGCGGGGGGAGGGTGGGTGCAGTTTGTGGCGGCCTCGGCCATGGTGACCACCGCCATCCTCTTCTTCTTCCACTTCTTCCACATCATCTCCCGCATCCCCGGGCCCTGGGTCTTCATCGTGAGTCATTTACTTACATGTTTTTGCAGTGTGTATAGGGGGGGGGGGGGGGGGGGGGGGGGGGGGGGGGGGGGGGGGGGGGGGGGGGGTATACTCCTGTGATCATATTATTAAATGCCAACTGTGTGTGTGTCCGTGTGTGTGTGTGGAACACAGAACGGGCCTTATAACTCCTCCGTTTTTCCACCGAATTGCTTCAAATTTGCTATCAGCCCTAATGGCAACGGCAACCAAGGCGGCCGTGTCATTTGCGCGGTTTGGCAAATGCGGAAACGCATATCCACCGGCCTCTCAGCGCCCGTATCTCTATTATTTCTGGACAGATTGCCTTCAAATTTGGAAGGTAGATGACCGGGGACAGTGACTATCTGTGTGCCAAACTGGAATCGAATCGATTTATAAACGCGCGTGATATGCGCCGCTTCACCTTTTCACAAACCACGGCAAAACCAGACCCGACATTGCCTCGGAATTTTGAACGTGCATGACCAGGGATAGTGACTATCTTGGTGCCAAATTTCAACAGCATCCATTCGTAAATGCGCACGATATGAGCCAATTTACATTTGCGCGGACCCAAAACGGACGCAAATTTCAACAGTATGCATAGAAACAACTGCGCGCCAGCAAGAAAACGGTTGGACAGCGGAGATTACTTTAGCGAGGATTACTTTAGCGACGTACAATATCGCGCTATTCTCCGCTATTGTTTTCCGCTATTGTCTTCCGCTATTGTGTATGGGGTGGGGGTGGGGAGTAGGAGGTGGGGATGGGTGGGGTGGGGGTGCAGTGGATGGCTGGGGTGGGGTGGGGGTGCAGTGGATGGCTGGGGTGGGGTGGGTAGAACTGGATGACAGAAGAAGATGGAAGGAGGGAGAGAGACAAAAGTAATAATATATTTCGCGGACCCGGCGAAACCGCTACTCAGCATTACCGGTACTTGGCGTTACCGGTGCTAGGCGTTACCGGTATTCGGCACTGTGCTAGTAATGCTTAATTAATAATGTAGTAGTAGTGATAAGGGCTTGATATGGTCCTCGCAGCCCTTGTATGCCCTATCATTCTTATATTTTGATTTTTTTAATTTGATGTGTATTGGTGGTTTGCAAGTTTTCCTATGCTACAAATTTTAAAAAATAGGAATGGCCAATATTTTTATTTGTCAAATTCCTTATAATTGTTTCGGGTCTATAATAATGATTAATGTTGATGACTAATAATGTTCTGAATGGTGTGTGAGTGTGTGTGTGTCTGTCTGTGTGTGTGTGAAACTGTTTGATGTATGCAAGGGAGTGTGTGGGTAAACTTTTGTGTGCTGGAGGCTGTATCTGACAGTGAAAATTCTGTTATTGTGCAACTTTCATCTGTGGGTGTTTGTGTGTGCATGTGTGTATTTTATTTTAATCTGCTGCACATTTTGCAAAAGAAAATGTTCCAGTTTAAACTTGTTTTTTAATGGACAATAAAGTTTTAAAAAATTTTGAATTGAATTGAATTCTAGTACAAGTCAAACCACTATATTAACTTTTCAATTCTGGTCTGGTGATATTACTCTCTTGACTGTGTTAGAGCAAAAAAACAGCATATCAGGGTTACTCCTCTTCATCAGGTCAGTACATGATACGTTGGTGGCAGTCAAGGGGTTAACCCTTTCACCGCCAACGTCGCATTTTTGCACCACAATGGTTTAACACCCATGTCACTAAAAGGCATCAAATCAGGGTCTGTTATCCAAAGATCCTATTCTCTTAATTTTGGGAAGTAAGGATGGGCCTCACTTTAAATATGTCACAGAGGAATCCCCAATATTACAGACAGATTTTTGTCTCTGCCCAGGTAAGTTTAATGGACATTTTTTGGCTGAAAAATGGCTGGCGGTGAAAGGGTTAAATGACAGGCATGGTAATTATCAGAGAATTCTCCGAGTTCAGAGAAAAGTGAATGTAGAAAATCAAATATCAGACGGGGGTTTGCAAGCTTGAGGAGATGCCCTTTTCCCAAGTTTGAACAGTTTGATGAGCTCTTCTTTAAGAGCAATCGCCCACTGATCACGGACACCATAGAGGGCCTTTAAAGACCCACCAGATCACGTGTCAAAATCACGGGTGCGATGATGAAAATGATGTTTTACGTCCTCTCGGTCATAGACACATATGGGACACTTGTAAATACAAAGATGGTGGGAACAATACTGGCTGCAATGCCCGGAGGCAGTGCAACACCAGTAAAGTCCCGAGTTTTTAGCAATGTAGATAGGTGTAGCGGTAACTACGCCTATTTACAATTGATTTTTTTAGCAAGCCAATCACGGGTTTCACAGGTTTTCCCTCTTATAGCTGGTAAGAAATCTTTGTTTTGACCAGGTTTTGACTCCCATGCAAATGCCCCCAAATTGAAAACGAAGCATCATTTTAAAGAGCAGCCTCAATTTGAAGTTGGGGGCATTTGTCTGTGGGTCACACAGACCTGTTTACTCTACTCTTTTTGAGTAGTATTCTACTCAATTTGGACCTCTACTACTCTTCAAAATTGAAAATAATGCTCTAATTACTCAATCTATTCTAGCCATACACTACTAAAACAATTGCATTCGAGTGGTTAAACCTTAACACATAAAATAAAAGAAGTTAGCCCCGGAGCTAGGCCTACTAGCCTGCTATCGCAGTGGGTTAGCTCCCATGATAGCAGCTGTGGTCTAGTCATCCTAGTCATGCTCTAATTACTCATTTTCAGTGAACATTGTTTGATGGTTTAATGAATAAAGCTACACATTTTGCGCCCAAACTACTCATTTCAGCTATCCAATCTACTCAAAGCTTGTGTAGGGAGTAAACAGGTCTGGACTCACAGCTACCCAGAAAAATCCAAGGGACTTAATCGTGGTGGGTCAGTGGGTCTTTAGTCCCTTGTCTACACCAAGAGACAACATCTCAAACCCTGTAATATTTTTCAGAGAAAATCACTTTTCCTCCATTGCCATGCCTGAATGAGAGGAGACCTTTTGCTCAACTGGTTTTTGTCATTGGTTGACATTAGCCTGTAGTAGGGGCCAACAGTAACACGAGAGTTGTACAATAGATGATTTTCTACAGTAATGGAAAATCATGGTACAGCTTAGTCTCTTGTGGAAGACTACGACTCTCGAGAACGAGGGGGGGCCCTTGGCATCGGCTCTGGTGCTGCAGCCAAAAGGGATGGGTTGGCCTTTTGGGGGACCTTCCTCAACGCCAACCCTTTGGCCAGCTGGGGATGTACCCTGGGCAAGGCATCTCCACTATGAACAAATCCTCGCCCAGCCCCCCCCCCAGAATAGTTTCTGCCCCCTCTGCAACTGGCAGTCACGGTCGGAAACAACTGCAGACCTGTTTACTCTACTCTTTTCGAGCTAGTATTCTACTCAATTTGGATCTCTACTGCTCTTCAAAATTAAAAATAATGCTAGATTCTACTCATTTTCAGTGAACATTGTTTGATGGTTTAATGAATAAAACCCTTTTGCCGCCAAACTACTCATTTCAGCCATCCAGACTACAAGACTTGTGTAGGGGGTAAACAGGTCTGTACCATTTCAAAGACTCAAGACTGTGTAGGGGGTAAAAAACTGACTGGCATACATATCACGTAATATTCAGGGTTCATAGGGGCCTTACCAGTCTTATAAGTCTTGACCAATTGAAATCTCAAGTAAGGCCTTACAAGTGCTTACATTCCTTCAAGGTCCTTACAAACAGCTGCCAAAAACTGCCCTGAGCAGCAAGACCATACTCAAAATAGATCGCAGAAGCAGCACTTTTACACTTGAGAAACATCGGGCACCTGTTAACCTTCCCGTTTCAACTGACCGCTTAGCAGATGAACGATGCGACATTGGCGGACTGAAATCTTGTTGTCAAAGGGTTAATGAATAAATCTTGTTCTACACATTTTTGCAGAAAACATGTATATCTGTCAGCCATAGTTTTTGTATCTGCTTAGACATCACAATGCTGGGAAAGTGTTCCTTTCAAGATCGTTGTGTAAAAGATGTTATCCTTAGGCCTACAGGTCCTTACAACTTACTTGGGGATAGCTGAAAGCCCTGGGAACCCTGAATTATTGTATCTGATGGGTTGGCGCTGCTGGTTGTTGCAGGAGTTTGTCTACTACGTGGTGTTCGTGCTGCTCTTCCTGATCGCAGCCATCGTGGCTGCGGTGCGTGCTCCCAGGGCGCCGGCCATCGGAGCCTGCTGCGTAAGTTTTTCAACCTCTTACGGACGTTAACTCATTCTCATTCAAGTCGTTCCGGCCATATACGTCCGGTAATAGATAGCTGTCAATTTGATGCATTTCTTCAAGGGAAGTAAATCTGTGTGCACACATACTTTGGTCACTTCTAAACTCACTTCGCTCCCTTAGATTTCAATTTCCTCTGACTTTGCTTTTTAGTGTGGTCATTGTTGTGGGAAAACCAATCGGTGTAGAGAGTTTTTTCTATATAAAGTCTATATATAAAAAAAAGTCTGATCCCTATGTCTAAATCTGAAGTAAAAACACGTAATCTTTCATTTCTCCTTTTGTTTATGTATGTTTTGTTTGTGTGTATGGCTAGAGTGATTTGTGAGTTTTTTTAATGAACTTTAAAAGCATTGCGATGCGAATGAGTTAATCCTTTCTCCCAAGATCAGGGCGTCAGAATCCTCAAAATTTTTGTAGGAGGTCACCAGGGATATTTTAAGGGGCCACACTCTATAATAATAATAATAATAAGTGAGAGTCGGTGGTTGGGTTTTTAACTGCGCCTTTGTCTAATTAATTAATTTTACATTCAAGGCACTTCCATTGACTGATTGATTCACACGCTGCCACACAAAACTATTCTCACGCATTCATTCAACCGTTTACGTGTTCAAGAATGATTAAAAAAAAACACCAAAAAAACGTTACGGACAAAAAGGAATTGCGAAATAAGTGGATGAAAATTCAGAGTAAATCTAAAATTTAACGGAAATGTTGGACTTCTTTTAACCCTCTTGCATTTATTCCGCCCCAAAGCCGCCCAGCCGGAAGTTACCTCTGTGTATTCAAGCCGTCCAAAACCGCCCAGCCGGAAGTTACCTCTGTGTATTCAAGCCGTCCAAAACCACCCAGCCGGAAGTTACCTCTGTGTATTCAAGCCGTCCAAAACCGCCCAGCCGGAAGTTACCTCTGTGTATTCAAGCCGTCCAAAACCGCCCAGCCGGAAGTTACCTCTGTGTATTCAAGCTGTCCAAAACCGCCCAGCCGGAAGTTACCTCTGTGTATTCAAGCCGTCCAAAACCGCCCAGCCGGAAGTTACCTCTGTGTATTCAAGCCGTCCAAAACCACCCAGCCGGAAGTTACCTCTGTGTATTCAAGCCGTCCAAAACCGCCCAGCCGGAAGTTACCTCTGTGTATTCAAGCCGTCCAAAACCGCCCAGCCGGAAGTTACCTCTGTGTATTCAAGCCGTCCAAAACCGCCCAGCCGGAAGTTACCTCTGTGTATTCAAGCCAAAACCGCCCAGCCGGAAGTTACCTCTGTGTATTCAAGCCGTCCAAAACCGCCCAGCCGGAAGTTACCTCTGTGTATTCAAGCCGTCCAAAACCACCCAGCCGGAAGTTACCTCTGTGTATGCAAGCCGTCCAAAACCGCGCTTAGCTTGCCCCCCACTCTAAGTCCCCCTCTGATGGCATTTTCATCACGCACTAAGTTCTGGCTTGTTATGCGCACACTAGATGAGGAAGCTTCTCACTTGCAATGATGTGATAGTAAACTGTATGGTGCTCTGTGTGCTTCAAAAAGACAGATTTGTTTCTCCGACGAAAATGTATGAAGGAATCTGAATACAAGAGTTTTTTTCGGTAATAAATGCGTGTTGTGTTTGTGTGTGTCTGTATGTATGTACATACGTACGTACGTATGTATGTATGTATATGTGCACGCGCATGTAAATGATATGCTGTGTTCTTCAGTGTATGTGCTTGTGTGCGTGCGAACATGGGTATTGATGTGATTTGGTTAAATGTATTTTTTGTAAAGCACCATGAGCAGCTAGCCTGGAATGTGCGCTATATAAGCTTTCTTTATTATTATTATTATTATAAATGTGAATGCAAGAGGGTTATTTTTTTTTTTTTTTTGTTTTTGGCTGTCCCATCTTCTGGGTCGTACAGTGGCGTTGCTCCCACGCCGCTCATTCCGAATCCCAATTCCCAGCTACACCCTGGCTTGTTCAAGTCGCAGAATCCGAGACCAGCAGTTCAAGGGGAGCGAATCTATGTTAGGCCGTCAGGAGGCAACCAACCGAGAGAGACACTGCACTGCGAATGCAAGAGGGTTCATTTTTGATGTTGTTGTTCTGTGCTCAGTTCTTCACGTTCGCGGCTCTGGCGGTGTACGCGGTCGACTGCTTCTTCATATACCGCAACTACGGGTCCATACCGCGCCCCACCAGCGGTAACACCACCACCACCACCACCGGCGGTGCCACCACCGATACCACCGTCACCACCACCACCACCACCTACGAGAAAAGCCAGTACTAAAGGGGCGGGAAGAAAGTAGCTGCGCTGCTTTGTGCTGTTCAACCAGCCAGCCAGTCAGCCTTTTGTTTTTCAGCCACTTTGGCCCCATTTGCAAGGTTGATTTCTTTTGCGACATGGATTGATTCGAATGGTGTGTTGTTGTTTTTCTCGTGCTTGATGGCGGTGAGTTGTGTTGTGTTCAGTTGCATGGGTGCAACTTTTCCTGGTATACGAGGATTTCCTGGTTTTGAATTTGACCAGAAAAGGAAATTCCTCTTTTTGTTTGTGGCTCAAGCCACAGACCTATAACTCACTTTGTCGGTCGGTCGGTCTGTCTGTCTGTCGGTCGATCCAAAATTGTCGCACATTTTGACAAAATGTCGCACTTCAAATCGAGGCTACACTTCAAATTGAGGCCGCTCTTTAACATGATGTATTTTAAAAGCGTACAAAATAATAAACATACGTAATACAGACACTACAACAGACACGACGAGTATGCGGTGCTTCTTTTGATGAGTATAAGTAGGATACATAGTTTTAAATGTTTTCCAAAAGATATAAAAAGTTACGAAATGGTGCAGAGATAAGATTAAAATTATTGAAAAGCCAGGGGAGGTGACTCATGGTTGGAGTGGTAAAAATAGACCGCGTGCCACAAACTATTGCGATTTCGCGCTTGTTTTTAAAAAGTTGTCAAACAAGAACTTTGTGCGTCTACTGAATTTTAAAATAAGCATTTGTATAAATTGTGGAAAAAGCAAACTAAAATACGTTCATAAATCAATTTTTGATTCAGCTGCAGGGGGACATTTATCCCTAGACCAGGGTTTTTTCATTTTGTGTAGTTGCACCCATGCAATCGGCTTCGGCTTTTGTGTCTTAGCTGATACGGCTTGCGCTTGTTGTTTAGCCCCCACCCCCCACCCCCACCTCTTCTCTCTGACACACACCCCAAACTTCCACCTCCCCCCCCCCCCCCCTCCCTCCCTCCCTCCCTCCGCAGCTCCCTCGACTTTCCCTTCATCCATTATTTCCGCCCTGCCTTTTATGCCAAGGGCTGGCGTTTTGAGGCTAATCTGTGACGTATATATGAGAGTGTCTGTTATTGTACTTTGTGATTATTTGAATTTTGATAGTTTTTTTTATTTGCCACTTGGCTCTGTTTTCGGTTTTCTGTACTTGATTTAGAGGCAGACTTTCCATTTTTGGTGGTTTGTTGTTTGGTACTTCTTTTTCTTCTAGACCATATGTGACCCAACTCCACGAAAGGGACATTAAGTCGCTGGGGTAGTTTCTTACAACAGGCTTGCACAGTCAAAAATGAATTTTGAGTTATGGGTATTTCCGTGCTCTCTAACATCTCTTCTTTCATGTTTATGGAAGAAAATCTTTGTTATGGTCTCTAAATACTCAAAAAAGTGCTTTAAAATGAGTTGGTTGATGCATTTTCTTCAGCTAGGCTAAACTTTAGACAGTGGTTTCTCAAAATGGCCGACAGTCATCCTACCAACTTTACATGCTCATAACTTTAGAACGGAAAAAGTTATAAGAATGTTTTTTATATTATATGAAAGAGAATTGTTTGAAGTTTCCAACTGTACCATTTTCTCAGAATGGTCATTTTGACACTTAATGTCCCTTTCGTGGTGCTGGGTCACATAATTATCGAGGTTTTGTTTTTGTAGTATTTTGGTTTTTTTAGAACTTACCGATATTTTTTTCAGTAACCACCTTAAAGGCATAGCAACCGATCCCAGGGACCGGGGTCTCCCTAGTCAGGAAAGTTCTGCCTCGCGGTCGCTCACACAACGGGGAATAAAAGAAGGGTGAAATGCCTCTCTCGTGAGCAGCGATTCAAATGAGAGCGCGCACCTCGCTCCTCCTTCATTTTATACTCCTGGTGCGGCTTTAACTTATGTGGGTGGTTTTTTTTACCCCATTCAGTTTCTGTCATTTTGGTGCTTTTTTTTTGCTTTTTTTTTTAGTGACTTTTTCTCATTTTTCCTCAACACTTTTTTTTTTAAGGCACTGGGGGGGAAAAAATGGTACTGGTGAGGAGTTGCTTGTGTTTCATTTTTTTTCTCACAAAAATTAGACCAGGCAGTTGTGGCTGTCTATGATCTTGAAGGTGAAGGAAGTGGCAGTCTTAACTGAAAGATAGAGCAGGGGTTTCAAAGAAAAGAGAGCTTGCAATCTGGCTGTGCTTTTCGTGTTGGAAAACTAATAGTTTTATTTTTTATCAGAACTTGCTCACCCTTTTTTTTTTTTCATGCTAGGTTACTTTGTGTGTGTGGGGGGGGGGGGGGGGGGTCCTCTGGTTTCTTTGATGCAGCCCTGTTTTGCTTCAGACCGGTTTCTGGTTTTTGTTGTTGTTTTAATTGGGTGTTTGTTTTGGGAGCAGACTTCCCCTTTTTGACCCTGAGTTTTTTTTTATTCACAGTAAAGAACTGTGCTGGAATGTACGCCAAGCCCTGTCTGAAAGTTATTGTTGTAGTGATGACTGTGCTCAGTTGTTGCCCTAGTTTTAGTCTAGAGTCACTGTCTCAAGAGTTGATGAATAGCGTTATTATAACAGACCTGTTTACCTTTACGATTTTGCCGTAATTTTTACGAAACAAATGTTAAAATACGATGATTATGGCGACAGAAAAAAAATCTGTTGAAAAAAACACCACTACAGTTGCGTCGGCAAGCGATACTTTTGAAACAATGCAGTGAAAAGTCATTCCGGTTCCCAGCATACAACGTGCATCAATTTCTTTTCATTCTGATTCAAGATGGCAGGCATCAAAGTGACCGCGTGGTGAGAGTTCTAGGTCAAATGATCCAAAATCTGATGGAAAGACACCAAAGAAAAGGCAGATACATGGCTTAAAAAATGTTTTTAAAGGTCTCTCAGTGCACTATTGCTTGCATATAATTACAAATAGTTTTCTTGTTAATAGGGTTTTGTGAAGAAAAAGAATTGTCAGCTCGTTGGATTAGGTTTTTTTCTTCTAAATTACTATTTTTTGTGTCAGAAATTACAAATTTGCAAAATAGGTGTAAACAGGTCTGCTATAACCTCTCAGTGGATTGCTTCCTTTGAGAGTCGGGCCACCCTCACCACGCGGAGAGGGCGTCATCCTTAGTGCAGCACCACTGCCCGTGATTGTACGGGATGGGTTTCTGTCTCGCTTTCCCCTTCAGCAGGCTGTTGTGGTGTCCTGGGTTTGAACCTCACTTAAAGACCCATCACGTCACGTGTTAAAATCATGGTTTTCACATGTTTTTCCTCTTATAGCTGGTAAGAAGTCTTCCAAGCATACGAGGGAATTTGACACGTGACGTGGGGGGTCTTTAAAGCCTGGCACCTGCCTCGAGTAGTTGGTGGGTCTGGTGCTCTGTTATTTAAAAACGGTTGATGTTGTTGATGGCATGTAGAGTGTAATTATTTGTTGCGCACAGCGGCAGTCGGTCGGGCTTTTTTCTTCCCCTGTTTAGTCTTTTGATGTAAAGTTGTCCTTCTGCTCGAAGCTGTTTTGCCGTTGATTCTGAGGCGCGTATACAAGAGCGTTGTTTGAGATGTTATCGTCGGCTGAGAGCCAGAAGGTACTATCAGTCTCGTCGTTTCATTTTTGCGATAGTACTTTCTGGTTTTCTTTCTCACATTGTATTCATTAACCCCTTGACTGCCAGAGAGAAAATTAAAGAAAAAAATCATTGGGCAAATCGTGCCACGAAACAGGCTACTGATAGAGCCAATCTGGCAAAATGGTCTGGGGATATTACTCTCTTGATTGTGTTAGAGCGAAAGCCGGCATATCAGTTATTCCTCTTCATCCGATGACATCATCAGCGATGTCATCAGGTCAGTGCGTGGCAGTCAAGGGGTTAAGCTTAGTCTGCCTGAGGTACACGCAGTTCTTTGGCAATCTCTTCATTGATCTCTGGTTGCTGTTGGTTAGTGTAGAATTATGTGAGAACGCTGTTGTTACTACTCTTGTGATGTCTTATTACATGTCTCAGTTATGTGCGTGTGTGTTATGTACTGAGGTATGCAGCAAGTTGTGTGCATGTGTCCTTGTGCGCGTGTGTGTGTGTGACTGTGAGTCATAGACATGAAAATGTCTGGTGAAAGTCGGAAGGGATCCATTTTGTAGCTCTGATGTGCGCTGCTACGTTCAGATGATGTTTTTGGTAGTGACGTTTCGTTGTGCTCTTGTCTAGGTTTAGGTGCTGCAGCTTAGGGTCTGTGTGTCGGGGCGTTTGGGATCCATTTTGTAACACCGATCTGAGCTGCTGCGTTCAGATAATGATTGGTAGTGACGTTTTCTTGTGCTCTATCTAGGTTTATGTGCTGCAGCCTGTGTGTCGGGGCATTTGGGATCCATTTTGTAGCTCTGATCTGCGCAGCTGCGTTCAGATAATGTTTAGTAGTAACGTTTTGTTGTGGGTATGTTTGCTTCTTATGGAAATGTGTCTCTTTTAAAAAAAAATTAAAAACGTTTTTTAGACGTTCTCTTTTTTTATTATTGTTTTCTTAGAAGTTGTTCTCTTTGTCTTCCTGTGTCTTATCTGTCTTTCTCTCTGTGTCTGTCTCTCTTCTTTTTCTTCCATCTCTCTTTCTGTCTCTTTCCCCGTGGCTAGCTTGGCTACTGAAAGTTTGTTGTCTCTCTAAAAATTCATTCTGGTTTTTGTTGTGTTTTTCCCACAGTTGATTATGAGCAGACCTGTTTACCCTTACGATTTTTCCGTAATTATTACGGAACATTTTTGAAATTACGGAAACAGGGAAAAAATTACAAAAAATAAAAAATCCAACAACAGCAAAAATGTACAAGCGTTTGCGCCGGTTTTGAAACGGTGGAGTGTAGTCATTCTGGTTCCGGGTTCCCAGCATGCAACGCGTAAACGTTTGCAATACGTTCAAGATGGCGTCGAAGCGAGCCTACTGCGCGCCTGATCAGAAAGAAAAAAGAGCAAGAGTGTTGCAGAAATTCAAGGATAGTTACACGAAAACGCCTGGAATACAGCGTTCGACGTTGGGCGATGATCACGCATTCTGTGTGTACTGCCTGAGTGACATTAACATCAGTCACTCAGGTCAGTTCGATATCGAAACGCATTGCAAATCAAATCAAAACTTATTATTTTATTGCTATGAACAAACAAAAAATCGGCCGTGCGTTGGATTACAGATTTTTTTTCAAAATTACTAATTTTGAAATCAGAAATACTAATTTGCAAAACAGGGGTAAACAGGTCTGTATGAGGTTTGATATCTCCGCCTTGTGATTTAGCATAATAACGTTTTGCTCTCGTAGTGCAACCTGAAGCAGGCTTGTAAAGTTACACACACACACACAAATCAAAATCTGCATGTGGATCTATGGGATCTTGATGCTTAAAAAAAGAAAGAAAAGTGTAACTTTGATATTTTAATTCATCCCATCCATCCAAACCCCAATCCTACTGCCTGCTTCAGAAATACACTGTTTACTGACAACCTCCAACTTCTATTACTTTAAAAAAAAAAAAGATCTGAACAACTTAGGCTACTGCTGTTAAGCTCTCCACTTTCTTTTTTAATCTTTTTCTTTCTTTTTTAACCGATACTTTAGATCTGAATCGGCTTAATCTTTTTGCTTGCTTTTTTTGTGTTTTTGTTAAAGAAATACAATAACCCTGTTAGTATTACTCTTTAAAGACACCCCCCCCCCCCCCCACCCCCGCCATGTGTCACATTCCCTCTTATGCTAGGAAGATTTCTTAAGATTTCTTAGCAGCTATAATAAGAGGGAAAACATGTGAAACCGTGATTTTGACACGTGACGTGGTGGGTCTTTTAACAGAAGCAGAATGCTCATTTGTTGCTGACCCTTATTCACAACTTGGGGGGGTGGGGGTGGGGGGGGTGTTGAAGAGAATATAAAAGAAAATCACGTTTATGTGCTGCTGCTTGTGTGTGTGTGCGCACGCGTGCGTGCGGCTCGCTGATGTGAAATGTATTTTCGTTTTCCCTGTTGAGGTTGACTTTCCTCTGCAGCCAGTAGATAAAGGAAGTCTTTCGGGCTCTGTGATAGTGTGGATCACTTAACCGGGCAGCATGCTTTGTATTATCACTTTTACTGTCTTAGTTTATGTCCTTCTCTTTTCCGTTTAATTTCTTCTCTTTTTTTTTTGTAATCTTGATTTTGTGTATGTATCTAAAAGTCAGGCAGTGTGTTGATTTGCATTTTGTTCAAACTAATTATTTGTGGTGATGGTGCATGGGAAAAACCTACATAAGTCGCTTTAGAAGGTTTTGAGCAAAAGCTAAAAATAGTCAACAGTCAACACCCCCCCCCCCCCCCCACCCCCAAAAAAAAAATCAATTTTCTATTTAGGGCATATTTATGTCTATTTTTATGTATTCTACACAGTATCCACAACATGAAAGACAATTTTGAATGATTTCTTTTGTTTATTTGATCGTTTTCTAAATCAAGTCAATAGAAACAAAGAAGCAAAATTGTATCTTCAATGCCCGGTTTCTGCAAATGATCTATTTTGAGTAAATGCCAAACTTCAAATAATTATAGAATAAAAACTAGACAAGATAACTCAATTCAGTTTTCTGTGTATTAACAAGGAATCTTTGCTCCACCATGAAAAATTTAAATCTCAATTTATGCCAATATTCCATTATGTTGTTTTTTCCCATGCACTGTCACATTTTGAGATGGGTTTGGAGAGAGAGTAGAGGGAAATAAGGATGTGGATTGTATTTGAACTATTATTCGTCTGTTGTTAATTGTGCATAAAGTGTCTTTTTGTTTGTGGCTCAAGCCACAAACCTATAACTCACTTTGTCGGTCGGTCGGTCTATCGGTCAGTCTGTCGGTCCAAAATTGTCGCACATTTTGACAAAATTGTCGCACTTCAAATCGAGGCTACACTTCTGGCCGCTCTTTAAAATGATGTATTTTAAAAGCGTACAAAATAATAAACATATGTAATACAGACACTACAACAGACACGACGAGTATGCGGTGCTTCTTTTGATGAGTGTAAGTAGGATACATAGTTTTAAATGTTTTCCAAAAGATATAAAAAGTTACGAAATGGTGCAGAGATAACATTCTGGTTTACAGATTAAAATTATTGAAAAGCGAGGGGAGGTAACTCATGATTGGAGTGGTAAAAATAGACCGCGTGCCACAAACTATTGCGATTTCGCGCTTGTTTTTCTTTGTGACTAATTACTGTGGAAAAAATGGAAAAAAAGATTTGCAACTTTGCAGCCGTAGAAAACTAAAGCTTCGTATAAATTGTGTTCTTTACTACCATGTACAGATTTAGTTTTTTAATTCATCATAAGAAATTGAAATCATGGCAATAGAATGCGACGAAATGAAAATCTGCTATTTAAAAGAATATAAAATCATGTAATCCTAATTGTTAAAGTATTGTAATAAGAATGGGTTCTTCAGTTTGTTTTATTTGAAAGTTTTTGTGTGTTTTTTAAATTAAGAATCTTGGTGAATGGAGTTAATATGGAGCAATTTTGTTAAAAAAAAAAGAAGTTTTTTTAAAAATACAATGTTGATGTGATTATCCGGTTTTTTTAATGCTTGTGGTTGATTTCTTGACGCATCTCAAAATAGCATTACATTTTTGTACTTGTATATAATCATACAGTTTTTACATTACCATATTTTCCCATTTTTCTGTTTTGGGTTTACATTCATTCGCAATAAAGATTTATTTTTATTTTTTTTTTTGCGAGTGGGGTCTTTTGTGTTTGGATTTTTTTTTTTTAAATAGTGCTAGCAGTGTGGGGTTTTTTAAAATTGTTGTGGGACACTTAAGCAGACAAATGACTCGCGGTGCTAGTTTGGGTTTTGCTTGAAAATCTGGTCATTTTCATGGTTTTGAGAATAGTTTGTCTCCCTTTGATTTATGCTGTATGCTAGCAAGTCGTCTTTTTTTGGTGTCTTTTTCTGTTAATTATATTTTTTGTTATTATTAATATGGTTGCTAGTTTGGCTTGGGTAATAATATTTTTATTTATTTTATCTCTCTGTGTCACTCCTCAAATAAAACCCCAAAAAATTGCGTTTTCATTATTTTTGTTTTTGTAATTTGTGTAACTTGTTTATTGCGCTACCGTTAAAAAAAAAGAAACCCAACCCTGCACGTTATTACTTTATAGTTTTGTGGGAACTAAGGGGTCAAAAGTCAGTTACTTTTTAACAAAGAGGACACCAAAGAAATGCGTCTGCCAAAGAGCGGTGAGCTTTCAACAATGTAGGCCTATATATCTCTGTGCACAATCTCGTAGAATTTTAGATGTAGGCTAGATGTATAGCTTTATCAGACAATTCAAATACGTCGCTAGCATACTTAAAAAGTAGCAAAACTGTTGTTAACGCACAGGTCGTCATTTTAATGCGTCATCTCACCCCCTGCTTGAGATTTTAAAGGGTAATGGTTTGAGATTCTAGGGGGTGATTTTAGAGCTCTATCTAGTAAATACGTAAATACACACAATCTGTACGTTTTCAGAAATCGTGATACTTCATACCATGTTGTGAATCCAAGACATCCAAATGAAGACAGATCATGACATTGTGAAGATACCTCACATCCTCCTCAGTAATCTGATGGAAACCCTGGTACTTCATACCATGTTGTGAATCCAAGACATCCACATGAAGACAGATCTTGACATTGTGAAGATACCTCACATCCTCCTCTCTGATGGAAACCCTGGTACTTCATACCATGTTGTGAATCCAAGACATCCACATGAAGACAGATCATGACATTATGAAGATACCTCACATCCTCCTCAGTAATCTGATGGAAACCCTGGTAGTGGTACTTCATACCATGTTGTGAATCCAAGACATCCACATGAAGACAGATCATGACATTATGAAGATACCTCACACCCTCCTCAGTAATCTGATGGAAATCCTGGCTAATGTATTCAATTAATAGCCTTTGATTACAATATTTTGATATTAGGGTTGTTGGTGGGTTTTTTTGCTTATTGAAAGATAATTTAGTCAGTATCAATGTATATTTATGCTATTTCTTGCCTCTAATACGGGATGATTTCTTTTTCTTTCGTTTATGCCTGTTTATATTTGGTTGATTATGTGTGTGTGTGTATGTGGAGTTTTTTAATTTATTGGTTCATAGTCAAATGGTGCCTATCGTATTCAGTAATTTTTTCAATTTACCTTTGGTTTACATTAGCAAATTCATATATATTTTTCATCATTGCTCGTGCCGTAAATAATGTCTACATGAAGAGAACTTTTCACAATGTATTGCATGCTTTCGATTCACTTGTATCTTTATAATAATTTTGGTTTCGCCATATCCGTTTCAGAGTTTTATTGATCAAATCTTTTGTGTGCTTTTCCCAGGCTATCAGACTTGACATTTTCCTGTTTTTGTGTGCGTGTATTTTGTTGACTGAATTGGACTTTTATGCTATAGTATTGTAAGATCAGTTCTTCTTCTTCGATCGCTCAGACAGTCATGTGAGCGCAGATGCGTCATGCTGCCACTATGCGCCTAACTAAGAAACAGCATGTCCGTCTTCGGCTGGATTGTAAGATCAGTTGATTGTAAGATCAGTAAGAACATGACACATAAAAAAAAATTATAGTCTTTAAAAAGTCTTCTGGGTTTTTTTTCTTTTATAAGAAAAAGGAATTTCCCCCTTTCTTTAGTTCTTCTAGCATCATAGGCGAATACATTCGCCAAGTACATCACTGTACACTCCCACCAAATGCAAAGACATTCACCACCAAGTACCCTGCCATGTGTTTGCCTTTTGTTTTTAGAGCTTATGTCAGCGATTTGAAAGTATAGTTAGTTCCCTCTTGTCGGTTGAGATGCATCGGACAGCAACCAAGAACGTAAAAAAAATACAATGGCGCGAGAAGAGTTGAAGCAAGAACATAATTATACATCAGCTTTAAAGATGAAACCAGAAAAAGAAGATGAAACCATGTGAAGCAACATGGTACTACAAAGCAGCTTTAATAAAGGGGAAAACTGTATCTGTGTGTGCATGCGCATGTGCACGTTTGTATGTGTGTGTGTGTGTGCATGCACACATGTGTGTGTATGTCTGTGTGCGCGTGTCAGGCATGGTAGACCTCCGCGAATCACGGAAAATCTGCGAAACAGTTTGAAACAAAATTATTTTAAAATCCATTGAAATGGCGTGAAAATGTCACTCATTTATTGAATTTTCTTCGGCCCCCTGGACCCCCGGTCATTTTCCTTGAAAACCACTTTGCCCCCACTACCATGCCTGGTGTGTGAGGTAAGGCATAATGACACTGACACAACATCATTTTTAATCAACTGATTTTTTTTTTCTACCGATGTGGTGAAGCAACAAATGTGACACTTTTGGTTTTTGTTTTGTTTTGGGTTTTTTTTTTGGGGGGGGTTATGAAGTAGGGATATACTATCATGCTTTTCTTTCTAGGTGTAAGGTTCAGCTGCAATGTTTTTAGGTTGAACAAATTTGCTGCTGCTTAATTAGGACATTGCTTATTTAGAGTGAACAATACTCTTTGAGTTATGCCTGCTTGGTTGGTTGGCTTTTTCAATTTAGTGAAAAGAGGGTACGCATGAAATCAGGCTTTTAGTTCATATTATCCATCAAATGTCTAGGTATTAGGTGCTTTATAGTCACAGAGACATCTCTGTGAAATTCGGGTTGCTCCCACCTGGAGAGCGCGTCAGCCAGAGGCGCGCCACCCAATTTTAAACAAACGTTTTGCATGCGAGTTTTGTGTGACTGATGAAGTGGGTACATTTTGACCAAATGACAATTTTTCGTTGCCACTGGGTTTAGCGTGGGCAAAGTGCACAGGCACATGGGACCTCGGTTTATCATCTCATCTGAAAGACCGTAAGGCCTAGTGTAAAGTGAGAGGAAAAATACACCGTACCCAGGTTCGAACTCGGGTTTACCTGACACGAAGCGAACGCGTTACCATGTTTTCCATCAAATGTCTAGTGTGAACCAAGCAAGCACTTCCAATGTTCTATTTCCTTTGGGTCAAAATTGTATTTGACATCAACGTGCACACGCATGCACTCCCTCCTAAGCAAGCGCTTTTCAGCATTCAAGCACGTGCACACAAAATTTTATAAGCACACTCAAACTCACACTGTATTTAAATCTGCCCTGTATTTAAAAGGTAGAAGAGAGCGATTAATTACAGAATAAATAAAGCACAGCTGAAATATTTACATGACTGCTTTTTTTTTCAACTTTTAATTAAAAAAAATCAAATAGAAATGTTTGTCTCTGTGATTTTTGGGATTTTTTTTTACTGAATTATGAACTGAAAAATCTGTACTGTATTGTTAGCCTTCATTTTTTAAAGCTGTTTTACGCTTGCATATATATGTTGTGTTTTTTTTGGACAATGCTTTGAGTGAATGCCTTCTGGACCGAAATATTGCTTTTCAGATTTTGGTTTGGGTTTGTTTTTGGTTTTCTAAACTGTTGTTGATTGACATTTTGATACTTATTTTCAACTTTTCGAATGATTTTAGTCATGTATCATGGATTCGTACGCATGTATATTATCCATTAGTACGCTTTAGATTTCTTGTTATTTTCATTAGGGAGACGGTGTGGGAGAGATAGAATGGCACTCAGTCTTTTGCTTGTTTCATTGTTGATTTTTTTAAAATTTAATGAAAATCTGTATGGATTTGTATTACCTATATCGTCTGTGAAATTCACAAACCTTGTATCTCGATTTTTTGGGGGGTTTTGAGTTAGATAGTTAGTCAGCACTCTAATTTTTCCCGCCACATTCCACCAAAAGCTCGTATCTCTGATGACTTTCTATCTGGGGTAAATGAGGTTGTGTACATGGAAGAAAAACTCAGTTGAGTTCAGATCTAGTTAAGGACAAAAACCTTGTATCTTCTTTCTTTTCAAGTATTAAAAAACATTTTAAAAACAAAATTCAGGATTGAATTTGAAACGTCTTGAACAACATATTCATCATAGTTAATAAATTGTGGTAAATGCGGTTAATTTTTAAAACAGTTTTTTCCTCAAAACTACCAAAATTGAGATACGAGGTTTGTGAATTTCACTGACGATATGTTAACCTGCTTTATGTTTGTATTATTTATTGTGATCAGACGTTATACTGGACTTGAAGTATAAGACTAAGAGAAAACAAAATAGGATGTAAGGAATTGAATGGTATCAGGCGTGTTTTATCTCGGAGGCAATGAAACAGAATGAAGTATTTCACAATGGACACTGGAAAGACAGAATGAAGAGTTCCTTTAATTGCTAACCTATTCCAGAATTGCCCTGAAGTTATGGAATCAACGATCTTTGTTACTAATTTCTACAATTAAATTTTTGTTGTTGTGTATGTCCTTTAAAAAGAACTGGAATGAATGAAATCTTCGAAAAGTGTTAACACTTTAAACAAAATTGAAATAGAAAAAGAATGTTTTCTTTTTTAAAAATTTAATCAGTGGTCTTTGGTATATCTTATACAATTGAACTTTTTGGGAGGGGGTGATTTTGGTGGTGCTGTTTTCAAAAGAATTGAAAATGAATCTTTAAATTTGTTTGGTTTTACAGGTTGTACACTTTTGGGAAAAAATAAGAAAGAAAGAAAATCTTCACATTTTGTTGTTGTTGGATTATTTAAACAAAGAATCTGGTCTTCAGTTTTTGTTATGGCTCGGTTTCGAAATATGGGTCAGAATTTTTTCACTGTTGTTGTTGAAGCTTTTTGAGGATAATAACTGATTTAGAATAAGAGGAACAGTTCTAAAGGATATTCTTTTTTGTTTCAATACCTGATGCATTAGCAGTAGCAGTCTTGTAAGATGGGAGTGTTATTGACTGGGAAGGA
Organism: Phymorhynchus buccinoides; assembly: GCA_017654935.2. Taxonomy (NCBI): domain Eukaryota; kingdom Metazoa; phylum Mollusca; class Gastropoda; order Neogastropoda; family Raphitomidae; genus Phymorhynchus; species Phymorhynchus buccinoides. The sequence goes on from CM065699.1 coordinate 38,091,200, forward strand.
TTTAATCGTTTCTGGGGAAAGCTTAGATATCTCTCAGGGTGTAAACTAAAAGTGTATGATATTATATAAAAAATAGTCTTCCATGCGTAAACTATTTGTTGTTGTGGTGGTTGGTTGTTGTTCTTACTTATTTCTGTGGCTACATTTAAAAGAGAAATCTGTCGTGTCTGTATCGGTGAAGGTATATGACGTGTATCAAGTATATATGCATGCGTCTGGATTATAAAAAATAAAAAGTTTATAATGGAGAGATGTCAATTTGGAGGGATGATGGTGTTAATGGAAAGTCTGCAGGCTCACAGTATTTGTTAATTCATACATTCTGCAACATCAAACAATTTCAATACAATAAACAAAGGTTGTTAAAGAAAAAAACAACCACTCTCCAGTTTGAAAGTTACGTGTCTTCTGTCAGTGACTGACATTTACAGCAGCAAATCGCCTAACTCTGTGCTGTAACTTGAAAACAGCTGCCCCTGTCCAAAAACCAGCGCTACACTTGCTGTTAGTCAATCATTGACTTGTACTGAAAGTTACAGGTCTTCTGTCAGTGACATTTTCAGCATCAAATCGCCTAACTCTGTGCTGTAACTTGAAAACAGCTGCCACTGTCCAAAAACCAGGGCTATACTTGCTGTTAGTCAATCATTGACTAGTACTGCTTCAAAACCCTTTTTCGTTTCTTTGGGCCTTTGAGAATGTGAGACAAAGCAGTTTAGTTAGTGAAAGCTGCTTTTAAAGATCCACCAGATCACGTGTCAAAATCACGGGTTTCACATGTTTCGCCTCTTATAACTGGAAAGAAATCTTGTTTTGACCAAGTCTGACTCCCATATTAATGGCCCCAAATTCAAACCCAAACATCAGTTTAAAGAGCAACCTCAATTTCAAGATGGGGAAATTTGTATTTCGGTCACAGCTACCCAGAAAAAAACAAGGGACTTAATTGTGGTGCGTCACTGGGTCTTTATGGGCTGTTTGATTTTTCAAACAGTGATAGTATTCCTGAATGCAACTTTTTTTTTTTTTTTTTTTTTTTTTTCCTGAAGGCAACTTATCGTTATGTGGAATGGTGCAAATTGGAGGAGTTGATAACTATCTTTTGTGAATGTTTTCCTCAAACATGTTTTGTAGTACAGTAGTTTACGGACTATAAGGCAATACCTTTTTTTCCCAAGACTGAGATCACTGCGCCTTATAATTTGGCTGATAAAATCGTAAGAAAATAGTGCAATAAAATCTGAATTTTGTGTTACATTTTGGGGGGTGCACCTTATAATCAGGTGCGTCTTATAGTCTGTTCAATACGGTAAGTTGAGTTAGATTGTTGAATAGGGTCCGAAACAATTAAAAAACAAACAATTGAAACATGGTCTGTGGACAAAATCCACACTTTCGCTCATAAGAGAAGATATCTGTTGATGGAAAGAGTAACCTGTCTTGCTGTCTTTCATGTCATGAAATTACCTCCCTTACAGTCCTAAATGTGGATATTGCTGATTTTCGCTTAGGCTCTGTCTCTTTCATTGTTCTGGACTGTAAAAAATGTTAAAAAGCAAAAGCTTACAAGATTATTAATATCACTCTGGATGTCGATCTCCTCATCAATTTTCAAATATCTGTGTGCCTGTTTTCTTTTCCAATCACTAACCTCCCCTTTTCTACTGCAGCCCAATTCTCCCCGGACTAGCTATTGAGTGTGTTTTATTACAGTAGTTATTACTATTATTATTTATCGTACTAACGTCCTGTGCGTGAATTCAGTCTGACTCTCACAACAGACGATTTTCGGAGAGAGAAAAAACTTAGGGGAGAGCACTTCACGAAATTTGATTACCTCGACTTACTCGGTCAAAACCATAGCAACCATGGCGTCGAAGCTTGAAACCGCATGATGCGAGTCAGCGACTTGCAAACATTTTTTTTTTTACAGAAAAATGAGGGGCGGCCAGTATACTTATCCACAAGCTGAGAGAACTAGCAAAATGTGAGGTAAAGATATCAATTGCATCAAGCTTAATCATGACGGCACAGTGTTCTAAGTGATGTAAGTCTACTCAAAACACATGAGGCGAGAGCTGCGTATATACCTGATGGTAGAGTAATTTCCCCTGTTTTGACCGATTGAATTTAGGCAAGATCACTCCCACACACCATGAAATTACTCCCCTTGATAAAAAAAAAATGTCCGAACAATTCTGTTGGTTGGTTACAGAGTAGAGTAATTTCCCCTGTTTGACCGATTGAATTTAGGCAAGATCACTCCCACACACCATGAAATGACTCCCCTTAAATTATTTCCGAACAATTCCGTTGGTTGGTTGGTTACAGAGTGCGTAGCTTCATACTAAAATACCTTTTCCGATCGTTCCAGTCTGTTTTAGTCTCTTTAGTAGCTGGCTGCTCCGTTTGTTACAATGAGCCTAGCTTGGTGTGGATCCTAGACCGTAGCCTAGAGCAGTCAGTGCCTTTGATGGTGTAGTAGTAGCCTGTCCTGTGTGTGGGGTCGATTCTTGCAGTGTTCTAGAGCTGTAGTCACGATGGCTTGGAGTCAAAACGGACTATCTTTAGATAATCCATTGACGTATTATTGAACATAATTGTGAAAACTAATAACTTGTTTAAAAAAAAGATTAAGCCGAAATATCCAGTAGTTTTGTTTTGTCTCGTGTGAATAAAATAACGTCACTTTACACTTGTCGTGTGGTTGTTTGTTTGCTGTATGTTCCAGTGACGTTGCAGTCTGTTTCATTTTTTTTATTTTTTTTAAAGACTGCATAAATATAAAAAGCATTATCCCCATTTTATATTATTTCAGTCTTTTTTTTAATACAAGTTCTTAGTTTTTGCAATAGCATCAATAATAAGTGAATGGACTATCTAAAGATAGTCCGTTTTGACTCTAAGCCATCGTAGAGTTCGTATCACTAACTACTTACTGGTAGTAGTCTTGTAGTGTGTGTGTGTGTGTGTGTGTGTGGCACCGCCCTGCTAAAAGACTGGATTAAACTGTTTACCACATAGACTGATATGACTTGTGTGGGTTGCTTGCATGTTTTGGTATGTCTGTATGTCTTTCTGTCCGTCTGTCTCAGATTTTTTTATTTTATAGATTACTCTCTCCTTTCGTATTTTCCCAATCCTATCTTTGTGCCTGTTGATCACGTCTTCTCTTCCCCCCCACTTCCCACCCTCTCTCTCTCTTTCTCTCTCTCTCTCTCTCTCTCTCTCTCTCTCTCTCTCTCTCTCTCTCTCTCTCTCTCTCTCTCTCTCTCTCTCTCTCTCTCTCTCTCTCAAGATTTCTCTCTCTCTCTCTCTCTCTCTTCTCTCTCTCTCTCTCTCTCTCTCTCTCTCTCTCTCTCTCTCTCTCTCTCTCTCTCTCTCTCTCTCTCTCTCTCTCTCTCTCTGTGTGTGTGTGTGGCACCGCCCTTCTAAAAGACAGAGAGAGAGAGAGAGAGTGTGTGTGTGTGTGTGCCTAAAAGAAGGATGGGGCAGACAATTGTTTAGTTTAATTCTTTTGATTGTTCTTTGTATTTATGTTTGGTTTCTTTTCTTCATTTTCTTTTTTTTTTGCATGAGGACTGGACGAAAAAAAGCAATGTTGCTTAATCTATTATCCTCAATAAAGAAAACTTATTCATTCATTCATTCATTCATTCTCTCTCTCTCTAGATTTCTCTCTCTCTCTCTCTCTCTCTCTCTCTCTCTCTCTCTCTCTCTCTCTCTCTCTCTCTCTCTCTCTCTCTCTCTCTCTCTCTCT
>CM065699.1:38099959-38107459 GCA_017654935.2 Phymorhynchus buccinoides
CGCCAAGGAGGAATCGCCGATTTGGCGGTTTGATTTCTAGGAAACCAGAGCAAAATAAATGTTGCGATCTCTGTAAAGGTTGTTTTCCTGGTGATCTCGTCGTGTTTCTTGCAAAAAAACTCATCCGTCAGGGTGCCCCTTTAACAAGATAAGAGACTAGAACCTGACTTTTCTGAACCATTCAAAATGAATGATGCATTAATTGAAGCGGTTCTTCTTTAACCAATTTAATATAGGCTCGTTTTACTGAGACAGGATAGATGGTTACTAGATGATTGGTTTCGAAATCAACTTTTAATTTGGTGGAGGGGAGTTAATTAGAAAAAAAGAGTTCTGCCTCTTTGTTCAATTTCGTTATCTCCCCTCTTGGCCTCACTATTTATTCTTTGATTGGCCAAATTTCATTTCGAGGCTTACCAGTTTCTTCTGTGTTGTGGGTTAGAAGGCTATGCCACTCTTGTATATATGTTGATTTGTTTGTATGTCGTCCTCTCCACCATTGTTGATGTGTACTGTGTGGGTGAAGGGGTCATAAAGCCTGACTCGCACATACTGTATTAGCTGATGAGCAATACTGAATATACATCTGTATCGTTAAAAATTCGGGGCTTTCCTGGACTTGCACTACCTCCGGCCGGGATCGTTCCCACCATCTTTATATCTACTAATGTCCCATATGTGTCTGTTTCAGACCGGAGGACGTTAAACGGATTTTCATTCGGCACATGTTTAGCTGGAGAATGATGCCGTGTTTGTTTCCCTTTGGTTCTGATCCACGCATTGCTAGATGATTTGTATCTAATCAACTTTGGTGGAGGGAGTTAATGAGAAAGAGAGTCCTCCACCTTTGCTCAAATTCGTCATCTCCTCTCTTGGCCTCACTATTTCATTCTTTTATTTAGGATTTAGGAGACAGTTTATGTTTTATGGAAAGTCAGCATAGTTAAACAGTTGGATTAGATTGGCCAGAATACTCAAATAGTTGGATTACATTGAAGAGCAAGGATAAGAAGTATGTTGCTGGAAAACAGTATGAAGCTTACAGTCATCAAGAGACTTCTTCTTCTTCTGTGTTCCCAGGCCATAATGGGTAAGGTAGCCTAAATAACGTGTCCGGTTCTGTTTTCACTGGTCTCCCCGCTGCATTCACCCGACACATTCCGATTTCGGAGGAGTTCAAAACAGAAAACCGTCTGGAAGATTCTTGGGGGGGGGGATGAAAGAGAGTGGGCCAAATGCCAAAAAAATAGTAGATGAAAGTAAGAAAAGGAAAAGACAGAGTCAAAGAGAGTAATAGATTAGAGGGAGTTGATAGCACAGAACTTCAAGAAGGTGGGAGATCCACTTGTAATGAAAGATCCCCCCAGGACAAAATAGGTCAGAGACAACAGATGCATCGCAAGGCCCACCTGTCAAACGTCTTACCGTTACCACGGTCATTTCTGACGGACTCCAGGCTTTGATACACATGCTGTTTGATGACGTCATACCCACGCTCCGTCTCTTGAACGACACCACCGCCTGGGCACGTGCAACTACTACCTTCCTCGCGTGGAAGAATCTTGATTTCATTGGCTGGCCCGTCCGTTTCGTCCGTGCAGGACGTCGTTGTAAGATTCGTCTCAGAATGCCCGCGGTTCGTTTGATTCATTGCGCTGTTGTCTACTGGATGAAGAGTTGAACTAAATGGTGTGAAGTGGTTCGCTCTATAGTCCGTCGTGCGCCATAATGGGGCTGCTTTGTCGTGTGCGTCGTCATTACTAGTCGAAAAAGTGTCGCCAGTAGTGAGGCCATCGCCATCGAACTTGGAAGGGCTGATGGATGTCACGTGATTGGTCAATCGGCCATCTTGAGCTGCATGCATTTCTGTCACCTGTAACAGCATGAACAATTCAACTACTGGCATCAAATTTTGAACTAAAACACTTGCGAAATATTCTAGTTCGACAGAAAAGAACATTAGCATCAACTACCAATGTAAACATTTTCTCATGTAATTAGTCAACACCACATTTTTTTTATAGTAACGTTTGCAGCCAGATGGTCTGCTTGTACATATCTTGCTAGTGTTACGAGCAGATCGTAATAATTATGAGCAAGAATATCTTTTTACATATTTTTGTACATGATGTAAAACATAATTATGTTTTGTGTTGTAATTTTGACATTTCATCACTCCAACGTTTAATTCGGCTGGGATTATTAAGGTGATAAAGACCGTGTGAAACACGACAAGAAACCCGAATCATACATGCACAGTTCGATCAATGTAGCACGATAGTACACAATAATTATATCCAATACTATAAACCTTGTAATGATCAGTTGATATAAAGTACTCGCGTGTGTACTGAACGGTAGATTGGAATCCGCAGATCCCACAGAACTGGTATGTCAGCCACTGTCTGCGGGAAGAGCTTCAGGTATCTGACGTAAACCTACCGGTATCTCTGCAGAACCGGCCCAACCCTTCTGTTCTTCGCCACTCAGGAACGTTGAAGGCATCAAAGTGGAGTTTCCTACTGAAGCCAGGGGCAGGTCTGCTGCTGTAACAACCATATATAATAATCGAAAAATCACGGACAGTTGGGATGGCAAAAGAACACGCTAAAGGATAATGTAAGAGCAAGTTGAAAACAACGAGGTGAAAAGAAACACGATGTCAAGCTGTATTAACCGTACACGTAGTTCAAGAAGTCAGCGGGCTCCCTTCTAACTCTTCCTGCCTTCTAAAAGGAAGGATGGATAGGTATAAAATAAGGGTAAAGAAAAGAATGTCATGAGAAAACAATCAAAGCAGAAAAAGAATGTTATGCACATGTCTACATGTACACTCAGAATCAAAAACGTGCGAGCATGATGTTGTCAGTACATACTGCAGCAAACAGACTGGCAGATAGACAATGATAAACTGTTGCCCGTTAGGTCGTGTATTCATCATTTCTGTTAATATACACTGGCTACAAAAACAAACTATTACTTTTGGTTAAAAAAAACCCATCTAGCAAACATCGATTCAAACTAATACAGAATTGCCAAACAGCTTTAAGGTGCTTACTGATGACAACAACAAAAAACCCACCATATAAGGCGGATGAACAGGCTTACTTAAGGGCCTACAATTAGCCATTAATAGGAACATCATCTCACCTGAACTCACAGACTCTCTGACACAGAGTGCTTGTCCTGCAGCTGAAGACTCCTGGTCCTGCCAGACAGCAGGCCATGCAGGTTCCCACGTGTGTCCGCAATGATCACCGTTCTTCACTGGGTGAGGTGATGAGGCCGACAGATCTGACTGCTGCTGCTGTTGGTATTGTTGCTGCTGCTGCAGCTGCTGATTCTGAAGAGAATGACCATTCTGACGTTTTGAGTGGAAACTAGTGGTTGCATCTAGCAAAGGACGCTGCAGGGAGGATGGCCCGCACAGCAGAAAACCTTGCTGATGATATTGCTGGGACGATGATCTTGGTCTGGGGTGCACAATCTCTTGGATATCATGTTCCCCCCATGAGGCCTTTTGTTGCGTGTTCTGTGATGGTTGTTGTTGGTGGTGTTGTTGTTGAAGATGCTCCCGTGCTTCCTGTAGTTTGGGCATACCATGATCCTGGGACCAATCATGATGTAGATGCTGTTGCTGAGGTTCTTCCTGCATCAACTCTTGTGATCTAATCAGGCATTCCTGCAACCGTTGCTTTTGCAGCTGCTTCTCTAACAGCAACGCATCCATATCCCCCTGCCCTATCAAGATCCCTTCACACTGCTGTGATGACTGCTGAGCATCTTGGTTCTTCCCGCGCTGATGATGTTTGAAGCGCTCTTGAAATGGCCGCTCAGTGACCGGATGCGAGTCTGGTTGTAATTCTGCAGTGAGCTCTTGTTCCTTAGTCTGCCATGGCTGCCCACAGTTATCACCCACAATCTGAGGTGGACAGGGTAACTTGCGGCTAACCGATGCGTCAGGATCCCTGACGATGGAAACGTTTTCCTCCGTGGGGCTCTCCACGCCACTGTCCGCTGCCACCTCTCCCAGAGAAGACCTCGGAGTGGCTGAGAACATCGAGCTGCTTGACCTTGACCCTGACCTTGACCTTAGTGACCCTTGCATGAACTTGACACTGGTGGAGCTTCCTCGGTTGCTGGAGTCGTTGTTGACAGGAATTTTCTTCATCTCAGGCCCCGGTGTTGGTGTGGAAAGGCCGGCTCTTGTAGTGACCCTTGGGTCAGAGGATTGCTGCACGTGTTGTGACTGCGTTGCCATGGCGACGCTGATCACCTTCCGGAGTGACGTCAGGATGCTGTGGGCTTCGTCGCTGAGGAAGTGGAAAACGGCTTCTCCGCATGGAGAGTTTCTGGCAGAGAAGAAAAGGCACAGCGTGTGTTGAACATTTAGTTTTGACTAGCATGCTGGTGTTAGTGACTACCATATAAATTCGAGATGAAGGTCAATTGCCTCCTGAAGTAAATCGACCCACGCCAGATTTCTACATTTTTCCGTAGAAATATGTATTATAAAACTGTAAAATTGGCGCAGGTCTACTTTCTCCGGAGATTTTAGAGAGAGATAGGATAAAAGCAATATCCCACTGCAAAATCATAATAACTGATAATATACCGATCTCTAAAAAATTGACACGGCTCTACTTTCTCCAGAGATTTTTGACTATGATCATACTTTTCTACAGGGCCAATATTTCCCGCAATACCGACCGCTTTGCCTACTTAAAGCGACACTTGTTTTCTTCCCAACATTTTCCTCTTAGCATCGCCCCCCCCCCCCCTCTTTCAATTCCTTCCCTGGCTGCTGCCTAATTGCATAATCTACAGCAAGTTGTTGCATGGGTGAAAGTAGTTCAGGCATGCTCTTGAAATCAGGATTGAAAAAGCTGATAGAAAAAGTCTTCAGGATTGGCCATCTTGTCACCCGGATCTGGAACCATGGTCTTATAACATGAAACATTCCTGCCAAAATTGATGGCAGATTAAAACAAGATGATAAATGTAATGCAATTTGAACACCACCCCCACCCTGGCATTCTTTATACACGAACACAGACACATAGGAAATTATTTATAATGTGGGCACCACTTCAGGAATGGGAAGATTCAGAGAACATTGAAACGTGTCATTTGAGGATGGAGAGAATGTTTTACTGTGCTTTCACCCATGACCTTGTTTGCATCATAGCTCGTGGGCGCGGCATCACGCGGTGCTTAAAACAGCTCACTACTGGCTTGCAGCGCGAACAAACACACAGACAGAAAGACAGAGACACTGTTAATTCTGTTATAGGAGAATAATAGATATGTTGTCGTTGTTGTCCTACCCTGGCTTAAAGACTCCAGGGATCATCCCAATTAACAACCGAAGCACTTGAACACTATGGTACAAATGCACCAGCTAGGGATGAGAACATTACGTATGTGACCGTTATATTATGATTACCCCGCCTCGTGTATAACCACACTCCGACTTCGGAGGATTTGGGACTGATGTGTTATGCTAGGAGTTTGCCATGGCTAAAGACAATCCCCTCATAACTATGGGCAGAACATAACAACATTTTGATGTAGCCTTGGTGTTCTAGCTTATGTCAACTGGTCTGACACAGCCTTATGCCAAGGCGATAATAGATATGAGTACGGAGCAAAACGCTTTAGAGAAATTACACCTGTGATATTTTACGTCGATCAAGGTCGAACATTTGACTAGCAATTGTCCTCGTGGGGATACCGGGTGGGCTTTCGTAAAAATAGTTCCCCCACCTTCTGGAAGTTCTGTGCTTGAAACTTCCCCTAATCTGCCACTCTCTTTCACTCTGCCGTTTCCCTTTGCTTTCTATAATCTACTATCTTTCTGATTTATTGGCCCAGTCTCCTGCCTTTTTAAAAAATAAATCGTCCAAAAGATTTTTTTTCTCCTTTGAGCTCCTCCGAAATCGGAATATGTCGGCTGTGCGCAGCGGGGAGACCAGTGAAAACTGAAAACCGGACACATACGTACCTTGCCCATTATGGCCGTATGGCCTGGGAACACAGAAGAAGAAGAAGAAGACTAGCAATGTTACAAGGAGAAATAAATTGTGTGATTTAAAATGAAAAGTTGAATAGCTCTTTAGCCTAGTTTACATACTAAATCCCGTTTTGACTGTCTAACACACACTCGTGACTACAGGGCAAGGTGCTTCGGCTGTCAGGGATTAGAGTACTAAGTCTTAAAGTACCTTTATAGAGACTCTAGCTGTGATGATCCCTGGAGTCTTTTAGCCGGGGCACATCAACAACAAACAATGCAAAGAACAGGGTTTTTTTTCTTCTTCTGCGTTCCCAGGACCTAATATGGGTAAGGTACGTATGCGTCCGGTTTTCAGTTTTCACTGGTCTCCCCGCTGCATACAGCCGACACATTCCGATTTCGGAGGAGCTCAAAGGAGAAATCTTAGTTGGAAGATTTTATTGGAAGAAAAAAAAGAAAGGCAGGAGAATGGGCCACTAAGTCAGAAAGATAGCTAGATGACAGAAAGCAAAGGGGGAAAAGGCAGAGTCAAATAGAGTGGCAGACTACAGGAAGTTACCAAGTACAGAGCTTCCAGAAGGCGGGGGAACTATTTGTACGGAACCCTCCCCCCCCCCCCCCCCCCCCCCCGGTATCCCCAGGGGGGAAAGAACAGTAACTCCGAAGATGGCGTCCCATGCGATTATAATCACTCATTGTCCCCCCCCCCCTCCCGTGGGGATACCTGGGGGGGGTCTTTTGCACAAATAGTTCCCCCACCCTCTGGAAGTTCTGTGCTTGTAACTTCCTCCAATTCTGTCATTCTCTTTGACTCTGCCTTATTGTCCCTTTGCTTACTAGTCATCTACTATCTTTCTATCTCACTAGGTCTATTCTACTTGACTTTCTTTTCTCCTATACTATTCTTTCAAAGATTTCTTCAGCCGAAGTCGGACATGCTGGGCCTAACTATTGTCTTGGCTAGGTGCATAACGGCAGCATGACGCATCTACGCTCATTATGACAGGAAACTGTCTGAGCGAACGAAGAAAAGAAAAAGAAGGAAAAAAAAACCACTCACGGCCCGCAGTGAAGCAGGAAGACACGGGGCAGCCCGGTGGAGGGTTCTTGCTCCACCTGGAACCTCTTCAAGGTGGACAAGGGCCACGTTCCCGCACGACAGGCCTCCGTGCTGCTGTCGCTGGGGCCCCAGGAAGGACGAGGGGTCTTCAGGGTCACCCCCCGGGGGTCCACACACAGGGTCAACGTCCCGCTCAGTCCCAGACGTTGGCAGTCGGTGCTGGGAAGGACCGTCACTGGGTAACTGTCTGTGGAACGGACCAACTCGCATCGTACTGGGGTCAAATCGTGTGCAGTGTCTGTGTGGAATGGACCAACTCGCATCGTACTGGGGTCAAATCGTGTGCAGTGTCTGTGTGGAATGGACCAATTCGCATCGTACTGGGGTCAAATCGTGTGCAGTGTCTGTGTGGAATGGACCAACT
>CM065699.1:38112459-38122459 GCA_017654935.2 Phymorhynchus buccinoides
GAGACTAACTGAAGATCCTTGCTTTATTAACATACATTGTTTTTTTATATGTTTGTTTTTGTTTAAAGCAAACCTACTAGACTATATAGCCTACTGTGTAAGTTGGGGGTGGGGAAGGGGGCAAGTTATCATCCATCACCTGAGGTGCACTCCATTAAAATGAGACTAACTGAAGATCCTTGCTTTATTAACATACATTGTTTTTTTATATGTTTGTTTTTGTTTAAAGCAAACCTACTAGACTATACTGCGTAAGTTGGGGGTGGGAGAGGGTGCAAGTTATCATCACCTGAGGTTACACTCCATTAAAATTTGAAATTAGACTAATTCGAGATTCTTGCTTTATCATAGAATTTTGGAACAGAGGCTAGACTGTTTTGTGCATGTACTCAACGTGCCCTTCTCTATAAAATTATATTGAAAAAATACCATCAACCAGAAAGCAAGAGGGTTCGATTTTGCGCGGTGGCTAATTGTGTCAATCGTTAACATTTAACCCTTTCACCGCCAATGTTGCATTTATGCACCACAATGGTTTACCACCCATGTCACTTAAAGGCATCACATCAGGGCCTATTATACGAAAACCCTATTTTCTTAATTTTGGGAAGCAAGGATAGGCCTAATAGTGTTATACATGTCACAGAGGAATTCCCAATATTGCAGATCCTTTTTTTCTCTACCCAGTTAAGATTAATGGTTTGTTTGTTTGGGGGCTGAAAATGGCTGGCAGTTAAAGCGTTAAGACACAGAAACCGAGTGGTCAACTTCAGGTAGCCAACTACACCACAGTCATGGAAATGTTGTTGTGTTTTTGTGTGTGTAGTTAATGTGTTTGTTTTATTTGTTTTTTTGCAGATATAATCTTCACGCGAGGGATCGATACGAAATTATAGGACCTACTGACACCTTTCTCAAAGATCAATTAAAATCGTTAAATTGAAGCGTTTGACACTCGAAGGATACGAAATGATAGGCCCTACTGAAACCTTTCTCAAAGATCAATTAAAATCGTTAAATTGAAGCGTTTGACACTCGAAGGATACGAAATTATAGGCCCTATTTAAACCTTTCTCAAAGATTCATTAAAACCGTTAAATTGAAGCGTTTGACACTCGAAGGATACGAAATTATAGGCCCTATTTAAACCTTTCTCAAAGATTCATTAAAACCGTTAAATTGAAGTGTTTAACACTCGAAGGATACGAAATTATAGGCCCTATTTAAACCTTTCTCAAAGATTCATTAAAACCGTTAAATTGAAGCGTTTGACACTCGAAGGATGCGAAATGATAGACCCAACTGAAACCTTTCTCAAAGATTCATTAAAACCGTTAAATTGAAGCGTTTGACACTCGAAGGATACGAAGTGATAGGCCCTATTGAAACCTTTCTCAAAGATTCATTAAAATCGTTAAATTGAAGCGTTCGAGGCAAAATCTGAGATTAGGAAATGATGGTACTGAACACTGGAATCTGACATGCCTGTCACGCGCCACTATATAATAAACTCCTTTCGCGTCTCCTTCAGAACACAATAGAGAACAGTTTTCAACGGAAAATAGGCCTACTCTGTAAACCAGGAACGAAAAGGCTAAAAAAACACAAAAAAACACCCATGTAATACGTATTCTTGACGCGTGACTGTGCACAAGTCACATCAGGCTTCTTCTTTTTTTAAAGGGCCAGCCACACGTCCGCTAAAATCGCACGGCTTTACAATACGATTCGATCACGTGGTTGGTCTCGAAGCGCGAATCACATTTTGTTCTTCGAAGCCACATGATCGAATTGTATCGTACAATTTGAGTGGACGTGTGGCTGGCCCTTTAGTCTTCCCGGGAATCGCGTGATGATGGTCTGGGATCCAGGCGTGCAACCCATCCGCCCTTGTGAGCTGATACTGATGGGGAAGGCTGGAACCTGGTGCCATGATGGGTTGCCAGAGAACAGACCGGTGTGTGTGTGTGTGTGTGCGTGCGTGCGTGTGCGTGTGCGTGTGCGTGTGCGTGCGTGCGTGCGCGCGCGTGTGTGTGTGTTCTTCAGTTTAACGTCCTTCCGCTAAAAGTGATTCGGACAGTATTATATTAAAATGTAATTTTGGTGTAGGTGTGTGTATATATGCGCGCGCGCGCGCGTGTGTGTGTATGCGTATGTGTGTGCGTGCGTGCGTGTTTTGACAGTTGACAACGGCTTAATTGCATAATATCGGTCTGTGGCCCGTTACAATGTCATAATCATAAAAGCAAACAGAAACAATGAGCAAATAAATAAATGAATACATAACATACATACGCATGTACGCATTCACGCACGTGCGTACGCACGCACATACATACATAGGCACGCGCACATACAAACATAGGCCTACAAGAGTAGGCTACATGCATGAGCATTGTGTGTGTGCTGTATGCGCGCGCGCGCACGTGTGTGTGTGTGTGTGCGTGCGTGCGTGTGTAGGAGGTCGGGGTGTAAGTAAAATGAGGGTGCTGTCGTTGAAGTTGTTTGTGTGAAGAGTTTTGTGATAAAAGTTCGCCCCCATCTCTACCAAAATGCTTGAGGGTACGAAAATAGAAAGACACGGTGGAGATGGGGGATGGTTTTGATAAGGGAAGACGGGGTAGAAAGCCCATGGGTGGGTAAGAAGCCCATGCCAATGATCTCATGAAATGAAGCAAATTTCAGTCACATTTTGCCCATGAGACGAGTGTTAATGTTTAACATTCGTCTCATGGGCAAATTTGACTAACATTTTCCTTATTTCATGAGATAATTGGCATGGGCTTCTTACCCGCCCATGGACTTTTTACCCCGTCTTCACCTATAAGAAAATGACCAGAAAGAGTGGATAACATATGTGACCAAGCACCACGAAAGGGACATTAAGTCGCTGGGCTAGTTTTTAATAACAGGCTTGGAAAGTCACAAATATCATTTTTTTATTTGGTCAGTTCTGAGTTATGGGTAGTTTCTTGTTCTCTAACATCTTATCTTTCATATTTTATAAAGGTCCATCTTTAATATGGTCTCTAAATGGTCTTATAAGCGCTTTAAAATGAGTAGGTCAATGCGTTTTCTTCAGCTAGGCTAAACTTTAGACTGTGTTTTCTCAAAATGGCCGACGTTCACCCTACTAAATTTAAATGCTCCTAACTCTGGAACCGGAAAAGATATAAGAATGGGTCTTGTATCGTAAGAAATACAATTGTCTGAAGTTTTCAAATGTATAATTTTCTCAGAATGGTCAGTTGGACACTTAATGTCCCTTTCGTGGTGCTGGGTCACATATCAGGTAAGGTGGAACATTGCCTGCATTTTTGTACTTTTGTCATAGCAGTCCCAATACATTGATCACATTTTCTTCAAGAAGCCTCGATTGATTCTCAGTCCTTTACACTTATTCGTACATTTTTTGAATAAAGTTACGATTTTCATTGCATACGAATTGTTCAGTAGACCTACGTGTTCTACTCTCACGACCAATTACGCCATGGCATACACATGGGTGCAACTATACAAAATAAAAAAAACTGAAAGGCCAGGGTCTAGGGGTAATGTCCCCCTGCAGCTGAAGCAAAAAATGATTTATGAAGGTATTTTAGTTTGCTTTTCCCACAATTTATACAAATGTTTGTTTTAAAGTGTTTGTAGACACAAAGATCTTGTTTGATAAATTTAAAAAAAAAAAAGGAAATTCCCTTTCTGGTAAAATTCAAAAACAGGAAATCCTTGTATACCAGGAAAAGTTGCACCCATGAATACATTTTTTCTTTTGCTTTTTAAGGTTTTTTTTTTTTTTAGGTCTAATTAATATTCGTTCATTGTTTTCTTGCTTTTGATTTTCTTTTTCTTTGTTCAGCAAGAAGGAATGTGAGAAGTGCTTTAAATTGTGTGTCCTCCCAGACGACGATTGACGGAGACATGTTTTTTTTAGCGGGTTTATCGCCCTTGACTGAGAAAGCCTTGAGACAGGGGAAGGTCGCCAGGGGGCGTCTCCTGCGCGTGCACAGTCATCGGACACCAACTGGGTTATCAGAGATGGGCAACGCCAGTCACATCTCATGATCCTTCATTAGCTTCGTCTCTCTCTCTGTGTATGTCTCTCTCTGTGTCTGTCTCTCTCTCTCTCTTTCTCGCTGTCTCTCTCTGTCTTTCTCGCTGTCTCTCTCCCTGTATGTGTCTCACTGTCTCTATCTCTCTCTCTATCTGTCTCTGTCTTCTCTCTCTCGCTATCTGTGTGTGTGTGTGTGTGTGTGTGTGTGTGTGTGTGTGTGTGTGTGTGTGTGTGTGTGTGTCTCGAAAACAACATTTTTTGCTGTTCCATCTTCCGGGCCGTACAGTGGCGTTGCTCTCACGCCGCTCATTCTGAATCCCAACTCGCATCCACACCCCAGCTTGTTCCGGATGCAGAATCCGAGAACAGCGGTCCAGGGGGAGCGAATCTATGTTAGGACGTCAGGGGGCAACCAACCGAGGAGACACTGCACTTTTGTTGAGTCACTTTGGTGGAGTTCAATGGAGCCTATTCAGGACACCACCTACTAATCCCCCTACTGACGACACTATTCTCTTAGTCGCGGAGCCAGCGTGAGTGAGGTCTCCTCCGAGGGCGCCACCACGACCGTCCAACGACAGCTCCCCAGAATACACTGATCCCTATGACTTTGACCCGAACGCACCAAGGCATAGACTGGATTGGGAACCGAAACTGAGGTCACCATGAGAGCAGGGCTTGCAAAGCCACAGAATTTCAAACATTTTTTTCTTTTATTATGATTGATCGAAATGAGGCGGATGACAATGATGATGATGATGCTATGGAGTTCCGTATCGGTCCGAGACTGTATGACAGGGTTGTATTCTACGCTTCCTTTCATAATGATATCCCGGCGTTAACGAGGCCCGATAACTACAGACACCTGCAGTGTTGGTCTTGAAATTAATAGAGCAACACTCTCAGAATCGCATCCGTTAAGCGGATGAAGCTCGACTGCGTGGTTTCAGTCTTCCCATTGAGCCCACAGCCACTCACTCTGGGAACTTGAGTCGCTCCAGGACCGTAAAAAAACCCACCTCGCTTCTGATGGGATTCCAACCCAGGACCTCCCATCCAGTATAGTCCCCGACGCTAACCACTACGCCTGATCACTCAATAATTTAAAATGACTGATCCATGGATGCAACTGGAGAAAATCCAAAAAGAGGCAAGGCAGGGGTCCAGGGGCCGCCCAGGCCCCTGTTGGGGGGTCAGGGGGGCAACCAACCCCCCCCCCCCCCACACACACACACCCCTGAAGCTGAAGAAAAAGCAAAATCCTACTCAATTTGAAGCTTATTCCAGGCTCGTAAAGTGATAATTCAACACTTTTTTTTCCCTTGAACTTTGAATCAAATATTTTTTTTGGGGTCAACATTTTAAAAAACAGGTGCCGCCTGGTTTTGAAATTGTGAAAAACAGGCGCCGCTGTGTATCCGAGGCAAGGTTGCACCTATGCTGATCTGTCTTGTTCAGTGCAGTATGACACCCCCAAGGTGGCTATATATTTTGCCTTAAAGCCTGTGCACATTAGATCCGCAATCCGCAGGTTCTGCACGGAAAACCCATTCACTTCCCGTAAGAAACAAGTGAGTCGCCGAGCGGCGGCAAGTTCCCGAGCTCTTTACGTATATATGCATACCACACTCATTCAATAAAGAGAGTAGCTAAATACCAAGATTTTTTTGTCACAACACAGCTCCCTTTCCTTGCACACACACACGCAGACGCACACACACACATAGAGTTAATTCAATATTTCATCGTCCACAGAGAGAGAGAGAGAGAGAGAGAGAGAGAGAGAGAGAGAGAGAGAGAGAGAGAGAGAGAGAGAGAGAGCGAGAGAGAGAGAGAGAGAGAGAGAGAGAGAGAGAGAGAGAGAGAGAGAGAGAGAGAGAGAGAGAGTGAGTGTTAATTCAATGTTTCAGCGTCTACAATAAAATAAACCCTTTTAACATGCACATTCGACCACGCCAGCTTCTACTTTCTGTTCAATGCCACAATCATTAATTTGTTTGCTCTTTATTGGCCACTGCAAAGAACACCTTTTGCAAGAGTGAATGCCCTTGGTGGGTGGGGGAAGATGGTTGAGTACTGACCAAACAAGGGCATAACTCTAGCCAATAACCCTATTTGAGGCCACTTAATGGCTGCCTTTTGCAAGAGTGAATGCCCTTTTGGACACTGATCAACAAGGGATTAACTCTTGCCGTCAAGGGCGTTAATAACCCTACTTGCAGTGGTCAATAAGCACAGCATTGGGACATGGCGTCTACATTTCTTCATAAGGTTTCAGTCTTATAGCAGAAGTTCTTCATAAGGTTTCAGTCTTATAGCAGAAGTTCTTCATAAGGTTTCAGTCTTATAGCAGAAGTTCTTCATAAGGTTTCAGTCTTATAGCAGACGTTCTTCATAAGGTTTCAGTCTTATAGCAGAAGTTCTTCATAAGGTTTCAGTCTTATAGCAGAAGTTCTTCATATGGTTTCAGTCTTATAGCAGACGTTCTTCATAAGGTTTCAGTCTTATATTAGAAGACAGAAGACATTTTTGCAAGGGAAGAACAGCTCAATATCATTAAATGGTTTAAATCTTTGTTTGGTGAGTCGGTTATTGTATTTCTGCAGAATGTACATCACCATTCACGAAAATGTTGAAACTTATATATTACTAACCATGGCGGTTTTATTGTCAGTATTAGAAATGTTTATTGTTTGTAACAATTAATCCGCTAAGATTTTGTTCCTATAATAAATCCCTGGGCGTTGTATTCACATTGAGATAGCATGAGGACTTATCATCATGACATATTAGAAGTCCTTCTAAAGTACTAATGGGATTTAATGGGACTTTAGAATGACTTCTACGATAGATAATCATGATAAGTCTCATATTATTTCAATGTGAATACAGACCTGTTCACATTTTACCCATCCTTAAGTTAAAGAAGCCGGATGGGCTTTCACATCTGGGTCTAGATCGAGTGAGCACTGCGAACATCACGTTCTCGTGATATCTGCATTCACACAGACACACGTGGTCACTTAATGACAACAAAATTTGCCCTGTTGTTTTGCTTTTGTTGTTCATTCTTCTGCCCAGAGCTTGTTGTTCATTCTTCTGCCCAGACAGAGCTTGTTGTTCGTTCTTCTATCCAGACAGAGCTTGTTGTTCATTCTTCTATCCAGACAGAGCTTGTTGTTCATTCTTCTGCCCAGACAGAGCTTGTTGTTCATTCTTCTGCCCAGACAGAGCTTGTTGTTCATTCTTCTGCCCAGACAGAGCTTGTTGTTCATTCTTCTATCCAGACAGAGCTTGTTGTTCATTCTTCTTCTGCCCAGACTTGTTGTTCATTCTTCTGCTTCTGCCCAGACAGAGCTTGTTGTTCATTCTTCTGCTCAGACAGAGCTTGTTCATTCTTCTATCCAGACAGAGCTTGTTGTTCATTCTTCTGCCCAGAGCTTGTTGTTCATTCTTCTGCCCAGACAGAGCTTGTTGTTCATTCTTCTGCCCAGACAGAGCTTGTTGTTCATTCTTCTATCCAGACAGAGCTTGTTGTTCATTCTTCTGCCCAGAGCTTGTTGTTCATTCTTCTGCCCAGACAGAGCTTGTTGTTCATTCTTCTGCCCAGACAGAGCTTGTTGTTCATTCTTCTATCCAGACAGAGCTTGTTGTTCATTCTTCTGCCCAGACAGAGCTTGTTGTTCATTCTTCTGCCCAGACAGAGCTTGTTGTTCATTCTTCTGCCTTGTTGTTCATTCAGACAGAGCTTGTTGTTCATTCTTCTATCCAGACAGAGCTTGTTGTTCATTCTTCTGCCCAGACAGAGCTTGTTGTTCATTCTTCTGCCCAGACAGAGCTTGTTGTTCATTCTTCTGCCCAGACAGAGCTTGTTGTTCATTCTTCTGCCCAGACAGAGCTTGTTGTTCATTCTTCTGCCCAGACAGAGCTTGTTGTTCATTCTTCTATCCAGACAGAGCTTGTTGTTCATTCTTCTGCCCAGAGCTGCTGTTCATTCTTCTGCTGCTGTTCATTCTTCTACCCAGAGCTGCTGTTCATTCTTCTACCCAGACAGAGCTGCTGTTCATTCTTCTGCCCAGACAGAGCTGTTGTTCATTCTTCTGCCCAGAGCTGGTTGTTCCCATTGTTATTCTGCCCAGACAGAGCTTGTTGTTCATTCTTCTGCCCAGACAGAGCTGGTTGTTCATTCTTCTGCCCAGACAGAAGTGTTGTTCATTCTTATGCCCAGAGCTTGCTGTTCATTCTTCTGCCCAGACAGAGCTGTTGTTCATTCTTCTGCCCAGACAGAGCTTGCTGTTCATTCTTCTGCCCAGACAGAGCTTGTTGTTCATTCTTCTGCCCAGAGCTGTGTTGTTCATTCTTCTGCCCAGACAGAGCTTGCTGTTCATTCTTCTGCCCAGACAGAGCTTGCTGTTCATTCTTCTGTTCATTATTCTGCCCAGACAGAGCTTGTTGTTCATTCTTCTGCCCAGACTGAGCTTGTTGTTCATTATTCTGCCCAGACAGATCTTGCTGTTCGTTCTTCTGCCCAGAGCTTGTTGTTCATTATTCTGCCCAGACAGAGCAGGTTGTTCATTCTTCTGCCCAGACAGATCTTGCTGTTGATTCCCGCAGGGCGGGCCAGACCACCAGCACGGCCAGCGTGAGGCCCACGGTGAGGAAGAGGAAGAGGAAGAAGAGAATGTTGTCCACGGTGTGCGCCACGTGCCGCCAGTCCTGTATGGACTCGTGCTCCCCCTCCTCGCGCACGTGCCTCTCCAGGATGTGCAGCAGCGACAGCAGCACCACGTCATCGTGGGATTTCCGTCCACCACTACCCCCTCCCCTGTACTGGACCTCCCCACCTCCTCCTCCGAATCCTACTCCCCCTCCTTTCTCCAGAGGCTGTTGTTGTTGCTGCAGTTGCGTGGGCGGTGGTTGTGTGTGTGGGCTCTGCAAGTGAGCGGGCAAGTCCATAGAGCGCGGTCCAATACTGGAGCTGCTGCTGCCGCTCATGAAGTTGTTAGAGGAGGACATTGGCGGTACTACCGTAAACCCGCCACCTGCTCCGGAAGGAGGCGCCGGAGGAGGAGGCGAAAGAGGAGGAATAGGAGGAGGAAGAGGAGGCGGAGGAGGAGAACTGGGCTGTGACGACGACAACACCGGAGCCGGGGTCTCCGCAGCCTTGCAGCTGTCCAACAGCTCCCCGCCGCCCTCCTCCAGATGCAGCTCCTCCCGCAGCTCGTGGGCCAGGTTCTCCAGCGTCACCTTCAAGGGCAAGTTCCTCACCAAGCGGGCGCCCTCAGGACCCGCTGCCGCTGCCGCGGTGGTGGCGTTGGACGACAACAACGACGACGTCCGCGCGTGTTCTTCCCCGAAGTTCTCCTTGGAATCCTTTGACTTGAGGGTGCCCAGGAAAAGGCGCCTGAGCCAGCGAGGGATGGTGCGTTTGTAGGGCCCCCGGTGGTGGAGGTTGAGCACGAACACCGTCATGATGACGGATGCGGAGGTCAGGGACATGACGACGGTCAGGTAAATACCTGTGCGGCAACGATAACGACAAACAAGCAAAACATGTGGTTTAGTTTGTTGCGCAGCGAGTGGTGAATTATTCTTAAGTGTGTGTGTGTGTGCGAGTGTGTGTGTGGGGGGTGGGGGGGTGGGGGGGGTGGAGTGGGGGGGGGGGGGTGTGTGTGAGTGTGTGTGTGTGTGTATGTGTGTGTGTTGTGTGTGAGAGTGTTTAGAGTGAGAGAGTGAGAGAGAGAGAGAGAGAGAGAGAGAGAGAGAGAGAGAGAGAGAGAGAGAGAGAGAGAGAGAGAGAGAGAGAGAGAGAGAGAGAGAGAGAGAGAGAGAGAGAGAGAGAGAGAGAGAGAGAGAGAGAGCATTTTGCACTTTCACATCTGATAAAAAATACACGAAACAGTATTATATGCTACGCTCAATCCGTGAAATTGCCTCCTATTTCAT
>CM065699.1:38127459-38134959 GCA_017654935.2 Phymorhynchus buccinoides
AAGGGAAAGTAGGTGACACCCACAATCCAAACACCAACCAAAAAAACCTGCCAGCTAACCAACCAACCAAATCAACCGTTTCTCTTTTTTTTTATTAACCTGAAATCCATCGTAGGGCCATTATCAGAACTTGAGCTTGCAGTTCTGGACGTCAATGGTGAACTACAGGTGACACCCACAATCCAAACACCAACCAACCAACCAACCAAAGAACCCTGCCATCTAACCAACCAAATCAACCCACCAATTAACTGTGTTGTTTTTACCTGGTATCCATCGTAGGTCCAGGAACCGAAATTGAGCTTGCAGTTCTGGACGTCAATGGGGAACTATAGGTGACAACCACAATCCAAACACCAACCAACCAACCAACCAAAGAACCCTGCCAACTAACCAACCCACCCATTAACTGTGGTTTTTTTTACCTGGTATCCATCGTAGGTCCAGGAGCCGAACTTGAGCTTGCAGTCCTGGAAGTCGAAGGGGAAGTAGGTGATGTCCACCTTGCAGGAGCTGTGCAGCTTGGTGGGCACGGGCCAGAACACGTTGCCGTCGCTGCTGACCATGGCCTTGGCCGGGTACGGCCCGTCCGAGTACTCTGCAGCACTGCGGCACACGAAGCAAAACGAACAGTGTAGAATAGGATTAGCTGTTTAGGTTGGGATTATAATTTTATGGCCCCCTACCAGCAGTCTCCGTGCTATTGGGGTCTGCAACGAACACCTTTTGCAAGAGTGAATGCCCTTGGTGGGTGGGGGAAGATGGTTCAGTACTGACCAAACAGGGGGATAACTCTCGCCAATAACCCTATTTGATGCCACTAAATGGCTGCCTTTCGCAAGAGTGAATGCCCTTGTCAGTACTGACCAGCAAGGGCATCACTCTCACTGTCAAGGGCGTTAATAACCCTAGTTGCAGAGGCCTTAGAGCAGTAAGCAGATGGACAGGGTACGGGGAGGACTGTAGTTGTTGTTTTTTCACTCAAGTTATCAGGATCAAGCGTGGACTTTTTCCCAAGAAAGGCCTTACACTAGGAATTGTTCAGAAACAACCAAGGGGAGTAATTTCATGGTGTGTGGGAGTGATCTTGCCTAATTCAATCGGTCGAACAGGGGAAGTTTCTCTACCATCAGGTAGATCCCCAGCTCTCGCCTCGCGTGCGTTTGAGTAGACATAACAGCACTTAGAACACCGTGCGTCATTCCAAAGTTGATGTCATTTATATTTTTACGCCACATTTTGCAACTTTTATCAGTTTGTGCGCCACTGTCCACCCCTAATTTTTCTATTAAAAAAATCTTGCAGGTAGCTGACTCGCATCCTGCCGTTCCATGCTTCGATGCCATTGTTGCATTGTTGCTAGGGTATTTGACCCGAGTAATGGAGGTAAGCAGCTCTACTTTTCACGAAGTGATCTCCCCTAGGTGTTTTTCTTCTCCAAAAATCGTCTATTGCTGACTTGAAAGAAGATGGAAAAGAACCAGTTGAGAGGGAGTGATGGATGATAGTGGTGATATGAGGGAGAAAAACGGACAGGGACAACGGGCATTAAAGGTGCACCCTGACGGATGAGTTTTTGCAATAAACACATCGAGATCACCATCAACAGAGATCGCAACACTCACTTTGCTCTGATTTCCTAGAAATCAAACCGTCAAATCGGCGATTTATCCTTGGCGGGGGTGCTGGGAAGTCAAATTCTTTCAGTGAAAGAGAAGACGTGTGCTGTCTCTTTTGTAATGGCGCCCAAATTTTGTTTGCACGATTTGTTCGCAATACAAGCCTTTTTATTTATCTTATTTTTAATTTTAGGCCTATACCCTTTACCTAAAAGAGTTTCGCTCACAACAAAGGAAATAGCTTCAATTTTTTTTTTACTGCGCTACAAAAAAGAAAACGCTTCAACCACAATGAGTGACCTCGACGCACCCCATCCAAAATGGCTTCTCTCTCCGGCATCTCCGCCAAGGAGGAATCGCCGTTTTGACGGTTTGATTTCTAAGAAACCAGAGCAAAACGAGTGTTCCGATCTTTGAAAAGGCTGTCTTTTTGGTGATCTCGACGTGTTCCTTGCAAAAGCTCATCCGTCAGGGTCCACCTTTAAGGAAAGAAGCCGGCAGTGGGAGAGAGAGAGAAAATGGAGTTTTACGTCCTCTTGGTCTGAATCAGACACATATGGGACATTTGTGAATACAAATATGGTGGGAACAATACTGGAGGCAATGCCCGGAGGCAGTACGAAACCAGTAAAGTCCCGATATTTAAATGAATACAGATAGGTGTAGCGGTGACCACGCCTCGGTTAAACCTCATCGGCTATGGCACCGCCACAAATACTGATGAAAGCCGGCAGTGGGTGGGAAGTTCAGTTTAACGTCGCGTATCGGCTTTCGCCATGTACGACGGGCTGAACCAACCAACCAGGGTATAAACAAAAATTTATGTTCCTGAATCACTGTCTTAGCCAAAAGGCCGAGAAGCGATCAGGGTTATTTTTCAAAGGCAGTGGGTAAAGTTCGCGGGCCTTAAATACCAGGCTTCATGATCATTTTCCTGTTCATGGGTAGAGTGAGGGAGGAATTTGAGTTGCTTAAAGATTGATCTTTTCTTGTTATTTGTCTAATGTTTTTATTAGATTTTACTATTGGGTTATTGTATTTCCAATGTAGGCCTACTGCTCAGTGTGTGGTCATTTCTTGTTGTGCTTATTTTATACATCATAATGGTAGATTATGTAAAGCGCAAAGAGCTCCAGTTAACTGAGAGATGTTGCGCTATATACGCGATCATTATGATGATTATGATGATGATTCATACTATGATTATTATTATAGTGATGATGATTATTATTATTATTATTATTATTGTTGCTATTATTATTATTATTATTATTATTATTATTATTATTATTATTATTATTATTATTGTTATTATTATCATTATTATTATTGTTATTATTATTATTATTATCATTATTATTATTATTATTATTATTATTATTATTATCATGATATGGGTCCATGACCTTACTTGTTGTACAGGACGATGTCTGGCAGCCACAGTTTGTTGCAGGGGATACGGAGCATGGTGATGTTGTTGAAAGCCACGGGGTCCCACACCAACAATTCGTCAGTCCACTCCTGTAAAGAGAAACAGTAACATTACTCTCTTCTTCTTCTTCTTCTTTTTCTTCTTCGATCGCTCAGACAGTTTCCTGTCAATTATGAGCACAGATGCGTCATGCTGCCGTTACGCAAGACCGAATTAGGCCCAGCATGTCCGACTTCGGCTGGAGGAAGTCTTTTTGAAAGTGTTTCTTTGGAGAAGAAGAAAAAAAAAAGAGAAAAAAAAGGCAGGAGAATGGACCAGAAATGAAAGGCAGAAAGATTAGTAGACAACATGACAGCAAGCAAATGGGAAAAAGGCGGAGTCAAAGAGAGTGACACTGGATTAGAGGAAGTAAGAAGCACAGAACTTCCAGAAGGTGGGGGGACTATTTGTACAAAAGCCTCTCCCACCCCCCCAGTATCCTCACAGGGGGGGGGGGGGGGGGGATAACATAACAACACGGTGAAGAACAACTATACAGTCAAATATTACCCTGTGGTGGGTCAGAGAAAACGCACACACAGAAGAGGATAAGAATTTAGGCTGGGCCTATAGTCTTCCGTTCTGCCCTTGGTTCTAAGCATGCAATACATAACTAATACTATAAACGAACATTGAGACACAAGAACACCGCCAACAACAGAAACAACAACGATTAACAGTAATGGTAGGCAGAGCAACAACATCAGTAATACAAACAACCAACAGAGAGAGAGATGGGGGGGGGGGGGGGGAGAGAGAGCATCAACATCAGTAAATACAGACAACCAGAGACAGAGAGAGAGAGAGAGAGAGAGAGAGAGGGGGGAGAGAGAGAGGGAGAGAGAGAGAGAGAGAGAAGAGAGAGAGAGAGAGAGAGAGAGAGAGAGAGAGAGAGAGAGAGAGAGAGAGAGAGAGAGAGAGAGAGAGAGAGAGAGAGAGAGAGAGAGAGAGAGAGAGAGAGAGAGAGAGAGAGAGAGAGAGAGAGAGAGAGAGAGAGAGAGAGAGAGAGAGAGAGAGAGAGAGAGAGAGAGAGAGAGAGAGAGAGAGAGAGAAGATCGAGAGATCATTTCACAAATAAATGTCAATGAACTCACCCCATAATGTGTTTTCACAGACAGACAGACTAACAAACAGGCAGACATACAGACAGACAGACAGACAGGCAGAGAGATTGACAAGAGAGACAGGCCGATTTTTGACTTCACACTGTTCTAATAAAATTAATGTCCCTAAAAGGCTCTGCCACCCGTCAACTAATGTCGTACGACTGTACGATACGATTCGATCACGTGGTATCAAAGCGCGAATCAAATTTTGCGCTTCGAGACCACTTGATCGAATCGTATGGTACAATTGTACAATCGTACGATATTAATTGACGCGTAGCCCAGCCTTAAGAAACGCTTGGAGCATTGCTGAATAGACGATTTTCGGAAGAAAGAAAAACACCCCATAGGGGAGAGCACTTCGTGAAAATTAGAGTTGAAGTTACCTCGACTTACTCGGTCAAAACCATAGCAACAATGGCAGCATGCATGGCGTCGAAGTTTGAAACCGCAGGATATGCGAGTCAGCGACTTGCAAACATTTAAAAAAAAAAAAAATGAGGGGTGGCCAGTGGCCACAAACTGATATTCTAGAACTTGCAAAATGTGACGTAAAAATACACGTGACATGACATGAATGTTAGAATGATCGACGCAAGGTGTTCTAAGGGATGTAAGTCTACTCCGGCAAACACACGAGGCGAGAGCTGGGGATCTACCTGAAGGTAGAGTAATTTCCCCTGTTTGACCGATTGAATTAGGCAAGATCACTCCCACACACCATGAAATTACTCCCCTCAATTATTTCCGAACAATTCATATTTAGAGGTTGGGAAAATTCCGAATTCTAAATTTTCAAGGGAAAATCTATTCTAAAATTTCCCGTGACAATCACATACGAAAATAGACATACATATAGCGGAGATTTCTGTGTTAAGTATTTTGCAGTAAGAACGTAAAGTAATATAAGGGGTATGAGTGGGGGGGGGGGGGGGGGGGGGGGGGGGGGGGGGATCTCCACAATTTTAAGCTATGAATAAGCTATATTAAGTATTAATAATCAATCGGGACTCTACTGGTTTCGTAGGCTATTCCCTCCAGTATTGTTCCCACCATATTTGTATTTACAAATGTCCCATATGTGTCTGATTCAGACCAAGAGGACGTAAAACACCATTTTCGTCGTCGGGGGGGGGGGGGGGGGGGGGGGGGGGGGGGGGGGGGGGGACACACACAGACAGACGTACAGACAGGAAATATGCACACAAAGGTTGAAAGAGGTTGGTGACTTTATGTAAAACTTACCTGATCCAACCACGCGCCAGTCACTAGCACCTGGTCTTTTTCATCCTGCAAAAGAAAAGAAAAGAAAAGAAGGGACAAATGCTAGCATTATTAAAACGAATTATAATAATTATGATAATCATTTTATTTCATATAGCGCTAAAATCCATACAGTAGTATGCTCGATGCGCTTTTACAAAAGCAACATTAAAATCAACATTAAAAACATGCATTAAAATCAACGAGATAGTCATACTACCAACATTCCAGTGCAAAGAAATAAAGTTTTAAAAAAAATAACAGGATTCTCACTCACACAGACGTCCACCCTCATTCACCAGCACTGTCACTCTCTGATAACACCTCACCCTCTGCAGAAACTAATGAAAATGTCAACAAGCAGCAGGAAGGGATGCACCAATACAAACGTACACACGGCCCTCTCTCTCTCTCCCTCCCTCTCTCCCTCCCCCATCTCTCTCTCTATCTGTCTCTCTCATTACACAGGATCCCTGATAAAAATTATATCATTTAAGCGACACATTCTACAGAACATGAATATAAACATTCTGGCCACAACATAATAAAACAAAATCTAACAATATAAAAAAAGAAAAATACTAAATGATTGTATTATAACACTTAATACACACGCGCATAGAGAGAGAGAGAGAGAGAGAGAGAGAGAGAGAGAGAGAGAGAGAGAGAGAGAGAGAGAGAGAGAGAGAGAGAGAGAGAGAGAGAGAGAGAGAGAGACAGAGACAGAGACAGAGAGAGAGAGAGAGAGAGAGAGAGAGAGAGAGAGAGAGAGAGAGAGAATCCTGATCGCTTCTCGGCCTTTTGGCTAAGACAGTGATTCAGGAACATAAATTTTTGTTTATACCTTGGTTGGTTTGTTCAGCCCGTCGTACATGGCGAAAGCCGATACGCGACGCTAAACTGAACTTCCATCCGAGAGAGAGAGAGAGAGAGAGAGAGAGAGAGAGAGAGAGAGAGAGAGAGAGAGAGAGAGAGAGAGAGAGAGAGAGAGAGAGAGAGAGAGAGATTGAGAGAGAGAGAGAGAGAGAGAGAGAGAGAGAGAGAGAGAGAGAGAGAGAGAGAGAGAGAGAGACTACAAGTACATAGCTTTCCTCACGCCAAACATCAATTGAGGTACTTTCTGAAGAGATATTTTCAGTTGGGATTTGAAGGTTTGGAGACAGGTGACTTTTCTGAGAGAAAGGGGTAGAGAATTCCAAATTGTAGGTCCGGAAACAGAGAAAGCCCTTTTGCCGTAGGAATTAAAAGAGAATACCTAGGAACAATTAACAGAGAAGGGGTATTTCTTTTCCTTTCCTTTTATTGGACCATTCTCAACATCATGTACTTTACTATTGCTTGAAATTGGAACAATCAACAGTTGACCATTCTGCACACACTGTACTGTTACTAGACCATGGGAAAAACAGAGCAATCAACAGTGACCATTATCAACACACTATACTGTCACTAGAAGACGAACAATCAACAGTGACCATTTCTAACACACTATACTGTCACTAGAAAAAGAACAATCACCAGTGGCCATTTCTAACACACTATACTGTCACTAGAAAAAGAACAATCAACAGTGACCATTCTCAACACACTATACTGTCACTAGAAAAAGAACAATCATCAGTGACCATTTCTAACACACTTTACTACCACTAGAAGAAGAACAATCACCAGTGACCATTCTCAACACACTATACTCTCACTTGAAGAAGAACTATGAACTGTGACCATTCCTAGCACAGTATATTGTCACTAGAAAAAGAACAATCAACAGTGACCATTCCTAACACAGTATACTGTCACTAGAACAAAGAACAATCACCAGTGACCATTCTCAACACACTATAATATCTTAGAGAAGTAGTTATCTAAAAGGGAAGGCTTATAAGGGAGGTTCCACCGTAATAATAATAAATAATAATTTAAATAAAAACCCACCACATTACAAGAACTCACCATATCGAAGATCATGCCAAGGGTCAGCCCCAACCGTATGACCACAGGCATTGAGGCGTTCCACACGGGCCGCACCGACTTCTCGTAG
>CM065699.1:38137459-38164959 GCA_017654935.2 Phymorhynchus buccinoides
GTGCGTGCGTGTGTGTGTGTTTGCGTACGTGCGTGCATGCGTGCATGAGTGCATGCGTGTGCCTTCAATCACATACTTATACAGGGATTGTCTTTAGCCATGACAAGCTCCGGCCTAGCATTGATACCCCGACTGAAGATGGCGGAGTGACTGTACGTGTGGCTGCCCCCCGTGGCGGGGTAATAAAAAACGGTCGCACATTTGACGTTCTCATCCGTAGCTAGTGATGCACTTGTACCATAGTGTTCAAGTGCCTCCGCTGTTGGGATGATCCCTGGAGTCTTTTAGCCAGGAGTGAGTGATGTCAAGACCAACACCAATTCACAAAGTGACAACATAATTATATTTTCTGGCCTGCTTCTCGTCCTCTTTTTTGTCCCATTCTCCTTTTTTACTTCTTTTCTTAATTTTCCCTGACACCAGTTAGAGTACCAACAGGTCTGCGCGTAGGTGGGGTAAGTACGCGCGTACCCCCCCCCCCCCCCCCCCCCCCCCATTTTGAGTAGAGATTGTAGAGAAACACGTCATGCTTGCGTCATTGTTTGCGTTATTTTGAGGGGTACGCAGCCCCCCTTTCTACTCTATAAGAAACTAACTAAAAGGACTTTTCTTATAAACTTAACCGATGGTCTTTTCGACTAATGCACAGAAACAGAAAAGCGTTTCTTATAAGCGGAGTGTACTGTATCAGTAACCAAGGGAAGCTACTACCATAGGTGTCAAAGGGAGGCTACTAGCACAGGCCAGTGAACTTGTATACTGGGTAAGAAGGATGTTACTCGTCTATCACTATGTTTTGATTAGACTGTAATTATATTCTCAGAGTGTGCATTATTATAAGCGTCACGCTGCTTTACTAGTCCTAATCAAACCGTTTCAAAGCATCCAATTCGTGGGAAATTAATCCAAGTAAAAACAGGCAGTAAACTGTTCTTGGCCAACTACTAACTAGTAACTAGTCAAATTAGTGTTTTACCAAACACTGTTTGAGTGTTTCATGTTTGGCAGTTGAGTGAGTCAGTGAGTGAGTAACTTAGTAACTAAGATCAACACTACAATTCTTAAGTCAAATATGATCAAATGGCTTTGATACTTTGTTAACCATACATAATATTAAATTTGATTGGCTGCTATGTTCGTCACTTGCAAAGGTTATTAAACTTTGTTTGCCCCACACTAAGCATTCTCACTGAATATACTCAGTAGAAACAACTTTTTGCTTTTCTCTGGCATATTTTTCCATCTATCCCCCTGAATTTACTGTGACAGAATAATCAGCAAATGACTGTGGTCGCTTGAAGGAAGGAAGGAAGGAAAGAAGTAGGACAAGGGTCACTTGCCATCATCCAATCAAGCGATGTATGATCACTGCGCACAACTCGAATGTCTCACTGTGTGTGTGTGTCAGTGTGTGTGTAGTAGAATGACATATGTTGGTATTTAATTTATAAATAGGCAGAGGCTAGGGGTACGGTCCGTATTTCACATTCTCCAGGCTACGGGTACGGGGCTCAATCACGGCCGGGACGCAAAAATTGTGTGCAAATATCTTCAAAAACTACTAACATTAACTCTGACTAAGGCCTATCCCTAACCCTATTCCTTACCAAGATGCGTTAAATATGCTGCTGCGCAATAAGAAAATGTATTTGTTGACGAAAAATTTGACTAGGAAGAGTTACTATCTCTGAACATGGTCTGAGTGTTGCAACAATGCTGTATCCGTAGCCACTGTGTTATAAATATGGCAGAGACTCGGGGTACGGGCCTGTATCTCACATTCTCCAGGCTACAGGTACGGCGCTCAATCACGGGACGCATAAATTGTGCGCAAATGTCTTCAAAAACTACTAACATTAACTCTGACATGTTCCTAACCCTATCCCTAACCCTGTTCCTTACCAATATGCGTTAAATATACAAAATAAGAAAATGTATTTGTTGACGACAAATTTGATTACCTCCAGGAAGAGTTACTATCCTTGAACAATGTGAACATGGTCTGAGTGTTGCAAGAATTCCGTACCTCTAGCCACTGTGTATAAATATTTTGTAAATGCATAGTTTCACACACACATAGTCATGTGCACGTGTACACACACACACACACACACACAGTGACACACACACACTCTCTCTCTCTCTCTCTCTCTCTCTCTCTCTCTCTCTCTCTCTCTCTCTCTCTGTCTCTCTGTCACACACACACACACACATACGGTATATAAACAGAAGCATACTTTTGCTACCACATACCGCTAGTCCCACACACCATTGTTTGTGCGTGTGTGCGACACACATGTATTCTGGATGGGCTTGTGTGTGTTAGTGTACTCGATGTACTCAATGTAGTGTGTGTGTGCGCTCATGCACTTATGTGGGTTTGACAGACACAAGCAGAGAGAGAGAGATTTTGTGGGAATCTAGCGGTATGTGGGACTCGTATCATGGATGTAGAATTACAGTGTGGGACTAGCGGTATGTGGTAACAAAAGTATGCTTCCATACACACACACACACATACACACACACACACACACACACACACACACACACACACACACACACACACACACACACTCTCTCTCTCTCTCTCTCTCTCTCTCTCTCTCTCTCTCTCTCTCTCTCTTTCTCTCACACACACACATACATACACACATACATACACATACACACATCTGGTTTAGTGTTCAAAAGAAAACTGTAACATGGCGAAAGGCAAAAGCTAATGAATGCATCTTTCTAATCAATCACTTGTTTTTGAAACTGCTAACAGGAAGCTTCAAAAAGATGAAGAGACATCATCCAGAAAGGCATGATCGCACAAAGCGTTGCGGTTAACCCTTCGCAAGCCAACCCTTCGCAAGCCGCCATTCCTTCCACCTCCCACCAGTTAATCCTTGAGAAGGACCTGCCATGCCCGAGAAAGGTTGTGCCCGTGTGTCCCTCCGTGGAGGATCTGAGACTGAAGTCCCCTACCCCCTGCCTTTCCGCTCCCCTACGGTGCCCCGTAGCGGGATGCCGGGCCTTCTCTTTCAAGCGGCAGGCGTATCTGATCCAGCACATGAACGCAGTGCATCCCCACCTCAGTCCCTACAAAGGGGGCTCCGCTAAGGTAAGATCCAGTTATGTTGATCTCTTTTTTGTGTGTATATATATAATATCCCAATGCAGTGTTCACCTGACGAGATCCTCATGGATCGAAACAGCTGTCGTGGACTGGGCTCTGTCTTGCCTCCCCTAAAAAGGAGGAAAAACTAAACTGGCACTCTATGTTTTTTAGAACATAGATCAAGATTCCAAGTTCTTGTAACTGGTCTTGATTCTAATGTTCGATTATAAAGACATTTGGACAAAAGGTTTTTATCAAATTTTACTAGTTGTGCATTTCAAATGCTCTAACTTTCAAGTCCTTTAGATCAGAGGCACGGTGCACAGCAGTATACAGAGATTTTATTTCAAATCTGTAATATATATATAGCATTCAAAACAATAAAAAAAATATTAAAAAGTGGGAAGGCTGTGGCGAAAATTTATTCGGCAAATATTTCGGGCTGCTGCCCTTTGACCATGCCTGTCTCCTTCTGCCAGAACGAGTCACATTTAAAATACATGTAGAAACAGTGATTACAATTCACAGATGTTAAAAAACTAGAAGAAATTAAAAGCAAAACGATGGACATTGTAATTTGTATATTGCACGTACACGAAATATAGTCCACAAGGCTCACACAGCACACCACTTTCACTACTCCCATTCCCCACCCTCACCCTATATATATTTTTTTAAATTATAGATAATTAGATTTTTTTTATAGATTTATTAAATATTAAAGAAAGACAAAATGCTGAGCATATTATAATAATAATAATAATAATTGTACATTTATATAGCGCTTTACCTCAGATGAGCCCAAAGCGCTTTACAATCAATGATTCATCAACAGACAACAAAAACAGCATTAACCAGCAACAGCGCATATACAAAGCAACTCTCTCTCTCTCTAACACACACACACACACACACGCGCGCGCGCGCGCACACACACACACACACATATTTATCGACGCCAACTCGTTCATACCCCATTCGGTAAGCCACAGCAACCGAGCCGCATGGACTGACCACATACACCAACACACATACACAAACACCCTCACACAAAAACGTACGCACGCAGACAGACACGCACACAAACATTGCCCTTCTTTGTAGGTATATATATATACAATGTGCATGGTAGAACATTGGAAGGCTCTCTTACTTTCAATTTTTTTATGTGGAATTTACAGTAACATTTTGCTTTTTGTTGTTGCTGTAGGTGGTTGGAGGTAGCAATTGGAGTTCTGCAATTTGACGAAAATGGTGTTTTACTTCCTCTTGGTCTGAATCAGACACATATGGGACATTTGTAAATACAAATATGGTGGGAACAATACTGGAGGCAATGCCCGGAGGCAGTACGAAACCAGTAAAGTCCCGATTTTTTTATTAATACAGATAGCTGTAGCGGTGACCACGCCTCGGTTTATAGTCATACAGGCGTCTCTGGGATATTCTGGTTGCTCCCAGCTGGAGAGGGCATTGCAGCCAGAGGCGCGCCACCCCTTTTTTTTTTTTTTTTTTTTTTTATTCTGGTTGATTTGCATGCAATTTTTGTGTGACTGATGAGGAAGGAAAGGGGGGGGGGGGTAAATTTTGACCAAATGACAACTTTTTCATTGCCACTGGGTTTATCATAAGTGTGGTAAGGGCAGAATAGTCAAGGCTAGCAAAGTGCAGTGGAACCTCCCTTATAAGACCTCCCATTATAAGACTCCCTCCCACATCAGACCTACTTCTCTAGAGACATTGCCCTTCTTTGTAGGTATTGAAATTACCTCCCCTATAAGACCTCATTTTGGATGATTTTTGAAGGTCTCTAGCATGTTTTATGATCAGTCTTTTTGTGTTTGATGCTCTTTACCACTTCTTAGCTACATCCCTAAAGTGTCCTACTACTACTAGGCTACTGTGTGTTTCTCTCTCATTCTTCCTGGGCTAGAGCGATATTTTTGAAACATCAGTTTTGTTGTACAGGAATACAAATTATGTGTCATTTTATTGTATGTTTTTTATTATTTAAATAAAAAAGGGTTGAAACTTTAAACTTTATTCATGCATTACGGGTTTATTTTTGCTTTGTTGCATAAAGCAACCATACCATAGACTCATTGTCAAGTTATGTAATGCACAAAACAGAAATGCTCATTGACTGTTATCATTGTAATGTGTGCTACCGTGTTGTGTCATGTTGTTGTTGGCTTACCCTGGCTGAAAGACTCCAGGGATCATCCCCAACAGCAGAAGCAATTGAACACTATGGTACAAGTGCTTCAGCTACGGTTGAGAACATTAATTACCCTGCCACGTGGGCAGCCACGCTCCGTCTTCAGGGGGGGGCGTTGTGTCATGAATGTGTATATATTTATATCCTGAATGTCGTGTGTATACAACATTCAGGCAAATAGACAAATAGAATTACATGTATTGATAATGCAGTAAAAAAATCTATATCCGGAAGGAATAGAAGGAAGGAATTAATAGTGCGATAAACTAAGGCCCCCCCCAAAAGAAATGTTGGTTTCCTGTCTCCCGACTGATCCTAGTTTTTGGCTGCCGACCCTAAAAAAAAATTTTGACGAATGGGAAAAAAAGGGAAAAAAAAGAAAACGAAAGTAAACGATCAAACAGAAACATAAAACATCATAAGTACAAAAGTATACACTGTTTTGTTTTATTAAAATATATAAATATATTCACACACATGGACCGAACACAAGTTGTTGGGGGGTTTTTTAAAGAGAAAAAAAAGCCTAGTAGTAGTACCTACCTACCCTATTTTTTAAACTGATGAAAGTTACAATAGAAACAAGATTGATATGTGTTGCGATATTATGTGCGTGCAGGACAAAGGCAAGGAGTATCACTACCACTGCCCCCAGGCTGACTGCGTGTACAGCTCTCAGCTTCAGCAGCGCTGGTTCTCCACGTTGGATCAGCTCAGATATGTGAGTGACTGTCAGATCTGTTTTTGTTGTTTATTGGGGTCCCGTGTCGTAGGCCGCACAGCGGTGTTGCTCCCTAGTTCTGTTCCATTTTTCTGGGTCCCAATTCACAGCCACATCCCCCTGTCCCCAGGTTCGAACTCGGGTTTACTTGACACAAGGCGAATGCGATACCTCTGTGCCACTCCAGTGGGACAGCTCAGCATAGCCAGATTCAGATTCAGATTCAGATTCAATCATTAATGTATAAGGCGCAAGGGTTCCAGTATGGGAAAAAAGTGTTGCATTGTAATCCAAAAATAAATCAAGTGGTTTGGAAATGCCAGAAAGCTATTTTTACCCTACACAAATTTGTTATGTTATCTGCGCATACCACATTAAGACTCGTTTCCTTCTGTGTGTTAGTTACCTGTTTTACAGACTATAAGATCATACTACAGTGGAGAACTGATAACTCAGAAACCGATAACTCAAAACACTGGATCCCAGTATAATAATCTCTATATATTGAAAAGTCTTTTTAACTCAAATAGTGGCTATCTCAAATAAAATTTCAGTCCCTTCAATTTTGACAAACGATTTTTACTGGGTTTTTTTTTTTCTAGACTGAGACATCTGCGCCCTGTAATATGACATGACAATTGATTTAGTAAAAAAACTATGATTACAAAATGTGTGCAGTTCCAGGGGTGCGTCTTATGATATGTTGCCCGGCCTTATGGACCGTAAAATGTGACAGTGCATCGGAAAAACAGATATAATGGAATTTTGGCATACATTGAGATTTTAATGTTTCATGGTTGAGCAAAGATTCCTTGTTAATACACCGAAACCCGAATTGAGTTATCTTGTCTAGTTTTTATTTTATGATTATTTGAAGTTTGGCATTCGAAATAGATCATTTGCAGAAATTGGGCATAGCCATAGCAGATACAATTTTGCCTCTTTGTTTCTATTGACTTGATTTAGAAAACAATCAAATAATTAAAGAAATCATTCAAAATTGTCTTTCATGTTGTGGATGCAGTAGAACACATAAAAATAGACATACATATGTCCTAAATAGAAAATTGATATTTTTGGGGTTGTTAACTATTTTTGGCTTTTGCTAAAAACATTCTGAGCGACTTATGTAGGTTTTTCCCATGCACCATCACAAATGTACCCAGTTTTTCCAGTTACACGGATGAAAGTATGTTGACTTGAGTCAAAAACAATACAAAACACAACTAGTTCATGAGATACAGCTTGGACAATAAATATATAGCGCAAAGAAGGAAATTTCGGTTCTCAAGGTCACACTTCAAGGTCAAGGTCAGCATGGCGATAATTTATGCTCGGATGTTTTCTACTCTAGGGTATTCAGTACCATACACAATCTGAAGCGCTTCTGTTAAGTACAAATGTGGAAAATATGGCTTAAAACCCAATTTGTAGACCCCTACCACTTTCAGACCGTGACCTTGACCTTGATCGGTATGCCACCATCAGAACGGGCATAAGCCAAAGTACCTA
Organism: Phymorhynchus buccinoides; assembly: GCA_017654935.2. Taxonomy (NCBI): domain Eukaryota; kingdom Metazoa; phylum Mollusca; class Gastropoda; order Neogastropoda; family Raphitomidae; genus Phymorhynchus; species Phymorhynchus buccinoides. The sequence goes on from CM065699.1 coordinate 38,145,020, forward strand.
CATGCCAAATTTGAAGACTCTAACACCAACGGTGTGGGAGTTATGGCCCCTTAAAGAATTTCGGTTTTCAAGGTCAAACGTCAAGGTCAGCACGGTGTTGATTAACGAAAGGAAGCTTCCTTTTCAAGCTGTCTACCCCTCTGCCAATTTTAATCAAAATCCAAACTGTAGTTTTTAAGATAATCGATACACAGACAGACAGACAAACAGACAGACACACACACACACAAACCGATCGCAATACCTCGGCCTCTGGCCGGGTAACTAGTAGAAGGATTCAGGATTACTTAGTGCAGAGGTTAGGTGTGATTTCCACTGTCTGTGCCCCGAGGCTCCGGTCATAGGCCATTGACCTATTAAAATCGAAAATGTCATATTGTGTTCTCCCCTGTCAGGACAAATGTCTGATTACATTTTTAACACTGGCACCCTTTGTCCTGTTGATTTCTACAAGAGCCAGGACATTGTCCTATTGATTTCTACAAGAGCCAGGACATTGTCCTATTGATTTCTTCAAGAGCCAGGACATTGTCCTGTTGATTTCTTCAAGAGCCATAACTTGTCCTGTTGATTTCTTCAAGAGCCAGGACATTGTCCTATTGATTTATCTCGTCTCAGGACAGTTTGTCCTATCACTTTTTCGATCCTTGGTGCATCACTGTCTGTGAGTGTGACTGGTTCCTCAGCTGCATAACCCCTTCGTTGTTACCTGTTTATGGTATTAACCCCTTGACTGCCATAAACGTATCACGGTATTAACCCCTTGACTGCCATAAACGTATCACAGTATTAACCCCTTGACTGCCATGAATGTATCACGGTAGTAACCCCTTGACTGCCATAAACGTATCACGGTAGTAACCCCTTGACTGCCATAAACGTATCATGGTATTAACCCCTTGACTGCCATAAACGTATCACGGTATTAACCCCTTGACTGCCATAAACGTATCACCTACTAACTTGATGACATCACTGGCAATGTCATCAGATGAAGAGGAATAACTGATGATATTCAGTCTTTTGCTCTTGCACAGTCAAGAAAGTTATAATAATCATAATAATAATAATACATAGCATTTGTATCTAGCACCTTTCTTTAGAATGAAACTCATATTAAACTTGTATATCCCCAGACCATGATTTTGCCGGACTGGCTCTATCAGTTGTCTTTTTTTCATGTCACGATTTGTACAACAAATTTTTTATTTTTTTTATTTTCTCTGGCAGTCAAGGGGGTTAACCCCTTTCACCGCCAATGTCGCATTTTTGCACCACAATGGTTTAACACCCATTCACTAATAAAACCATCAAATCAGGGCCTGTTATCTGAAGACCCTATTTTGGGAGTTAAGGATAGGCCTAATGTTATACATGTCACAGAGGAATCCGCAATATTGCAGATATATTTTTTTTCTCTACCCAGGCAAGTTAAATGGTATTTTTTGCCTGAAAAATGGCTGGCGGGGGCGAAAAGGTTAAAATGATTTCCAGTTACCGTACTTTGTGACTTGTGTGCCCCCCCCCCCCCCCCCCAGCATTATGTCAACACTCACGACGAGAAGCGGTTCGCGTGTGCCAAGTGCGGGAAGCTGTTTGGGTGGCAGCGCGACAGAGACCACCACGAGAAGGAGTGCGGGCGGACCTTCCCCTGCGGCACCTGCCCGGCCCGGTACCCCTGCCGCCGCTCCCTCCTCACCCACTGTATGCGCAAGCAGCACCCCATCCCTGCACAGTTTGAGAAGTGAGCGCAGTGTGATTGTGTGTGTGTGTGCAGACCTGTTTACCTTTACGATTTGGCTGTAATTTTTAACGAAACAAAAGTCAAATTACAAGAATTACAGCGACAGAAAAAAAACCACACCCCAAAAATCATTAAAAAAAAACCACCACTACAGTTGTGTCGGCAAGCGATGCTTTTGAAACAATGTGGTGAAAAGTCATTCCGTTGGGGAAGGTCCCCAAAGGCCAACCGATCCCCTTGGCTGCAGCACCAGAGCCGGTGCAAGGACCCCCCTCATTCGAGAGGCATAGTCTTCCACGAAAAACTAAGCTGTCGCATGGTATTCTAATACTGTAGAATATCATATATAGTACAGCTCTCATTTGCTATTGGCCCTTTCTACAGGCTAATATCAACCAGTGATAAAAGCCATGAACATAAACCGAGACTTTGTGTTGTTAGAAATGCCACCCCTCCCATCCATCAAAACTAAATTCAGTATTTTGTGCTTCTTGTTGGGCAGACCGGCAAGGAAGGCGAAGGGCTCCAATTCAGCGACCCCGTCTGTGCAAGTTCAAACATCAACGGCCAGCCAGTCTGTCGCTCCTTTGGCTGTGCCAACACAGCCTTCAGCAGTCAGCCACGCTGTGCCGAGTCAACCGTCAACAGCCAGCCAGTCGATGCCAACACAAGTGTTGACAGCCAGCCAGTCCATCCCCACCCCTTCAGCAGTGCCAATACAACTGTCAATGGTCAGCCAGTCCATTGTTACCCCGTCACTTGTGCCATCATCAAGCACGTCAGTCCAGTGTTCTGTCGGTGTGTCGGTACATGGTGGACTGCCGGTGGTGTGCTCAGCTGCAGCGTCGTCAGCCGGTTCAGGGCCGCCGCAGCCTCCCCTTGCTGCCTCATCCTCCGTGACTGCAGGCGTGTCTTTGAAAGTGTCTGCCGCGGCTACAACTCCATCTGGTGCGGCCCAGCCTTCTGCCGTTGCCGTAGGTGGACCGCAAAGCTCATCCTACGGGATCTCAACGTCACTCGGTGCTTCCGGTACTGCTTTCAGTAGGCCCGGCGCTGCGCCCTTGAGACTAGCAGGGGCACCTGTATCGTTAGGGGGTAATGGTGCGGTCGTGGCGCTTTCATTAACAGACGGCGCTTCAGGAGTTTCCCTCGCGTTGCCTAGCTCTGCTGGTGGAACCCCCAGTGTCTCCGACAAAGTGTTGAGTGCTGAGCAATCGTCTCTGCCCCTGCACGCATCAGATGCGGCCTCAGGTGTAGCGCAGTTTTCAGACAAGACATGGTATGCGTTGCCTGCGTCTGTGTCCTCCGGCAACTCTTCCCTACCCGCTTCCGTCTCTGGGGCGATCCCTGCCTTTCCCCGGTCGCTGTCGTCATCCCTGGTTTCCGTCAGTTCTTCCTCGGCTCTGCAGGGCAAGGACCGCGCCTCGACACTCGGCAGAGTGGACGGCAGTGTCCCCGACACTGGCGTGACTCAAACACAGCAGGCGCAGCATTCTTGGGAGAGTGGTAGCTCCGCGGAGGCCGGCGATAAAAAACACTGCGTTCGCATCGTCAGCAAAGCTCAGAGTAGAGCGACACAGAGCGCTTACATCAAAAAGAAGTTCCGCCCCATTTTGCCGAAAAGCGAAAGATTGGTGGTCATCGGGATGGGTCCTTCAGCTGCCCAAAACAGCCAGGGACACGGGCTGGTGACACAGCAAGTTCCGTGGATAGGTCAAAGGAGTATGGCAGCTGAAAACGCCGTAGGAAAAAGTGAGACTGGAGACGGTAGCAGAGGGGAGACAGGCAGTGGGGGGTCGTCATCGGTGGTGCACATGGGCACGCAGGTCAGCGAGGGGGCACTCCACCCCCTGCCCACCTGTCACACGGCCACCCAGGTGTGGGGGTGGGGGGGCGGGGCGCTGAGGGCGGGGGGCAGCACCCACACTGCGGTGCAGACCTGCAACATGCAGACCGCCCACAGCGCCACACAGCTCTCCGCCCCTCTGGACGGAGCAGCCCTCAGAGCCACGGCCGCCAGAGGGGGTGAGGAGGGCCGGCAGGTGTGCGCCACGGTGGCCATCCAGACCAGCGGCCAGGTGGAAGTGACCAACATGGCCATCCAGGCCACCGGCCAGTTCCCAGCTCCGGGCAGCAGCTTGATGGTGGACATGGTCGACCCGCGCAATGCTCAGCCGGAGATTCGTGGCTCTTACGTCGTCGGCTCCGCATTAGGGACGCACACGGCCAGCCAGACCTCCTTCCCCTACATCCTGCTGAACAAGTCCAACAGCACCAGCACCACGGGTACCCAGGTGGTGACCGCAGCAATGGCAGGGGGGGAAGAGTCGGACGTGGCGTCCAGGGGAATGCAGACTTCGGTGACGCTCATCCACCGGCCCAAGTTGGGGGCCATGATGGCTGCCCAGACTCAGACGTCCTCCTCCAGTGAGGCCCTGGGTGAGGAGGAGGCGGCAGGGCAGTCCCCGCACTTCCAGAGCAGGGCGTGGCAGGGCAGCAGGGCAAGGAAGAGATCGACCAGGAGCAGCGAGGTGCAGACCTGCACCCCCCGCACCAAGAGGGGCAGGAGGAGGAGAAGAGGGGAGGGGGGCGATGCTTTGCAGGGAGGGCACGTGCAGGAGATTTCCACGCAGACGCTGACGCACACGCCTGAGCACCAAGCCCACCACGACGTCTGTGGCGCAACAGCCAGCCGTAAATCCCCGAGGGAAAAGAGCAAAAGCGGCAAGACCGGCTCTGGTAAGAGAACTAAAGGCAAGGAACAACGCAGAAGGGCAGCCACCAGTCCCGACTTCTCACAGAACCCACCCCTGTCCGTGTCTGCAGCCAGGGAAGGCAGAGCCGAGGTGTGGGACCCCTTCCTGGCCTCCCCCGGCCTGGCCCCTGACTCTCCAGCCCCCGGCGATCTGGACCTGTTCTCCCAGGAGCTTGGGGTCCAGACCCCGCAGGACTTCCTCTCGGCGCTGACCGCGGACTTTGGCGTGCAGACCATGGGGCAGGTGCTGTCCACCACGGCTGACCTGGCCGTGCAGACCCTGGACCTTGAGCAGGAGCAGCGCTGCACCGCCGACCTCGGGGTCCAGACCATGACCTCGGTGCTGGGCTCCTTGCTGGACAACCTGGACGCCGACCTGGGCAGCCTGGAGGAGGCGGCCATGATGGTCCCCACCCTTTCGTCCACGTCCTCGGAGGCTGACCCTGGTCACGGGCTGGTCACGGAGTGCACGTCAAGCACCCAGTCTCGCGGCGTTCGCGGTCTGTCGGAGGAGTCTGACCTTCAGTTAGACGCCGCCTCTTTCCCCTCCGGCGCTGCCCATAGACTTTTTGACTCGTTCGACTCGGACCTGAGCTTCTCAGACTGCGGCACGGGCACTGAAGACTTCTTCGCCAGCACCCACACCCAGACCACGGGAGGGGGCCCGACGCTGGGGGACCACGACGACCACAGCGCCCTTTCCTCTTTCTCCTCTTCTCTGAGCGGGATGGAGGATGCCGTTCCACACCCGCATCCGCAGAAAAAGGCAGGCGCACATGCGTCGGAGATGGACCTGCTGTTGACAGACGAAGCCGGCAGCCTGTCCGGGGAAGCGGACCTGGTGGATTTCTGTCGGAGCCCCCCCGCCCCGTACCCAGGGGGGGCCGGCGGCGCCGCCGCTGCCTCGCGTCCCACCAGCTCCTCCACCACGGACACGGACTTGCTGAGCGGCGCGCCGGCCATGGACAGCCACACCCAGACCGCGGACGACCTGCTGCTGTTCCTCATGAACAACATGGAGACCCAGACCACCGAGGAGCTCCTCCACGACCACCACCACCAGCACCGATCCATGGAGGTCACCGACACCCACACCCAGACCTCCAGCTGCAACGTCCTCTCCACGCCGCCCCACCATCCCATGTTCTCCTCCCCCGGTCGGGAGGAGGGGGGGTTCCCTGGAGGGTGGGAAGGGGTGGCGAGTGCCGAGACCCAGACCCAGACCTCTGGGCAGTTGTGGTGGGACCTCCCCCACGACCAGGAGGATCTCTTCGATCTGGCCGACATGGAGACGCAGACCATGCTTTGGTAGGGGGTGGGTGGGGGCTACAGTACAGGTAGGCTGGGAAAATTGGGAGGACTCAGGAGGGTGGGTGGGGATGGGAATGGTTGACACTGCTCCTGCATCGTTGGACACAGTTTATGTTCGGTGTTGTCCTCTTTGATCTGGCTGACATGGAGACGCAGACCATGCTTTGGTAGGGGCTACGGGTAGGCTGGGAAAATTGGGAGGACTCAGGGGAGGGGGCGTGGGGGACGGATGGTTGACACTGCTCCTGCTTCATTGGACATGTCCTCTTTGATCTGGCTGACATGGAGACGCAGACCATGCTTTGGTAGGTGGTGGGTGGGTGGGGGCTACGGGTAGGCTGGGAAAATTGGGAGGACTCAGGGGAGGGGTGGGGGGTGGGGGTGGACGGATGGTTGACACTGCTCCTGCATCGCTGGACACAGTTTATGTTCGGTGTTCTTTGATCTGGCTGACATGGAACCACAGACCATGCTTTGGTAGAGTTAAGTGAGTGTGTGTGTGTGGTGGGGGGGGGGGGGGGGGGGGGGGGGGGGGGGGGGGGGGGGGGGGGGGGCGGGGGGGGTGAGTGGTGTGGTGTGAGTGGTGTGTGGTGTAAGGTAGCCAATATTTTGAGTTAAAAAGACTTCAGTAAAAGTAAAGATGTGCCGACCCCCCCCCCCCCCCTACCCCCTACATTTCTGGGTTTGGTTGTATTTTTCCGTTTTTGCCTTTCTTACCAAACATTAAGCTGTATTTTATGAACCTTTTCAGCTAATTATCTTTTTGGAATAATAAATCGCAGTCATGATAAAGGCCATTATGTAATAGGACCCTCCCCCCCCCCCCCCCCCCTATAATGTGACAAATGCCGCAGTGTACTGCAGTACATAGAGGGGGGGGGGGGGGGGTGCTATTAGATAATGGCCATTATCATGGCTGCAATTAATGATTGAAGAAAGATAATTAGCTGAAAAGGTTCATAAAATACAGCTTAATGTTTGGTAAGAAAGGCAAAAACGGAAAAATGGAATTAACCGAGAAATGTAGGGGGGGGGGGGTGGCACATCTTGACCTTTACCGACTTTTCAACATAGAGATTATTTCGATCCAGTGTTTTTGAGTTATCTGCTTTTGAGTCATCAGTTCTCCACTGTACTTGTGTTTGAAAAATGTGCTTGCACTTTCGCTGTGATATAATAAAGTGTGTGTGTGTGTACGTGTGTGTGTGTGTGTGTGTGTGTGTGTGTGTGTGTGTGTGTGTGTGTGTGTGTGTGTGTGTGTGTGTGTGTGTGTGTGTGTGTGTGTATGTGTGTGTGTGTGTGTGTGTGTGTGTGTGTGTGTGTGTGTATATATGTGTGTGTGTGTGTGTGTGTGTGTGTGTGTGTGTTGGGTTGGTTGTTGTTTTTTTGGGGGTGGAGTGTCTCAATAAATTTGTCATGAACTTTTTTGTTGTCTCTTCTTATAAAAGAGAGTAGGGAAAGGAATGAAGTCAGAATGTTGTTTGTTCGTTGTTGGTTTATTTTTTTTTGGGGGGGGCTTTTACTATTAAAAAAATGACATGCCATAGTATTACTGTTAGAATAGTACCGTAAGCTGTTCACTTTATTCTCCCGCAACTGATATTTTAGTCCCCCCCCCCCGCTGGCTTCCAGTTCTCATGGTGGGGGAGCTTACGAAAAGGAGCCCGGCGGTGGGTGGGTGCCTTGTTCCTCCATTCAGGGAGCTGGTCGACCCCGCAATCCACAAGTCCCTGCCCGTGGGGATACCGGGGAGTCTTTTGTATAAATTAGTTCCCCCGCCTTCTGGAAGTTCTGTGCCTGTAATTTCCTCTTATATGTCCCTCTCTTTGACTCTGCCTTTTCCCTTCGCTTTCTCTCATCTACTTACTGTCTTTCTCCCTTACTGGTCCATTCTCCTTGCCTTCTTTTCCTATAAAGACCCTTTCAATTTTTTTAGCTTTTTTACACTGACTACTTGTGGCGGTGCCATAGCCGATGAGGTTTAACCGAGGCGTGGTCACCGCTACAGCTATCTGTATTAATTTTTTTAAATCGTGACTTTACTGGTTTCGTACTGCCTCCGGGCATTGCCTCCAGTATTGTTCCCACCATATTTGTATTTACAAATGTCCCATATGTGTCAGATTCAGACCAAGAGGACGTAAAACTCCATTTTCTCCCCTTTACTTTTTTTACAATTTGTGACATCCTAGCTATTTTTTGTTGTTCACTGGCGTCTCGACGTGAGACCTTACGCACTTGAGTGGGCACCCGTTGTCCTTTCTTCAGTGCATAGTTTGCCTAGATGGCCTTTAAAAAAAATGTATTTTAGCTTACTAGAATCTGCTTGTTATACTTTTTGTTTGTGGCTCAAGCCACAAACCTATAACTCACTTTGTCGGTCGTCTGTCGGTCGGTCGGTCGGTCCAAAATTGTCGCACTTCAAATCGAGGCTGCACTTCAAATTGAGGCCGCTCTTTAAAATGATGTATTTTAAAAGCGTACAAAATAATAAACATACGTAATACAGACACTACAACAGACACGACGAGTATGCGGTGCTTCTTTCGATGAGTATAAGTAGGATACATAGTTTTAAATGTTTTCCAAAAGATATAAAAAGTTACGAAATGGTGCAGAGATAACATTCTGGTTTACAGATTAAAATTATTGAAAAGACAGGGGAGGTGACTCATGATTGGAGTGGTAAAAATAGACCGCGTGCCACAAACTATTAAGATTTCGCGCTTGTTTTTTTAACTGTTTTTGTAACCTGGATCCGATAAGTAAAGCTGACGTTTCCAGCACTGTCTAGAACTATGGGCTATAGTGTACAATGATGGAGGTGTCATGTTATGAATTGTACTATATTTTGTATCATCTTTTCAGGTTGTTGAACGTTGTTAAGATGCATCAGGTCAGGTAGTTAGGCCTCATGGCCTCTTCACTGTCCTGTCATTTTTGTTTGAACTTTTTACACAGCTGAGAGGTTTTTATATTTTGTTTTCGGCAAATCTGCCTTTTAGTCATGCTAATATTGTAGTTTGTTGGTGTATCCACCAAGGAGGTTTTTGAATTGTGTTAGATTCTGTGCTCGTTTAACATGTGCAGGAAGAGTATTCCAAAACTTGGTTACTCTGTTAGAAATTATTTTTTTTTAATATTAGTTCGGCTATACTGGGTTAGTATTTTTAAATCACTGTTACGGGTTCTTGAGTCAGTTGTAAGCTGGAACAAAGATTTATTAGTACTGTTATCACTGTGAACATTTTTGTATGTATCAGATCCCCACGAATTCTTCTATATTTCAGAGATGGTAATTTCAACTTTCTCAGTCTGTGTTCGTAATCAAGGTGACCAACGCCTTTAATCAATTTTGTTGCTCGTCTTTGGACCCTTTCTAATGCTGCCGATTGCCTTTTTAAAAATTGACTCCAGACCTGATTTCCATACTCTAGATGAGGTCTGACCAAACTTTTATATAGTTTTAAAAACACTACATTATCTAACCCGATAAAACTTCTTCTAATTAAAACTTGTTCTTCACACATTGATGTGTGTTTTGTTATACGTAGTCGAACTTTACGTGGTGACAGTCCTGAGATGACCATTGCTGTTGACAGGACTCTAATAGACTAACTAGTTAACTACCCGATAATTTTAGTACATGTATATATTGCAAGAGTGAGTGATATTTAATTTATTGACTATTGTGAGTTACTGTATACATGTGGCTATATACTAATATAGTATTTTATATGTTTATGGTGACCATGGTTAAAGAGCCCCCCGATCACGTATCAAAATCACGGGATTCACGTGTTTTTCCTCTTATAAAGTCCTGGAAATAAATCTTGTTTTGACCAAGTCAGACTCCCATATAAAGTACCCCAAATTGAAAGCTACAAGTCAGTTTAAAGAGCAGACTCAATTTGAATATGGGGTATTTCGATTGCGGGTCACAGCGACCCAGAAAAAACCAAGGGACGTAACCGTGGCGCGTCACGGGGTCTTTAAGAGGAGTAAAACACAAGCCTATCAAAAGAATGATTTGGTTGTTCTTATGCCTTTGTTTTGTAAGAAATAGCGTGTGTGTGTTTGTGTGTGCGCGCATGCATGTGTGTGTCTGGTCATTCTTGGAACAAACTTCCTCTTTCCCTCCGTCAGCTACCGACCCTCTCAGCCTTCAAATCTAACCTCAAAACCCACCTGTTCCCCCGTCATTGAGGCTCCACTCTCTTTCTCTTCTTCTCTCTCTTGCCTTTAGGTCTGTTTCTGCTGTATACCATTTATGTCGAACGTGTGTGTTCGCTTTTGTATTGCATTTTTGTTTGAATGCGTTATGGATGCTAACGTGTGTGTGCGCTTTGATTTGATTTCTATCAAGATTCAGCGCCGTATAAATACTGTATGTTGTTGTTGTTGTTGTCGCACAGTGTGTGTGTGCGCGCGTTGCATCTGCATGTGGTCCAAACTTTTAACGTTGGCTTTTTCTCAGGAACTACAAGGCACACATTGTTCAAACTTTGCATACACGTAGATGTTTGTGCAAGCTTTCAAGAAAGATGGTTCGCATATATAAAATTAACCAATGACCTTCACCTTTGACATTTAATGTGTATTTTTTGTCCTGGCCATATCTTTCACATTTTCGCAGTAATGGTCTCCAGATTTGGCATGTCTGTGCATTAGCTTAATGTAATAAGGTATGCAGGGCTACTTTTACCCTCTTACCCTTAACCTTTGACCTTTGACCTTCAAGTTGAACATCATCAATCATTTGTTTTGGACATATCTTTTACATTCTGGCAGATAAAGTTTCCAAATTTGGCAAGTAGGTAGACAAGCTTAAAGATCAAAATGGAATGCTAATGTTGACCTCGGTGACCATGATGACCTTGACCTTTGACCTTGGATTTTTTTTGTCTGTCGCAATATCACATGAACTGCCGCGCAGAATCGCTTAAAAATTTTGTCTCACGAAAAATTATGGCAAAGAAACAGGGGCAGCTAAAACGTTTATTTTACTGACTCAACACGTGCAGCATTAGCAAGAGACACACATGATAATAAATATATGCTGACTGTGTCTATAATAATTATTCATTAACTTATTCATTAAGAATACTCAACAGCAAACTTATTCATTAAGAATACTCAACAGCAGAATTTTAGACAACTTTCACGAAAAAAAGGAAGTTTTTATACTTTGGAGTTTTCAGGCACGTCTAGCTCCCTTCGTTATTAATTGGAGCATTTCTAAGTAAAGGGTCAGCCACACGTTCACTAAAATCGCACGACTGTACGATACGATTCGATCCCGAGGTCTCGATGCGCCAATCACATTTTGTTCTTGGAGACCACGTGATCGAATCGTATTGTACAGTCGTGCTTGTGACATTTTCTTTGACAATTATTTTATTTTTCGTAAGTTGTATGTAGAATGTCTACTTCTTGTAAACTTTAAACGCTTGTAAATGAGGTAGAAGGGCATCTTTGTTCTTGCAAAAATTGTCTATTATTATTATAATTTTTAAAAAATGAAACAGACTGCAACGTCACTGGAACGTACAGCAAACAAACAACTACACGACAAGTGCAAAGTGACGTTATTCTATTCACAAGACCTATCAAGGTGCAGGTCCTGTTATCCAGTAGTTTTGTTTTGTCTCTTGTGAATACAATAACGTCACTTTGCACTTGTCGTGTAGTTGTTTGTTTGCTATTATTATTATTAGTCATGTAACTGGTATGTCGATGGCAGTATGATTTTATTTCCAGTATTGTATCTAAGCTTGATTGAGAAGGTGAATGTGGTCTATGTTTCTTCTTATAATTTTCATATCGTAACTATTTTACTCTTGTATAATTGTGAGTGTATGTGAGTGTGTGCGTGCGTGTATGTGTGTGTGTGTGTGTGTTTGTGCATGTATGTGTGTGTGCATGCATGCGTGCGTGCGCGCGCGCGCGCGTGCGTGTGTGTGTGTGTGAGGAAGAAAGATAACGTTGCGTGCAATCATCGTGTTTATTTTATTTTCTAATGATTCATTATTTGTCTGCCTTTAAACCTTTCACCGCCAATGTCGCATTTTTGCACCACAATGGTTTCATACCTTTGTCACTAAAAAGCATCAAATCCTGCTGGCCCTGTTATCTCAAGACCCTATGTTCGTAATTTTGAGAGGTAAGGACAGGCCTAATGTTAGGGGAAGACGGGGTAAAAAGCGCATGGGCGGGTAAGAAGCCCACCCCAATTATCTCATGAAATAAAGAAAATTTCAGTCAAATTTGCCCATGAGACGAATGCTAGACATTAACGCTCGTCTCATGGGCAAAATGAGACTGAAATTTGCTTCATTTCATGAGATAATTGGGGTGGGCTTCTTACCCGCCCATGCGCTTTTTACACCGTCTTCCCCTGTCACAGAGGAATTCACAATATTGCAGATGTTTTGTCTGATGTGTGTGTGTGAGGGAGGGGGGGAGAGGGAGAGAGATTGGGGGAAGGGGGGGGGAGGGAGAGGGAGAGAGAGAGAGGGGGAGAGAGAGAGAGAGAGAGAGGGAGAGAGAGAGCCAGGGTGAATGTGTGTTGACTTTAGCATACATTATTTTACATTGTTCTAGTATTCAGCATTGGCTTTTATAATCTAAACCTTGTTTTTATGTACCCCCTTTTATAAATTTTGTTTGTTGTCCTATTATTACTTTTATACAAATTGTTTGTTTAGCTCTCTGTGTGTGTGTGTGTGTGTGTGTGTGTGGTGTGTGTGTGTGTGTGTGTGTGCGTGTGTGTGTGTGTGTGTGTGTGTGTGTGTGTGTGTGTGTGCTATATTGTATTGTAATTTAATTCTTATGATGTATTTACTGTATATTGTCTTATTGTCTCTATTTGTATATGTGTTTTATGTGCATGCCAGACAAAGAATTTCTTTATGTTTTAAAGACAATAAATATTTTGATTGATTGATTGATTGTACCCAAGTTACGTTTAATGGTATTTATTGGCTGAAAAATGGCTGGCGGCAAAAGGGTTAATGTTCTTGTTATCAATGTAAAGCGCACTGAGCTAATGAAAGAAAGAGCGCTATATAAATTCCCATTATTATTATTTTTAGTGGACGTGTGGCTGGCACTATAGTCTCTCCCTGTGGGGATACCAGGGGGGGGGGGGGGGTGTCTTTCGTATAAATAGTTCCCCCACATTCTGGAAGTTCTGTGCTTGTAACTTCCTTTAATCTGCCACTCTCTTTGACTCTGCCTTTTCCCTTTGCTTTCTATCATCTACTATATTGGTCCATTCTCTTGCCTTTTTATTTTCTTCAAAAAAATCTTACAAATAATTGTTCTCCCTTGAGCTCCGCCGAAATCGGAATGTGTCGGCTGTACGTAGCGAGGAGACCAGTGAAACCTGAAAACTGGACACATACGTGCTTTACCCATTATGGCCATATAATGGCTTGGGAACACAGAAGAAGAAGAAGAAGTATAAGGAGATCAGGGCCGATTGAGGGGTGTTTCCTCTCTGATACCCTCTAATGTCCTTCTCTCCGTAGAGTTTCATTGCACTAGGTTCACCAAGCGCGGGGTGGGGGTGGGGGTGTTAAAATTGGGTTGAAGCGGGGGGGAAAGAGGAACATGTCTGATGATCGAGATTTTTGTTGTTAAATTGTTGGTATTTGGTATATTCTAGTCTCTGTGAAATTCGGGCTTCTCCCCCCCCCCCCCCCCCCCCTCCTCCGGAGAGTGCGTCACCGCAAGCGCAGCGACTACCCAATAAATGATAAGAGGCAGGCTACCACAGGTAGGCCTCAGTTGGAAAGCACGCAAACGAGCCCACTACTTAGGTTTTACAAGACCACAACTATAGCACTCTTTCGAAATGAAAACGGAAGTAACAGACGAGTTGTGTGCCCGTTAGGACACTTAGTTCCGGTTAGGAAATGCTGTAAACACGGCATGGCTGCTCCGTAATTGAAATAGAGGGGTGTTTAATTGCTCAGTTATCAGTTTGTAGATTTAATAATATTAAGTCCTGTATCATGTTTTATTCTTAAAGTGTTGACTATAAACAGTTATGTTCTTATTTGTTTACTTGATACGACCACATTAATACCCCAAGACTTGAAGACAAGAACAAAATATAGTTGTTGTTTAAGGTAGGTAACTTCCATTTTTTAATTCTAATTTTGAACCGGAACTACCCCAAACAGACTTCAAGACGAGACAGTAGGGAAAGATAACCCCAAAAGACCGAATTATGAGACAGTACTATAGCAGAGTAAATCCTAACGTTGCATATCACACCTGCCTGGGTTATGGCTGGGGGGTGGGGGTGGGGGTATGGGGAATATTCCCTTTCCCCCGCCTCAACATAATTATACCACCCACCCCTCCCCTACAGCACCACTCTTTTTTTTCTTCAAAGTAGCTGACTCGAGCATACTTAAAGACCCCGCACGTCACGTGTCAAAATCACGGTTTTTCACGTGTTTTCCCTCTTATAGCTGGTAAGAAATCTTCCAAGCATAAGAGGGAATGTGACACGTGACGTGGTTATTTTATTTTAAAGACCCCCCACGTCACGTGTCACATTCCCTCTTATGCTGGGAAGATTTCTTAAGATTTCTTACCAGCCATAAGAGGGAAAACACGTGAAAATCGTGATTTTGACACGTGACGTGGTGGGTCTTTAAAGACCCCGCACGTCACGTGTCAAAATCACGGTTTTCACGTGTTTTCCCTCTTATAGCTAGTAAGGAAATCTTCATAGTGTAAGAGGGAATGTGACACGTGACGTGCGGGGTCTTTAACACTCTTGTCTGCTTTTTCGGGGCGGGGGACATCCTATAATAATAACAATAATAATAATTAAGGTACTGGTACAGTGTCAATTTAATTACCGACCTTTTTCTTTTCCGTGTAAATTCCCTGTGTAAAGAATAATGTATTATCAATTCAAGTACTTTGCAATCCGAAAATCAAAGTGCTGTCCTGTCAGTGTTTCTTTGTCTGTCTCAGTGTTTGAGTGTGTAAGCTTATAATGTATGCCTTAAATCAGGTGGGGGGGGGGGGGGGGCGAAAAGACCTCGGCATGAACCAAACAGTGCAATGCAATAAGTCAGTAGTGGGGTGGGGGTGGGGGTTCGCTTAGAAGTGTGTAGGGCTGTTCCTGCAAAATGCATATTGCAGTTTAGGGGAAGACGGGGTAAAAAGCGCATGGGCGGGTAAGAAGCCCACCCCAATTATCTCATGAAATAAAGAAAATGTCAGTCAAATTTGCCCATGAGACGAATGCTAGACATTAACGCTCGTCTCATGGGCAAAATGAGACTGAAATTTGCTTCATTTCATGAGATAATTGGGGTGGGCTTCTTACCCGCCCATGCGCGTTTTACCCCGTCTTCCCCTATGAATGCACAGTTTTTATTCTACACACACGCACGCACGAGAGAGAGAGAGAGAGAGAGAGAGAGAGAGACAGACTTGAAAACTTTATTACGCAAGAATTGAGATTTTAGGCCAGGCCTATTTGCTTACAATCTGTCCTTGAGACAGAAACAAGACTAATAGTACAGAACGATAAGGCAAACAGATAATTAATTATATGAACATGCATGATGATACGAGACATCAAAGTAAACAAAATTAGAGCAAAATAATATACACAAATAGCTAACAAATAGGGGGGGGGGGGGGGGGACAAGAAAACGAGAGAGAGAGAGAGAGAGAGAGAGAGAAGAAGAGAGAGAGGAGATTGGCAGAGAGAGTAAAACAAAAAGAGAGAAACACGGTGCGATTGGCATACATAATGAGAAGGCATCACGAAAAGAGAGACAGAGAGACGGAGCGATATAGACAGACTGAAAGAGACAGACATACGAGAGAGAGAGAGAGAGAGAGAGACACAGACCGACAGACAAGAGAGAGACAGAGACGGAGAAAGAGACGGAGCGAGATAGACAGACTGAAACAGACAGACAGACAGGAGTTTGTAAAGTCGGTAACACGTCATACTGATAGTCTAGCCTTGATCGGGTTTAAGTCCCAGTGCGTGTCAGTGGCCTTGCTATGTGTCGAAGGCCCCACCACTATAATAATATAATGCGGTCACCCCGTTCTTTTTGCAGCGTCATGAAATTCTACTACAGGTAAAAACCAACGCTTGAAATAGTCTTCTGGCACAGGTGACTGACTTTACAGAAGTGACTGACTTTACAGATAGCCTATTAGTAATACAGACAGGATCTAACCTTGATTTTTAGCCGGCCGGTTTCTTGCTCATACCAGCTGAAAAGTGTAACTGACGGCTCAGCTGATTTATAGCTCAAGAACAATTCGGTGAACTAGTAATAGGGGAAGACGGGGTAAAAAGCGCATGGGCGGGTAAGAAGCCCACCCCAATTATCTCATGAAATGAAGCAAATTTCAGTCTCATTTTGCCCATGAGACGAGCGGTAATGTATAGCATTCGTTTCATGGGCAAATTTGACTGAAATATTCTTTATTTCATGAGATAATTGGGGTGGGCTTCTTACCCGCCCATGCGCGTTTTACCCCGTCTTCCCCTACTGTTAATGGTAGAGGTTTAAAATCGGTGAAATTGCATATAGTGACATGCACGTTAACGCCCTTTATCGTGAGTGCATGGAATACACTCGTGGTGCATAATTATCTCTGTCTCTGTCTCTGCCCCCCTGTCTCTGTCTGTCTGTCTGTCTCTCTCTCCCTCTCTAACTTATTCCTTTATCGTCATTAAAGATCATTTTGACTTGACTTGACTTGACTTGACTCTCTGTATGAGAGACACAGAGAGTGTGTGTCACAGTGTGTGCGTGTGCGTGCGTGCGCGCCGTATGGGCGTTTGTGTGTGTGTGTCTGTGCAGGTATGCGTGTGCGTGTGTCTGCGTCTGTGCAGTGTGCCAGTCTGTTGTTTCCCGGCAACCGTGACTCCCAGACAGCTACAGAGAAAGCTCCTGCTATTCTATAGAGTGCTGGGTTAAGATTTATAGTTCATAGTGGAAATGCCTTAGGCTTACCCAGGGTACATCCCCACTCTCTCTCTCTCTCTCTCTCTCTCTCTCTCTCTCTCTCTCTCTCTCTCTCTCTCTCTCTCTCTCTCTCTCTCTCTCTCTCTCTCTCTCTCTCTCTCTCAGCCAAATGCCGGATAACTAGCGTTGGCGGGAAAGTTCCTTCAAAGGCCAAGCATAAATCCCTTTGGTTGCAGTTCTTGTAAGAGCCAGCTCTGTATGCTTTTGTTTATGGTGGAAATACCTTGCCCAGGGTATATCCCCACTCTCTCGGCGAATAGGCCTATATGTAGCCAGGACAGCTAGTGTGGGAAAGTTCCTTCAGAGTCCGAGCCTAAATCCCTTTGGTTGCAGTTCTATGCTTTTGTTTATAGAGGAAACTGATGATATTCATACCTCGCCCGCGATAGCCACCCAACCCCCCCCCCCCCCCCCCCCCCCCTCCATCTCCCTCTCTCTCTCTCCCTCTCTTTCATTGGATGTTGTTGTTTTTAATTGTTGTTTATTTTGATATTTTCGTTTACCACAGGGCTGGGTGTAAAAAGTATGTATACTTACCTCATTACCCTGTATAAATAAAATTTCGTTCGTTCATTCTCTCTCTCTCTCTCTCTCTCTCTCTCTCTCTCTCTCTCTCTCTCTCTCTCTCCAAAAGAGCACAAGGCAGCTAGAGTTGGGGCAAGTCCTTCGAAGTCCAACTAATCCCTTTAGCTGCAGCCGACTCAAGAGACAGCTCTGTAGGGGAGACCGGGGCTGGTCCGCCCCGCCCCCTGGGGCAGGTCCGTCATTTCGTTTTTATTACTAAAGTGCTTTGCTCTAGGTTAATTTAGAGCATGCGATAGCCTCATCCTTCCTCCCGCCATGTCCTGTGGAAATGTGGAGGGTGTGGATCAAATTGAAAAAAAGTTGAGCCCCCCAAAAATTGGGATTTTCGCTATAAAAAAATGTTTGTAACAAATGAATCCACGATTTAATTTTGGTTTTCATGGTGGGTTTTTTTTAATATGAAGAATTTTTTTTAGGTTTTGGTATTGAAAGGATGCTTAGTAATTGAAGATGTGTGATTCTGGGTTTTATTAAGCATTTCTAAGCATAATGATGGGGGGGGGGGGGGGGGGGGGGGGTGGGGGGGGGGGGGGGAAGGTGATGGGGGGACTTGCCCAGCTTAATTTAAGGCAAGTATGCCTATGTAAGGTTGGGGCGTACTTTGAGCAGCGTGCAGAAAAGAAGAAAAAACCTCTTTTGTGCTTTAACTGAATTTTCTATTTTCGTAACGGATGTTGTCAATGCATTCACTTAACTATTGGTCTAAAAAAAAAAAAAGGAGCTTCTATTTCAGCTACCTTATTACCATTTATGATAACGAGAAAAGTCGTGAAAAGTAGCCGGACCAGCCCCGTTCTCCCCTACTTACAGGCCTAATACCATTTTGTGACGCGACCTTGGGAGATGGGACACACCCTCTGGCATGTCTTTTCCAACTCACCAGACTTATAGGTTCGATAAAATATTTGTTAAAAAGGGTCAACATTTGACCGATATCCATCTTACATGTACCCGGAAGAAACCCACGTGTTCTGTCGGCTCTGTAGCGAAGTGCCCCCTTCTACATGTGTCCCCCATCTCTATGTGTCCCTGTGTCTATGTGTCACCAATTTCGTTTCCATGTGTCCCAATCTCTATGTGTCACCACTCTCTATGTGTCACCAATTTCGTTTCCATGCGTCCCTGTCCCTATGTGTCTCTGTCTCTGTGTCCCCATCTCTATGTGTCCCTGTCTCGTATGTGTCACCAATTTCGTTTCCATGTGTCCCCATCTCTATGTGTCACCAATCTCTATGTGTCACCAATTTCGTTTCCATGCGTCCCTGTCCCTATGTGTCTCTGTCTCTGTGTCCCCATCTCTATGTGTCCCTGTCTCGTATGTGTCACCAATTTCGTTTCCATGTGTCCCCATCTCTATGTGTCACCAATCTCTATGTGTCACCAATTTCGTTTCCATGCGTCCCTGTCCCTATGTGTCTCCCTGTCTCTATGTGTCACCAATTTCGTTTCCACGTGTCCCCATCTCTATGTGTCACCAATCTCTATGTGTCACCAATTTCGTTTCCACGTGTCCCCATCTCTATGTGCCCCTGTCTCTATGTGTCACCAATTTCGTTTCCACGTGTCCCCATCTCTATGTGTCACCAATCTCTATGTGTCACCAATTTCGTTTCCATGTGTCCCCATCTCTATGTGTGTCCCCTTGTCCACTCTATGTGTCACCAATCTCTATGTGTCCCCAATCTCTATGTGTCACCAATCTCTATGTGTCCCCACCATGTGTCACCAATCTCTATGTGTCACCAATCTCTATGTGTCACCAATCTCTATGTGTCACCAATCTCTATGTGTCACCAATTTCGTTTCCACGTGTCCCCATCTCTATGTGTCCCTAAGTCTATGTGTCACCAATTTCGTTTCCACGTGTCCCCATCTCTATGTGTCCCTGTCTCTATGTGTCACCAATTTCGTTTCCATGTGTCCCCGTGTCTATGTGTTCCCCGTATCTATTTCAGTGTCCCCATATCTACTAATGTGTCCCTGTCTCTATGTGTCACCAATTTCGTTTCCATGTGTCCCCGCGTCAATGTGCCCCCCGTCTCTATTTCAGTGTCCCCGTGTCTATGTCCCAGTGTCTTTATGTCCCTATGTCTTTGTGTCCCTGTGTATATGTGTGTCCCCATCGTGTAGGCCTAATCATATATCTCCGTTTCTATGTGACACGCTGCATCTTAAACATAATCCAAAACCCTAATCCTATAATGCAAAACCCTAATCCTATCCCTAACCCTATAATCCAAATCCTATCCCTAGTATCCAAAATCCTAATCCTAGCCCTATTATCCAAAACCCTAATCCTATCCCTATAATCCCAAACCCTATAATCCAAAACCCTAATCCTATCCCTATAATCCAAAACCTTAATCATATAATCCAAAACCATACTCCTATCCCTAACCCTATAATCCGAAACCCTACTCCTATCCCTAACCCTATAATCCGAAACCCTACTCCTATCCCTAACCCTATAATCCGAAACCCTACTCCTATCCCTATAATCCGAAACCCTAATACTATC
>CM065699.1:38169959-38192459 GCA_017654935.2 Phymorhynchus buccinoides
GATATGCTATAGAAAAGAAGTGGTAAGCATTCTATTCTATTTATGTGCACTGATTATTTGTGTGTGTGTGTTTTTGACTTGAACACTTTTGGTACCAGAACCGGAGTTTATGCCTACTAACCCTTTTGTCTATTTTTAGTAGGAAACCTATGGGCCGCAATCTTGCACTATTTTTAGTAGGAAACCTATGGGCCGCAATCTTGCACTTTATGATACCATTCCTTTCCAGGTGTTGGATGGAGAGTGATGTTGGATTGATCACCTTTTATGTTTTACTGATCTCAGTTTGTTAACTGAAATTCAGTTTATTTATTAACTACATGTAGTGCTATTGTACAAGGGAAGCCTTCAAGCCGGTTGGGATTCACTAATTCCCTGCCGACTGAAGCCCCTTGTCTCTAAGCCATAGAGATCTACATCCACCTTCTCCTGTGATTATCAGCAGGGCATCGTGGGCCGGATGATCATCCCGGACTCCACCAAGCACCAAGACGGGTCCGTCGCCAAGACAACCCGCACCCAGAATCCGCGAGGAGACCACGCCTGAACCGTGCCATCCCGCGAAGCCGTAACCGGAACGACTGGGAGCTACTCTCACCTGACGAGCAAGCCCAGAACTTCAAACAGCTAAGTCTACCTGACTGCGCCAATCATTTGAACTTTCCTACGGACACCGAACATAATTAGTAACCCTTCCGGCATGGGGCGAACCTTATAGAAAGACAAAAGTCTTGTGAATCCTTTCGGATTTCATTGTTTTTTATTCATATTTTGTTTTGGCGCCATTGAGCTGCTTTATTATTATTGTTGCATAATCTTATGCAGATTTTGGGAGTAAATAAAATACAAGTGTCAAATAATCCTGAACCCTTTGGTCAGACTGATGAGAGTGGGAGTCTTGTAATTTCATGTAAAACCCTACTTCTCTCTGTCTGCCATTTAGAGCAATTCAACCACTTGTATTTCTTACAACCATCTGACGAGCCAGAACCCGGGCACAAATATAAATTTATTAGATGAAAAGGGGCCGGGAAAGTTGCTCATCTCCCATACCCTAGAGAAGTGGGCTAAAGGCAAATTATCTAAAGTCTTCCCTAGAGACTTAGCCTTTTAACCCATTACCTCGTCACATCTAATTGGGGGCTCGCGTCCGGGATATTTTTTTTCATAAAGTCTAACAAATTTCAATTCAAACGGTAGTTCCTTTTCAAAACTTATCTTGTGTCCACTGGGAAAGTTATTGTGATTTGGTTCACTGTGTTTTGATTTGATTTGTTTGAATGCTATTTATGACTTTATTTTGATGTGCATGCTATTTCTGTTTAGGCTGAAATAGTTAAGTGTTGTTTGATACATTCAACTCAGCAGCTTTGTTTTTATTTTGAATAGTTGTATTTACAACCATGGCTGAGATTGTTAAACTTAGGAGGGAACTTAAAGAATGGGGAGAATCTCTAGGATTGTCAGGCCAAGAGTTAGCCAATTTTGTCATATCTGAATATGACAAAGATAAAGCTCGCGAGACTCAAGAGGCTGATAAAGTCCGCGAGGAGGCTCAGAAAGACAAACAGAGAGCCCATGAGGCTCAAGAGGCTGATAAAGTCCGCGAGGAAGCTGAGAAAGACAAACAGAGAGCTCATGAGGCGCAAGAGGCTGATAAAGCTCGCGACACTCAGGAGCAAGAGAAAATCCGTACTCATGAGTTAAGGCAGAGACAACTAGTGCAGGATGCCAAAAATAAAGAACTCGAACTTGAGGCCACTGAGCGAGAAAAGGCGCGAGACCATGAGCTAGCTATGAAGCAGCTTGAAAACTCAGCAGACTCTGAGACTGCTGCCCCTCAAAATTTTCACCCTCCCATTCATACCTCAGCCATGACCTTCACATTGGAGGCATTCAATGAGGCAACCGAGTCTATCGATGCATTCCTCGATAGATTTGAAAGACTGGCCCAGGAATTTGAGCTTGCTCCGGAAAAGTTCAACCTCAAGCTTGCCCAAAGTCTCAGGGGTGTGGCTTATGAGGTATACAGTAAACTTCCGTCAAGCCAAATTACCGACTACCCAGCTTTGAAAGAAGCCCTGCTCAACAGATACGAGTTGACAGCTGATGCCTACCGGAAAAAGTTCCGGTCAACCAGAAAAGGTAGGGGAGAGTCCTATGCCCAATTTTCAGATAGACTGGGGAACTATCTGACTAAATGGGTGTCGCTTTCTGCCAAATCAGAGTCCTATGAGGATCTCAGGGAACTGATGGTTGGCGAGCAACTGCGCGAAACCATGTCCCCAGAGTTACGCACCTTTACTGCCGAACAAGGTGCCACAACTCTGGCTGACCTCATCCAGCTAAGTGATAGGTACACTCTAGCCCATGATGAACCTAGCGCCCCTAAAAGGCCAAAACTACAGCAAGTAGTTGGGTCCACTGCTTCACAGCAGAGCAGGTTTAACCCCAACTCCAACAGTGGGTCAAACGGTTCTACCCATGAACGACAACCACTGGGACAACCCTTATTCTGCTCATACTGCAAGTCGAACACCCACAATCGGGATGACTGCAGGAAACTTGCTTACAAGCGGCAAAATGTTGCAACTATGCAAGTCGTCTCGACTTCGCAGAATTGCACAAACCCCTCCCCAGTACAGTGTCCAGGCACACCGTCAGTCGTCGGACAGGCGACTGTCAACAACATCCCTGTTCAGTGTCTCTATGACACTGGACTGTCATGCGACGCAATTGTCTGTGGATCCCTAGTCCCCGCGTCAGCATACACGGGAGACTTCATCTCTCTGCAAGGCCCTGATGCTTCAATCCCCCCATCCACTTTGCCAGTCGCCATAATCAATGTCGACACCAGATATGTTAAGGGACCCATCAAGGCAGTGCTCATGGACAGTCCTGTCTATGACCTCATACTGGGATCACAGTATGTGTTTTTAGGGCACCCCTCTCAACCTGCTATTGTTTCAGCAGGATTCCCTTCTCCCCAATCCACAAACCAACTCCCTCCCTCCTTCCCAAAGAGCAAATCTCCCTCAGCAGGGAAGAAACCTCTCAACGCGGCAAACCAAATTGCCGCGCGAGCCAATCCAGATTGTCCCAAGTCCCCAAGTCCGCCACAACTTGGAAAATCCTTCCCAAGGAATGTCCGCCTAACGACCCAAGACCACTCGCCACAGGTACCTCAGGTGAAAGGCAGCACTGTACCCGCAAACACCCACCGAAGGTACTATCGGGACAGGCCGCCGCACGTACAGCCGTCACCTACCCCTCCCTTTCAGCGAGTGGCAGTCGACTTGGTCGGGCCTCTACCTCAACGGAAGAAGAAATTCCGGTATATAGTCACCGTGGTCGACATATGTACCATGCAGTGCGATGCCGCCCCAATCTCCTCACTTGATGCTAGTCAGATAGCCACGGCACTCAAAGCCATTTTCGCCCGAATCGGCCTACCAAACCACATCATCAGCAATGATGAATCCAGGCTAAAGGGGAAACTCAGGCAAGAGGTGTTTGCTATTCTGCAATCAACCTTGGGACAACTCAACACAGGATTGCCGCACCAACCTCAGTCGGAATCCATTCCACTGATCTCTAACCCACCTGCTCCTTTGAACTCTGTGTTGCGACCAGATGTTCCACCATTCCAGCCGACCCAGTCTCCCCACTAATTTGTCCCTGTCGCCCAAGTCGAAAGTGGAGTCGGAGTTCCACAGGAAGATTCCGGTACCAGAATCTTTTCTTCGGGGGGCCTCTGTGACGTAAGTGTCCCGCGCGACCCACTTTCTTTATTTCTTATCTACACCCCCCCCCCCCCCCCCTCTCCCCTCCCCCCCCTCGCCTTTACATTTCTCTGTCCAGCCACCAAGTTAATTGCCCCGCTGCTTCAAACGAACGCCGCGGAAGGGCGTTATCTCTTTCTCCCCGGTCGGCACGTACCATCTACCGAGGTTACCTCCCTTCACCCCCCCCCCCCCCCCCTTTTCTACCGGCTCATCACAAGAAAGTGACAACCGAGGTTATTTCCCTTTGAAGATGGTTTTGCTTTTCCAATCACAAGGTTAGGAATGTCAGGAATGTGCTAAGGATGGAATAGGCGCGTGATTGTTCGGTACATTTAGAACAGCAATCTTGTGACGTGTGGACTGTAATACACCAATAGCAGGCTTTCATTGTTTGAAAGTGAAGGCTATAATTGGAGTGGTGAGAAAAAGTTGTCACACAAGATGCTGAAACGTAGCTAGAGCAACACTCACAACCAGTCATCATAAGCCCACTAGTAAGTATTATTGATGGCAGGTGATTGAGATCTTGTGTGTTTGACTCTAGTTTTGATCTAGATCCTATGTTCAATGATGAATAAGGAGTAGATAGATATGTTATAGAAAAGAAGTGGTAAACATTCTATTCTATTTATGTGCACTGATTATTTGTGTGTGTGTGTTTTTGACTTGAACACTTTTGGTACCAGAACCGGAGTTTATGCCTACTAACCCTTTTGTCTATTTTTAGTAGGAAACCTATGGGCCGCAATCTTGCACTATTTTTAGTAGGAAACCTATGGGCCGCAATCTTGCACTTTATGATACCATTCCTTTCCAGGTGTTGGATGGAGAGTGATGATGGATTGATCACCTTTTATGTTTTACTGATCTCAGTTTGTTAACTGAAATTCAGTTTATTTATTAACTACATGTAGTGCTATTGTACAAGGGAAGCCTTCAAGCCGGTTGGGATTCACTAATTCCCTGCCGACTGAAGCCCCTTGTCTCTAAGCCATAGAGATCTACATCCACCTTCTCCTGTGATTATCAGCAGGGCATCGTGGGCCGGATGATCATCCCGGACTCCACCAAGCACCAAGACGGGTCCGTCGCCAAGACAACCCGCACCCAGAATCCGCGAGGAGACCACGCCTGAACCGTGCCATCCCGCGAAGCCGTAATAGGAACGACTGGGAGCTACTCTCACCTGACGAGCAAGCCCAGAACTTCAAACAGCTAAGTCTACCTGACTGCGCCAATCATTTGAACTTTCCTACGGACACCGAATATAATTAGTAACCCTTCCGGCATGGGGCGAACCTTATAGAAAGACAAAAGTCTTGTGAATCCTTTCGGATTTCATTGTGTTTTAACCATATTTTGTTTTGGCGCCATTGAGCTGCTTTATTATTATTGTTGCATAATCTTATGCAGATTTTGGGAGTAAATAAAATACAAGTGTCAAATAATCCTGAACCCTTTGGTCAGACTGATGAGAGTGGGAGTCTTGTAAATTCATGTAAAACCCTACTTCTCTCTGTCTGCCATTTAGAGCAATTCAACCACTTGTATTTCTTACAACCATACGAGCCAGAACCCGGGCACAAATATAAATTTATTAGATGAAAAGGGGCCGGGAAAGTTGCTCATCTCCCATACCCTAGAGAAGTGGGCTAAAGGCAAATTATCTAAAGTCTTCCCTAGAGACTTAGCCTTTTAACCCATTACCTCGTCACAGTAGGGTGAACTAAGTATAAAATTAAATGTTTAACCCTTTCACCGCCAATGTCACATTTTTGCACCATAATGATTTATCACCCATGCCATTAAAGCTCTTGAAATCAGGGTCTATTATTCAATTATCTTGTGTTCCTAAATTCAGACAGTAAGGATTGACCCTATTCTAAGTGTGTCACAGAGAAATCACACAATATTGCAGACAAAATCTTTTCTGTAGCCAAATAAGTTTAATGGAAAATTTTGGCTCAAAGATGGCTGGCGGTGAAAGGGTTAAGGAGAAACGACTGTTAACATAATTATAACTGTCGACCCCCGGGTTCCATTTTTTGTTTTTCAATAATTTAATGACGGTAACCTTGGATTGAAAAGGGGCAATCATTTTTATCAGAAGCCCAGTCATCTGTATCAGAATACTTTTAATTCAGTGATTGTTTTCAGAATCAGGTTTAAGATCTAGCTATTACATATTTTAATCAGTCAAAATAAAATAGGTCATTTCGACCCAGACACTTTTCAGTTTTGCTGTCCCATCTTCTGGGCCGTACAGTGGCGTTGCTCCCACGCCGCTCACTGATTCCGAATCCCAACTCGCAACCACACCCCGGCCCGTTCAGGTAGAAGAATCCGAGACCAGCAGTCCAAGGGGAGCGAATCTATGTTAGGCCGTCAGGGGGCAACCAACCGAGGAGACACTGCACTGCTGCTGAGTCACTTCGGTGGAGTTCAGTGGAGCCTGTTCAGTACACCACCTACTAAGCCCCCTACTGACGACACTATTCTCTTAGTCGCGGAGCCAGCGTGAGTGAGGTCCTCCCCCGAGGGCGCCACCACGACCGTCCACTGACAGCTCCCCAGAACACACTGCTCCCCATGACTTTGACCCGAACGCACCAAGGCATAGACTGGATTGGAAACCGAAACTGAGGTCACCATGAGAGCAGGGCATGCAAAGCCACAGAATTTGAGACATTTTTTCTTTTTAATGATTGATGGAAAATGAGGCGGGTGACTATGATGATGATGATATAGAGTTCCGTATCGGTCTGATACTACATGACAGGACTGTATTCTACGCTTCCTTTCATAATAATATCCCAGCGTTAACCAGGCCTGAGAACTACAGACACCTGCAGTGTTGGTCTTGACATTAGAGCAGAATCGCATCCGTTAAGCGGATGAACCTCGACTGTGTGGTTTCAGTCTTCCCATTGAGCCTATAGCCACTCACTCTGGGTAGGAGTCGCCGAGTCGGCCCAGGATCGAAAAAACCCTCGCCTCAGATGGGATTCGAACTCGTGACCTCCCAGCCAGTAGCCCGCGACGCTAACCGGGCCACTACGGCAAGGCGGATGACCCAGACAAAATGTAATAATATATCACACAAAGGCCAAAAGCGGGGCCTACACATGTTATTCGCCTAGACAGACATTTACAGAGATAGCAGTTTGAGGTAAATAAGCCTAATCGTGGCCATGAGTCATTCGATTGACACACTCGAGTAGGCTTAATTAAGCAGTATTCTTAGAATCGACAGATCTGTCTGTCTTTCTGTCTCTGTCCCTCTCTCTCTCTCTCTCTCTCTCTCTCTCTCTCTGCCTTTCTGTCTTTGTCCCCCTCCCCCTCTCTCTCTATCTTTTGAATCATCCAGTCAATTATTATAACCTACACTGCTGATTAGCAGATTAATTCACTGATTTGGTGATGTGCGTATAACTGCTTGATTACTTCAGGAAATAATTATTTTTCACCTTTGTAATTACACTAAAAGGGACGGGTGGTGTGTTTTTTATGTTTAAAAAGGTGAATAACGCGTGGTCGTGGTCGCGCATTGTTGCAGCTTCAAGATTCTACCAGGCCAAACCCGAGCTGAGGTCAAGGTCAAGGACAACCCCCAAAAAGGGTCAAGTCAGGTCAGGTCAGGTCAGCCATCAAAATGACCTTTGCGGTGCCTGACCTGCACGCGGTGCAGACGCGGGTCGTCTTCTGCCTGGTCTTCCTCTGTCTGGCACTGGGCAAGCTCCTGTGTATGTGCTTCCCCCCTCTGGCCCGGGCCGTGGAGGCAGAGATGAAGGTAGGTGCTTTAAGTAGTAGTAGTAGTAGTAGTAGTAGTAGTGGGGGACTGGCTCATAAGCCTAGGCCTCGCGGCCTATCAAGTGTCCCCTTCCTTCTTTTTGTACATTTATTATAGTTGCGCATACGCATTATAATTTTGATATGTTCATTCATCATATTCAAAAAACATTTGTTTACATTTTTGATTGCTGTCCAGAAGACTTTTAAATACATTAGTACTAGGTGAACATTTATGTTGAGTAGGAAGAACATTCCAAAACTGTGCAGTTCTGTTAGTCAGTGCATTTTTTCTCATATTAGTATTGCTATGGCCCAAAGGAAATAAAAAGAAGAAGGGACAATTAAATGACAAAGGACATGGTTTATTTGCTATTATCTACAACGGGAGCTTCCTTATTCCATAGACTATTTGAGTGTCTTTGCTTATTCATAGGCTGGGGACCACCAGCGCGCGCATTCAGTAGGGCCGCCATTTTTTGTCGCCAGTGTTGTCTGCTTCTCCACTGCGTCCTGTGTTATTAAATTGGCCGCCGATTCATTAGGCCTACATCGATTTAACGACTGCAAGCTGAAATAATAAGCTTCAGTGTTGTTGGAAGTGATTAAAGGTAAGCGTTCATACCATTCATTTGATGCAAAACGTGTTCTGAGACCTTGTTGCTAACTGAGTTCCAAAGCCTCCAACAATCCGCCGGACAAAACGGCGGGTTGGACAAAACGGCGCCCGATTTTGAACCGCCGTTTTGTCCAAATGAAAGTTGGAGTTATAACAAGCGCGAAATCGCAATAGTTTGTGGCACGCGGTCTATTTTTACCACTCCAATCATGAGTTACCTCCCCTGGATTTTCAATAATTTTAATCTGTAAACCAGAATGTTATCTCTGCACCATTTCGTAACTTTTTATATCTTTTGGAAAACATTTAAAACTATGTATCCTACTTATACTCATCAAAAGAAGCACCGCATACTCGTCGTGTCTGTTGTAGTGTCTGTATTACGTATGTTTATTATTTTGTACGCTTTTAAAATACATCATTTTAAAGAGCGGCCTCAATTAATTTTGACGTGTAGCCTCGATTTGAAGTGCGACAATTTTGGAACGACAGACCGACCGACAGACAGACCGACCGACCGACCGACCGACAAAGTGAGTTATAGGTTTGTGGCTTGAGCCACAAACAAAAACTCATTCTTGACAAGTTCTCTTTTTTTTATTTTTTAAATCTTTGTTAAATAAAATGAATAACAAGCTGACCACTGACACTGGTCACTTTGGCCTAATTTTACAGTTCGAATGCTAATTAGTGTATTAGTAGATCATATGAACAATTGTTGATGTGGTTGACCAGTGGTCAGTGTCACTGACCAGTGGTCACTTTGGCCTATTTTCACTGTTTGACTGCAAATTAGTGTATTAGGAGTTCAAATGAACAATTTTGATGTTTGACCAGTGGTCAGTGTCACTGACCAGTGGTCACTTTGGCCTATTTTCACTGTTTGACTGCAAATTAGTGTATTAGGAGTTCAAATGAACACATTTTGATGTTGACCAGTGGTCAGTGTCACTGACCAGTGGTCACTTTGGCCTATTTTCACTGTTTGACTGCAAATTAGTGTATTAGGAGTTCAAATGAACACATTTTCATGTCGTTGACCAGTGGTCAGTGTCACTGACCAGTGGTCACATTGGCCTATTTTCACTGTTTGACTGCAAATTAGTGTATTAGGAGTTCAAATAAACAAATTTTGATGTCGTTGACCAGTGGTCAGTGTCACTGACCAGTGGTCACTTTGGCCTATTTTTATGTGGTTGACCATTGGTCCGTGTCACTGACTCTCTCCTAATGCACTAATTTGCAGTCAAACAGTGAAAATAGGCCAAAGTGACCACTGGTCAGTGACACTGACCACTGGTCAGCCACATCAAACCTTGTTCATTTGAACTCCTAATACACTAATTTGCAGTCAAACAGTGAAAATAGGCCAAAATGACCACTGGTCAATGACACTGACCACTGGTCAATGACATCAAAATTTGTTAATTTGAACTCCTAATACACTAATTTGCAGTCAAACAGTGAAAATAGGCCAATGTGACCACTGGTCAACGACATCAAAATGTGTTCATTTGAACTCCTAATACACTAATTTGCAGTCAAACAGTGAAAATAGGCCAAAGTGACCACTGGTCAGTGACACTGACCACTAGTCAACCACATCAACAATTGTTTGTGACTCCTAATACACTAATTAGCATTCAAACGGTAAAATTAGGCCAAAGTGACCAGTGTCAGTGGTCAGCTTGTTATTCATTTTATTTAACAAAGAATACAAAAAAAAGAGAACTTGTCAAGAATGGGTTTTTATAACTCCAACTTTCATTTGGACAAAACGGCGGTTCAAAATCGGGCGCCGTTTTGTCTATAGATAAAACGGCGGATTGTTGAACCGCCGTTTTGTCCAAATCATAATAGAAAATTTGGACAAAACGGCGGTTCTAGCCCCGCCGTTGGAATTTGGACAAAACGGCGGTTAACCTTTTCACCGCCAAAGTCGCATTTTAGCACCACAGTGATTCAAGACCTATGTCACTAAAAGGCATCAAATTGGGGTCTATTATGCAAAGACCCTATTGTCTTAGTTTGGGAAGTAAGGGTAGACCTTATTTTATATCTGTCACAGAAGAATCCCCAATACTGCAGATGGATTTTGTTCTCTATTCAGGTAAATGTAATGGACATTGTTGGCTGAAATGTGACTGGCGGTGAAAGGGTTAACATCGCCACAAGCGCAGTGCCTACCCATTGTTTTGTTGTTGTTGGGGTGGGGTTTTTTTGGGGGGGCGTTGGGGGGTGGTGTGTGTGTGGACAGGGTGAGAAGGGGGGACAGGCTTGGGAAACCTAGCTATCAATTTGGTCATACCACGCAGCTGTATTCTCCCTCCTCTTATATCGACTTGCAACTGCCGTAGGATTTATACGGGCGTAAAAAGCGCACGGGTCAGATGATCTTTTAAGTCCCCATCCGAAGGACTTGACGTTCACTTCGATCTTCTTGTCGAACTGAGAAATTAAAGGGCGAGGCCGGGATCATTCCAGAACCCGGATCACCACTCATGCATTGATGAAATTGGGCAGGCGAAAGTCTGTAACCACTCTGCCACGTCCCTTCCTTGTTCTAAATTTCTTTTATACAGATTGTTTGTGTAATGTGTGTGTGCGTGTGCGTGCGTGCGTGCGTAGTACGTACGTGCGTGCGTGCATGCGTCCCGTGTGTGAAGTTCCAGTAATACTTACTCGCATGCTTTCATATTCATTTTGAACACCAAACATTAATGCTTGATAAATACTGCCGATTATTTTGCTCTCTCTCTCTCTCTCTCTCTCTCTCTCTCTCTCTCTCTCTCTCTCTCTCTCTCTCTCTCTCTCTCTCTCTCTCTCTCTCTTTATCCTTGTCAAATAAAGTTGTCCAGTGTCTCTCTCTCTCTCTCTCTCTCTCTCTCTCTCTCTCTCTCTCTCTCTCTCTCTCTCTCTCTCTCTCTCTGTGTTCAAGGGGGGTATTGTCCGAGGGGGTATTATCCCGGGGGGGTATTGTCCCAGGGGGGAATTGTGCCGGGGTGGGGTGTGAGGGGGGATTTTCGTAGAGGGGGGGGGGGAGATTGCCCTGACACACGCTTCCTTCTTATGTATGTTCAGAAAGTGGAGCCGGACTTCAGGACGAGCAACATCACGTGGACGGGGCTCAAGTTCCTCAGCACGTACCACACCTTGGACATCTTCAAGGTCGTTCGCCAGGGGAGGCCACCCATCGACCTCACGCTCCACTCGCTAGAGGGCGCTGGTGCCACTGTCCGTCTGCTGGACAAAGCGCGGCCCGGGCGACCCCTGGTGGTCAACATGGGGAGCTGTTCCTGACCTCCCTTTGTGCGCGGGCTGGAAGAGCTGGCCAAAATCAAGGTGAGTCTGTGGTTGATGTTACAGTTGTTGATGATAATGATGTGATCATAACGACGACGACGATGTTGATGATAAACTGCTCCTGACCCCCCTCCTCCCCTCTGATGAGCTTGGTTGGCTTGCTGAGCTGGCCAAAATCAGGGTAAGTCTGTGGTTGATGTTACAGTTGTTGACGATGATGATCATGGTCAATGATAATGCTGACGACGACGATGATGATAATAAACTGCTCCTGACACACACACACACACACACACACCCACCACAACCACCCCTGATGAGCTTGGTGGGCTTGCTGAGCTGGCCCAAATCAGGGTGAGTCTGTTGTTGATGTTACAGTTGTTGATGATGATGATCAATGATGATGATGATGACGACAATGATGATGATGATGACAAACTGCTCCTTAACTGCTCGGTTGTTTCCATTTTTCCGTTGTTGCCTTTCTTACTGCAGATTGAGTACTTTATCCTCTATCATTTGCTATATGTAACACTAATTTTCATCCATTTACATAATTAAACACATGCATTCATTATTCAATAATAGTAGAAGATAAAGGCAAGACGGGGAAAAACGCAATGAACCAGGACTGTGACAAATGCTCCGCGGCTGTTGTGTGTACTGCACTACATGGGTGTGTGTGTGGTGGGGTGTCCTATTAGATAATGGCCTTTATCATGACTGCGATTAATTATTCAACAAAGATAATTAGCTGAAAAGGTTAATAAAACACAGCTGAATGTTTTGGTAAGAAAGGCAAGTATGAAAATGCAGGGAGAGCCGATAAATGTAGGGGGTGGTGGCACATCTTGACCTTTACCAAACATTAATCTGCAGGCCAAGTTCTCGTCCGTGGCAGACTTCCTGACCGTGTACCTGAGCGAGGCCCACCCCGTGGACCTCTGGCCCTCCCCAAAGAGCCCCTTCAAGGTGAGCGCCCACGTCTCCCTCCGTGACCGCATCGACGCCGCCTCCATGCTGGCGGAGAGCCGAGGACTCCCTCCGCGGGAGGTTCTGGTGGACGGCATGGACAACCAGATGGGGAAAATCTACGGGGCAGGGCCTCTCAGGGTCCTCGTCATTCACAACGGGGTGGTCAGCTACCTGGGCGGGATAGGGCCGCTGGATTACCACCCAGAGGAAGTTCTGCAGCATTTGCAAGCCATATTATGCTGAAGAAGGGTTGAATTGTAGGTTGTTGGTGGGGTGGGTTTTTGGGGGGTGGGGGGATTGATTCATGAGTAAACTGCATGGGTGCTACTCTTTCAGTTTTACACTGATTTCAGTATTTTTAATTTTACCAGAAACTGAACTTCAGGTTTTTTTGTTCTTAAAAATATTGACCACAAGCAATTTGGGGTGTTTTGAATTTGGTTGTTCTATCTTGGAAGTTTACAAAGGCAATGTAATAATTTTACAAGGCTTATCAGACTCAAACTATCTGTCTGTCTGTCTCGTTATCTCTCTCTCTTAAGTTGCCACCCCCACCCCCCACCCCTGAATCGTCCAACAGGGCTCTGCCCCTATACCCTGCCGGGGCCATGGGTCCCTAGATCCCTGCATTTCATTTTTTTTCATTTGGGGGAGTTGCACCCATGAAACTGTGATATGCAAATAATATTCATAATGTACTTATATGCTTGAGTAGTAGTAGAGTTGGGTTTTTGTTTTGGGGGGGGGGGGGGACAGATTGATTGATAAGTAAACTGTGATATGCAAACTATTCATAATGTACTTAATATATATGCGTTGTTGATTCATTCCATGTGTGGTAACAATCTCACACTCACTTGCTACTATGCCTATGTGATTATGTAGGCCTATATAATAATGCAGTGCGCCCCCCGCATTATTGACATACATATCTGTATTGCTAAAACATTCGGGACCTTACTGGTGATGCACTGCCTCCGGGCATTGTCTCCAGAATCGTTCCCAGCACCATCTTTATATCTACTGATGTCCCATATCATATGTGTCTGTTCCAGACCGGAGGACGTTAAACAGATTTTCTCTCTGCATTATTGACTGTAAGGTACACGAACTCTATGGAATATGACGACATCCCCTTTGCGTCTCCAAAATATCCTAAAACAAAGTAAACGCAAAGACAACACTGACCCTGGAGAAACCCTAGGGAAACACAAAGAACGAAAACTCCGTGTCCCATCCCATAGACCATTATTAAGCCCCTGATACTTCTTCTTCTTCTTCTTCTTCTTCTGCATTCCCAGGCCATATGGCCATAATGGGTAAGGTACGTATGTGTCCGGTTTTCAGTTTTCACTGTTCTCCCCACTGCGTAGACGCATACAGCCGACACATTCCGATTTCGGAGGAGCTCAAAGGAGAACAATTATTTGGCAGAATTGTTTTTGGGGAAAAAGGCAGGAGAATGGGCCAAAATAATAAGTCAGAAAGATAGTAGATGACAGTAAGCGAAGGGAAAAGGAAGAGTCAAAGAGGGTGGCAGATTAGAGGAAGTTACCACAAAGCACATAACTTCCAGAAGGTGGGGGAAACTATTTTTTATGAAATACATCCCCGGAATCCCCACGGGGAGAAACTCGCGGAGGGGGCCGCGGGGTCATCCAGCTCCCGGCCCCGTATGGAGGCACGAGGCATCCACCCACTGCCCTAAGCCACCCGATACACTAATTAACTCATTCAAGTCGTTCCAATCATCAATGTGCGGAATTAATAGAAAGCTGTCAGATTGATGCATTTGCTTCAAGGGAAATAAATCTGTGTGCACACCATACCTTGGTCACTTCTAAACTCGCTTCACTCCCTTAGACCACTATTTTGCCTCTGACTTTGCCTTTGTAGTGGTCTGTTGTGGGGTAACCAAAAATTGCTGTAGAGAAGTTTTCTATATAAACTCTATATATAAAACATTCTGATCTACCACTTCCCCTATGTCTAAACCTGAAGTAAAAACCCGTAATCGTCTTTCATTTCTCCTTTTGTTTATGTCGGTTTTGTGTGTGTGTATGGCTGGAGTGATTTGTGAGTTTTTGAATAATTCAAAATCGTTGCGATGTGAATGAGTTGAATGAGTTAACCTCCCCGATACACTGTACGTTGAAGCTCGTGGCAGTGCTCCACGCAGTGACAGACAGACACTACTCCTGAATGACGAGACGAACCGTAGTCTGGTGGCCCAGAGGGTTCCGATCTGAACACTAAGCTTGTAGTAGTAGTAGGTTCTCACTGCACGGACATGGCCAGACTTTCAACGCCAGTGTTGATGAATGCATGGACAGGGGCGGATCTGGAGGGAGGGGCTGTGTTCCTGGGTTTCTTGTAACCCCCCCCCCCCCTCCCTCTACCCCACGATGTACCATATACAAGGGTGAAAAGTAAAAGAAAATGACTCCATTTTTGCCTTAATAAGTTAATTAATTACTAATTTGCGAAGGTTTTCCGGGGGATTTGCCCCCTGGACCCCCAAAGGGGCACTACCCTGTAACCCGGAACCTATGCAGCTCCCTGGACCCTGAAACTCCCCCCTTACGAATCATTTGGTCCGCCCCTGATGGGTGCTTCTACAAAATCCTGGAAAGGACTTAGGTCTAGGGGGGGGGGGGGGGGGGGGGGAGGAGAGAGAGAGAGATGATTAAGTGAACATTGGACATATTATGGGAGCGAGGGATATTAATTTGGCTTAATTATCATTTACCGAAGTGGCACTACCAGAAAGCCAATATTTTGTTTTTTGTTGTTCCCTTTGCTGTGTACCACGTACACTAAAATAATTACTTTTTTTTAAATTTGAGGACTGTCAGTCTCTATAGTGTGTGTGTGCGTATCAAGTCAGGTCAAGTCACATATAGGCCTATATGAGCTGTTTGTGTGTGTGTGTGTGTGCGTGCGCGCGTGCGTGTGAGAGTGTGTTTGTCCGTGCACGTGTGTGTGTGTATGCGCGCCACGTATATATGAGTTATTTCAACACGTTGTGTGTATGTGTGTGAGAGAGAGTGTGTGTTTGTCCGTGCACGCGTGAGTATGTGAGCGCGCGCGCGTGTAAATGAGTTAGAGCAGAGGCGCGAGCACGTGCATGTGTGTGTATGCGTGCGCGCGCATCATATATGTGTGCGCGCTCGTGTGTGTGTGCATGTGTGTGCTCTATTGCCGAGTAGGCCTATAAGTGTGCACGCTTGAATGTAGTGGAGAATATGTAAATGGGGAAGGGGGGACGAAATGATCTTTATGACATGTTTATTTAATGCGAGTTGATCGATCAATGCTTTATGATTTAAAACAAAAAATAATCTCAACACCTTTCCCAGTATGGATGTTTTGGATGAATAAAGCATTTATGATTGACTAAAAAGTCTACACATTTGATTGAAAATGCATAAACGTTTGATCGATACTGTTTCTCTCTCTCTCTCTCTCTGTGTCTCTCTCTCTCTCTCTCTCTCTCCGTGTGTTTCTTTATCCCTCTCATCATCCCCCTCCTTTCAGTTTCTTCTATTTTTTCTACCTTTGTCGGCTGTCTCTCTTCGTTCATACTGCGCTGCGGTGCGCCGTGTGCACGCGTATTGTGTGTGTGTGAGTGTGTGTGAGTGTTGTAACTGAATGCAACACATGTGTGAACACGGTTGTGTGCATGTGTATTTTGCAGTTTGTTGCGTAGTGAGACACACACGCACGCACGCACACGCACGCATACACACCCACACCACCCCCCACACACACACGCACGCACACACACGTGCACACACACATACACACCCACACGCGCACACACACACACGTTTGAGTCCTGTAGGCTGGAGGAATGGTGCCGGCAGTAAGCTGAGACTTTTTCATTTCTATATATTATATAGACATATATACACTCACACGCTCACACACATTGCATACAGATATAAAATGCTTCCACATGAAAGTGCAACACACAATTAAGGACAGAAAGCATAATTTTCAAAATGTGTTTACTTTATTAATGTTATATATTGTTACACTCGTGCCACTCCTCTATCTTAACGGTGAGCACTTAAAATAAAACACTTGAGTCAGTTGACATATAACAAAATGTTCCACTAGATATCACTATTTTCTACTACAACAAAACTTGTTATTCCGCACAGATGTTCAAATACAACATTTTCCTATTCATTTCTGATTTTCTTAGGACATATTAAAGCCAGATACCATCTTCAGAAAAAGTTTCACAACAATGTGTATTTAAGCCGAATTAAAGGGCTTAATCTGTATAAAACTGAAACGTCTTGAATTCCTTATGCGTTTGTTTTCGTTGCTCGTTTTCTCTTTCATAAATAATTCTCAATAAATAAAACGTGTTAAAAAAAATCTCATGCTGTTTTGCCTTGGAATGTTTTGGCAAACAAAGACTAGAACGATTTATTCTAAAGCTGCATTACCAACCACGAAAAATAAAAAAGAATAATTGTAGGCCTACCCATAGCCCCCTTCCTTTCCATTCATCTCCCATTTATACCTGCTGGCAAACAGAGTCAAACAAATGAAATAATGTCAGTGTCATTATCTGACTTGGCCATTCCAATTCAGAACTACAACTCAAAATGTTTACTTTAGGGAATCTGAAGGCAAACCGTAACGCTTTTCTCTTCAGCGCTATCACATTGAAGAATTAGTAGATCCGCGTTTAAAAAAAACAAATAATCATAATTGTGACCCGACACGACGAAAGGGACATTAAGTGGTCAAGCTGACCATTCTGTGAAAATTACACATTTGAAAACTTCAGACAACTCTCTTTGTAATGATACAGGAACCATCCTTATATCTTTATCCGTACCAGACTTATGAGCATTTAAAGTTAGTGTCAAGCTGACCATTCTGTGAAAATTACACATTTGAAAACTTCAGACAACTCTCTTTGTAATGATACAGGAACCATCCTTATATCTTTATCCGTACCAGACTTATGAGCATTTAAAGTTAGTGTCAAGCTGACCATTCTGTGAAAATTACACATTTGAAAACTTCAGACAACTCTCTTTGTAATGATACAGGAACCATCCTTATATCTTTATCCGTACCAGACTTATGAGCATTTAAAGTTAGTGTCAAGCTGACCATTCTGTGAAAATTACACATTTGAAAACTTCAGACAACTCTCTTTGTAATGATACAGGAACCATCCTTATATCTTTATTCGTACCAGACTTATGAGCATTTAAAGTTAGTGTCAAGCTGACCATTCTGTGAAAATTACACATTTGAAAACTTCAGACAACTCTCTTTGTAATGATACAAGAACCATCCTTATATCTTTATCCGTACCAGACTTATGAGCATTTAAAGTTAGTGTCAAGCTGACCATTCTGTGAAAATTACACATTTGAAAACTTCAGACAACTCTCTTTGTAATGATACAGGAACCATCCTTATATCTTTATTCGTACCAGACTTATGAGCATTTAAAGTTAGTGTCAAGCTGACCATTCTGTGAAAATTACACATTTGAAAACTTCAGACAACTCTCTTTGTAATGATACAGGAACCATCCTTATATCTTTATCCGTACCAGACTTATGAGCATTTAAAGTTAGTGTCAAGCTGACCATTCTGTGAAAATTACACATTTGAAAACTTCAGACAACTCTCTTTGTAATGATACAAGAACCATCCTTATATCTTTATCCGTGCCAGACTTATGAGCATTTAAAGTTAGTAGGGTGAGCGTCGGCCATTTTGAGGAAACAGTCTAAATTGTAGCCTAGGTGAAGAAGATGCATTGACCTACTCGTTTCAAAGCATTTATAAGACCATGTAGAGATCATATTAAAGATTATCCTTTATAAATATGAAAGATAAGAAGTTAGAGAACACAAATACACCCATATCTCAAAATTGACACAAAAATAATATTTTTGATTTTGCAAGCCTGCTGTTGTGAGAAACTAGCCCAGCGACGTAATGTCCCTTTCGTGGTGTTAGGTCACATATAGAAACATGCCTGATGCCAAAAAGAAGAAAATGGATGGAACTCGCATTATTTGACACAAGACTAAAATGTTATTTTGTTCAGCGACATAATACTGTTTTTTTCGTTGTATAAATTTACAAATACAAAAACGTGGCCTAAAGCAAAGACAGAAAAGAGACCCCAATAGCAAAAAAACAACAAAAAACAAAACAATAAAGGACGCAAAAACTTACTTTTCAAAATTTAGTCTCTCATACTACATTCATGGGTGAAAGTAAATCATTCCCTCATTCCTGAAATGTTACGTTTCAATGTTCTCTGAATCATCCCAATCCTGAAGTGGTGACCACAATTGAAAAACAATATCCCCTGTGCGTGCGTGCGTGCGTGTGTGTGTGTCAAGTCAAGTCAAAATTGTATTTCCAGATGGAACATTGAATAAGCAAATAATACACTTTGTGTGTGTGTGCGTGTGTGTGTGTGAAGTCAAAATTGTATTTCCAGATGGAACATTGAATAAGCAAATAATAAACGTGTGTGCGCGTGCGCATGTGTATGCAAGGTGGGTGGGGGTAGTGTTAAGATTTGCATATATATCATCTCTTGGTTTAATCTGCCATCAGTTTTTGCAGACATACTTGATTTTTATAAGACCGTGGTTCCAGATAACAAGACGGTCAATCCCGAAGACTCTTTTAATCAGGTTTTTTAATCCAGGATTTCAGGAGCATGCCTGAACTACTTTCACCCGTATACATTTCAAGTGATTCGTTGCTACGTCTCATCATTCTCTAACCGAGGTCAACTTTTTCATTTTGAAATGAAAATGTATAAAACATGCTGCCTAGCAAAATATCAATGAATGTAACAATAACTGACTTAAATGTATTATTTATATCATCTTTTATTAACCATAAAAGCAATACAATATAAAACATGGTTGTTGTTTTTAAACTCTCCCTTCATAACTAAGTTCAAACCAAGCATGCTCTATTAAAGAAAAAGAAAAGATGGTGTTTTTTTCTTACCTCCCTTCATAACTAAGTTCAAACCAAACATGCTCTATTAAAGAAAATTCTATTATTTTCTTACCTCCCTTCACAACTTAGTTCAAACCAAACATGCTCTATTAAAGAAAATTCTATTATTTTCTTACCTCCCTTCATAACTAAGTTCAAACCAAACATGCTCTATTAAAGAAAATTCTATTATTTTCTTACCTCCCTTCATAACTTAGTTCAAACCAAACATGCTCTATTAAAGAAAATTCTATTATTTTCTTTACCTCCCTTCATAACTTAGTTCAAGCTCTATTAAAGAAAATTCTATTATTTTCTTTACCTCCCTTCATAACTTAGTTCAAGCCAAACATGCTCTATTAAAGAAAATTCTATTATTTTCTTACCTCCCTTCATAACTTAGTTCAAACCAAACATGCTCTATTAAAGAAAATTCTATTATTTTCTTTACCTCCCTTCATAAACATGCTCTATTAAAGAAAATTCTATTATTTTCTTACCTCCCTTCATAACTAAGTTCAAACCAAACATGCTCTATTAAAGAAAAATAACCCCCCGCCTAAATCACCAACTCAGACACCACCACCAATTAAATTCAAAAGAAAACAACAACAGATAAACACATTAGCGAGGCAAATTGATGAAAGCATTATTTCGTTGTGACGGAGCATTTTAATGACTATAAATAAGAAATAATGTTTTACGCCCTCTTTGGCCTTTCGGCCATGTGGGGCATGAATATAAATAATAACAATGTTTTAAAAATGAGATCTTACTATAAAATATTCAATTTAGGCAGTCTATATATTAATGCGAAATACAAGCAAAATACAAGCATTTGTTTTACATCTAATAATTTTTTTAAAAATGGTTAAAAAGGAAACGAGATCTTATGAAAAGTTGTTATTTTTAATTTAAAAAGCCAAACATACATTAAGTCGGTTGTTTTAAAACAGCAAACGTAGACATTATAATCATGCTCAGATAAAGTAGGAACAAAGACCCAACAGAAAACTACAACAACAAAAACAGACATTAAACGAAATGAGATCACAAGAATATGAGCAATATCAAACGCGAAAACAAGAATTCAATCAGGTTAGAGTGAAGAAAAGGTAATGTAATGTGTAAGAAATAATAAAATGCAGAAGACAACTGACTATATTCAGTACCTGAGATTCTGAAACATTCGCCATGGAAGAAGCATGGACAAACTTTTGTTTGCTCACAACAACATTGAGATGGAATATAACACCGGGTTTTCGTCTGAGTTTTATGGTGTTAGTTGTTTTTTTATGCTTCTTTGTTATTTGCTTGTGTGTGGGTTGGTTTTTTTACAATCTTTTTAATATAGACTCCTTAAAAGATTTCAAGCATTCAGCACCGAATTGTTTTTCGTCACTGAGCTCACAATGTTTTTCGGATCGATTTTGTTTTTACATCAAAATGTGTCAGTCAAATAAGTTACAGATTCCCTGCGTGGGGATACTGGGGGTATTTTGCATAATAGTTCCCCCACCTTCTGGAAGTTATGTGCTTGTAGCTTCCTCTAATCTGTCACTGTCTTTCACTCTGCCTTTTCCCTTTGCTTACTGTCGTCTCCTATCTTTCTGCCTTACTGGTCCATTCTCCCGCCTTTTTTTTCTTTTTTTCAAGAAACACTTTCAAAAAGATTTCCTACAGCCGAAGACGCCTAACTATTTCTTAGTTAGGCGCATAGCGGCAGCATGACGCATCTGCGCTCATAATTGACAGGAAACTGTCTGAGTGATCAAAGAAGAAGAAGAAGTTACAGATGCCCAGCATGGGCATTACCTAGCTCATGAAGTTCATATTCACGATTTCTGAATTAAAATAATGTTATGCACTGGTATTATTAGTACAATAAGGCGAATTAGTCAAATGCATAGGTCACACAGCATCAGTTCGCCATAATAATGACTTAGTTTAGTGACAACAAAAGATTGAGATCCACAAATAAAAAGCAACAAAAATGTGTATAAAAAGGAGAGGACTAGTACATATTGATTCCTCACAAGAAAAAAAATGGTAACATTAACAAGGGCAGCAGTATGGAAAATCAATAGTGTCAAGTGTCCAAGAACAATCAAAACATAAACCGTAATCATTATCGTGGTATCAATACTAAAGTATTTGTAAATTATCATGGAAATACAGAGAATATAAATGGATACAAAATCAACATGATATACTAGAAAATAAATCGATGTTCTTCATTCATTTCTGTTAGGGGAACACGGGGTAAAAAGCGCATGGGCGGGTAAGAAGCCCACCCCAATTATCTCATGAAATGAAGCAAATTTCAGTCTCATTTTGCCCATGAGACGAGCGTTAATGTCTAGCATTCGTCTCATGGGCAAATTTGACTGAAATTTTCTTTATTTCATGAGATAATTGGGGTGGGCTTCTTACCCGCCCATGCGCTTTTTACCCCGTCTTCCCCTACTGTTTGTTGTGGAACAAAGTGGTATCATTAAACCACTGTTTCCTTTAGTTCAGTTCTCATTATTTTTTTTAAAAAGTACTAACAAACAGCATTATCACAGATTGTGTCAAAATCACAGCATGCAATGATGGGAGGTTTTCATAAGATAAAAAATAAATGTAAAACAATATATGAATTAAGTAACAGACCCTGTGCGCACGCAATAAAGATAATACTGGACGATCCGATGCTTCAAAACGCAAAAATAACCTTTGTTCCGAAAAGAACAGCCTACAATAAACCAATACACGAATATCACACAAGTCAACAGTATGAATTAGTGTCAATTATACAGCTAAAATATCAATGTACCAAAACAACCGGTTATTAACACTCATTAGGTAAACGGTGTTCTGACGAGATCCGCAACCTCCATCAGCAAATTTCACAACCAATAAATGCATGATAATATACTCGTAGGCCTACTCATACTCTTGTAAATATGCTTAGTCAATAAGTGCATTAATATGAAGGTATACAATCAGCAGACACTCATAATTTGAAGTGAATGA
>CM065699.1:38204959-38239959 GCA_017654935.2 Phymorhynchus buccinoides
GGGTTAAAATGCATGCTAGAAACGAAAGGGTTAAAATGCATGCCAGAAATGAAAGGGCTAAAATGCATGCTAGGAACGAAAGGGTTAAAATGCATGCTAGAAACGAAAGGGTTAAAAGACATGCTAGGAACGAAAGGGTTAAAATGCATGCTGGAAACGAAAGGGTTAAAAATGCATGCTGGAAACGAAAGGGTCAAAAATGCATGCTGGGAACGAAAAGGTTAAAAATGCATGCTGGAAACGAAAGGGTCAAAAATGCATGCTGGGAACGAAAAGGTTAAAAATGCATGCTGGAAACAAAAGGGTTAAAACCCTTTCAACGCCAGCCATTTTTCAGCCCAAACTTTGCATTAAATTTACCTGGGTATAGAAAAGATTCCATCTGCACTACTGAGGATTCCTCTGTGACATGCGTAAAATAGGGCCTATCCTTACCTCCCAAAGTTAAAAACATAGGGTAATTGGACAAGAGACCCTCATTTGATGCCTTTTAGTAACATGGGTGTTAAATCATTGTGGGGGCAAGAGTGGCGATGAAAGGGTTAAATTAAAGTGCCTGACCTTGACGTCCATGAGCTTGTCTCTCTCGAACTTGTCCACCTCCATCTCCATGGCCTCCCCCACCACCTGCTCCTCCCCCTGGACCTTGTCCAGCTCCAGCTCCGTCTGAGGGTCAGTCATTATTTATTATTATTATTATTATGATGATGATGATGATTATTAGGATG
This sequence comes from Phymorhynchus buccinoides, assembly GCA_017654935.2. Lineage (NCBI taxonomy): Eukaryota > Metazoa > Mollusca > Gastropoda > Neogastropoda > Raphitomidae > Phymorhynchus > Phymorhynchus buccinoides. The sequence goes on from CM065699.1 coordinate 38,205,688, forward strand.
GTGATGATGATGATGATGATTATTATTATTATTATTATTATTACTAGCGCAACGCCTAGTACCGGTAACGCCAAGTACCGGTAACGCTGAGTACCGGTTTCGCCGGGTCTGTGAAATATTATATTATTACTTTTGTCTCTCTTCCTCCTTCCATCTTCTTCTCTCATCCCGTTCCACCCCATCCCTCGCTAAAGTAATCTCCGCTCTCACTCGATGAATAGCGGGATATTGTACTTCGTTTTCATAAAAATAGTTCCCCCACCTCCTGGAAGTTCTGTGTTTTCCTCTAATCTGCCACTCTCTTTGACTCTGCCTTTTCCCTTTGCTTTCTGTCATCTACTATCTTTCTGACTTATTGGCCCATTTTCCTGCCTTTAAAAAACCCCAATCTTCCAGATATTGTTTTCTCCTTTGAGCTCCTCTGAAATCAGAATGCCGGCATTGGCTGTACGCAGCGCGGAGATCAGTGAAAACTAAAAACCGAACACATTATGTACCTTACCCATTACGGCCATATGGCCTGGAAACTCAGAAGAAGAAGAAGAAGAAGAAGAAGAAGAAGAAGAAGAAGAAGAAGAAGAAGAAGAAGAAAGAGCTAGTGAGAGAGAAAGAAAAACATAGACAGAGACAAAGATGAAAAGAGGAAGAGAAATTTCAGGCAGATGCCCGTAGCTATTAGTAGACAAGATCATTATTAGAGATGGCAGCAGAACCTCAGCATGGTCTGGAACAAACATATCACCTGTACCTGAGAGACAGTTAAGGGAAAACACTCACTTTGGCTTTTGTCTACCAAAAGAAAGAGAAAACAAGAGGCAAAGCCTTCAAGGTTCACTTGAACAGGAACATGTGGGACAACAAAGATTGAGGGGGGTGTCTAAAGTACAAGATTGCCAATAAAATTTTAAAGCACAAATGAAACTATGGTTAATGGATACAACTAAAAAATAAAAAAAAGTGCCCATACCGAGATTTGGACCCGACACATGACAGACAGACACTCTACCAATGAGCTACCGAGGCTTTCAGTGTTGATGAGTTTCTTAACTCATGTTGCCTGTTGAATACTCTCGAACCCACTAATCTAAAGTGTCATCTGTTTGTTATCTGTTTACAGTGTTGTTTTAAGTATTTAATTGTTCAAATCATTATTGTTTCAAAGCTTGCATAGACATCGATATGTGTGCAAAGTTTGAACAATGTGTGCCTTCCATTTCCCCGAGAAAATGCCAACGCTAAAGTTTGGAGATTAGACCACGGAGACAACACACACACACACACACAACTGAACAATTATCATACTATAGACTCACTTTGTGTTAATTTCGTTAACACGAGTGAGCCAAAAAGAAGCAAATTAAAGTACTCCATCATGTGTCTCTTTTTCTTATCACTAACCTTGAAGAAAACAAACAAAATGCTACTACAACGATTCTCCGAAAAAGGGTTTATAAATGTCTCTATTTGTCTGTCTCACTGTCTGTCCCTGCCTCTGTCTGTCTCTGTCTATGAGTTTCTCTGTATCTGTCTCCGTTTTCTTTTCTCGTTCCTTATATCTTTCTTTCCAACCCACCCCCCTCCTCTCTCTCTCTTTCTTTCTCTCTCTCTCTCTCTCTCTCTCTCTCTCTCTCTGTCTCTCTCTCTGTCTCTCTCTCAGCCTGTCTGTATCTGTCTCTCTGTCTCTTTTTCTGTCTCTCCCTGTGTCTTCCCGAATCGCTACACAAAAATTGATTTGTTAAGCTCAGGAATGAAATGAGATAAATATGTAAAATAAACCACCCAAAAACAATACAAGACAAGCATAACCGTGATGATGACCAGTATAATTATGAATTGTCTTTAATTTTAGACAGTAAACCATCTGTGGTGCTAATCTTATTATTAAGTAACAACCCATCAACAACAACAACAGCAGTATAAAAACAAAACCCCCCCAGAAAACAAACAACACAAAACAACAACAACAAAACACCAAAAAAAAGAGCTAACAAAGAATGACAAAAAAAGCCTCGTAAATGCTTCTTGAATGAATGAAATTCTGCTTAACGTCCTCCGGTCTGGAACAGACACATATATGAGACATTAGTATAGATATAAAGATGGTGGGAACTATCCTGGAGGCAATGCCCGGAGGCAGTGCAACACCAGGAAAGTCCCGAATTTGTAACAATACAGATGTGTATTATACAGATGAAATAATGCTTCTTGAAAATCGCACCATGAGTTCACCACGTCATTCGGAAGCAAAAATATGGCTACGGAATAAGCTTCATTTACATGTATATATTTTAGAGATTGATAGGTTGCACTACCTTTCCTAACAAGGCTTAATTATTAGGGCAGAATGCGTTAATGGGAAGTATCGTGATCATGCCATCACACGCCTATAATGAATCACATCCCTTTGCGTTCGCCTAATAGTGGAAGACAGAATGGCAGAACCGTGCACTTTCAAGCAACAAGCATGAAATTTTGCATGACGGTATCTTATATGACGGTATGACGGTTGATCAATTCCTGACGTAGGGACATTTGCAATTCAGCCTTTAACCCTTTCAGTGCCAAGGGTATTTTTCGCTGACAAAAAAAAAAAATAAAAAAAAATTCTAGTGGTATGCATTTTCATGAAACAAGCATGGAATTTACACCTGTTACAAAGAACAGTTTCAAGGAACAATAACTCTCCAGAATCCCAAGGAAAAATGCTAAGAACAATAACTCCGGAGGTTGCCTTAGATCTCTAAAACAAGGATACAATCTGGGCCTCGTTGTCGGACTTTTCCTGCAGTTTTTGCAGTTTCTGGAGGACTTTCTTCTCCTTCCCACAGGCTGCTATCTCCGACTTGATGCCACGCTGAAAACACGCATAATAATGCAAGTTCACACACAGACACATAGAGAAAAACATGCAGACATGAATACATGCACATATACACATACACATATACACACACAAAGACATACACACATGCGTGCACATACATATCTACCTACCTCTACACACACACACACACACACACACAAGATGACAAATATCTACCTACCTTCACACATAAACACACACACACACACACACACACACACACACACATAAACACACACACACACACAAAGACAAACAGAGAGAGAGAGAGAGAGAGAGAGAGAGAGAGAGAGAGAGAGAGAGAGAGAGAGAGAGAGAGAGAGAGAGAGAGAGAGAGAGAGAGAGAGAGAGAAGAGAGAGAGAGATCATTGGAATACAGAAAGCAATGTGTTGACACTATATGATTTACATCAGTTTCATCTTTTTTTCTTTCTTTTTCTTCCTTTAAAAAAAAAAAATGGACAATGGAAAGTTGTGAAGACTGACCTTGACATATCGGCACTTCTCTCCATATTTAGTCAGCGGCTTTAACACCTTGGCTTCCAGCCTCTGTACCTGAAGAACAAATTAATATAAACACTTTATTTTACGAACATCAGTTATAAGCTGCACCCCACAAATCATACAAAAGATCATGTTTTGGATGGATGAATGGATGGATGGATGGATGGATGGATGAAATTGTAAAGGAAAGGAATTACAGATAAATGTATGGATGGATGCTACGCTTGCTTCCCTTTGGCTCTTATCCAAGCTCTGCTAGGCGGTTGGTGTCGTGATCAACTTTGGTGGAGGGGAGTTAATTAAAAGAGAGTGCTCTACCTTTGTTTAATTTCGTTATCTTAGCCTCGTTATTTCAGTCTATGGATGGATGGATGAAATGATAAATCAAAGGATGGCTGGATGGATAAACGGAATGATAAATGGATGGATGGATGGATGGATGGATGGATGGATGGATGGATGAAAGGATGGATGGATGGATAGATGGATGGAAGGATGATTGGGTGGATTGAAAAATTACAGCACACAAATCCCCTACATTCTGACTTCTTTCAGTTTTTGTTTTGTTGGTGTTTTTTTTACCAGAACATTATTTATAGATAAGACCAAACACTTGTCCCCCAAGTTCTTTGCTTTTCACATCGCAGTTGTGGCTATAGCTAGAGTTAGGGAAAGACCTTACAATTAGTGCTATATACTACAAGGAAAGAACAGACCCAAAAATTATGGGATTAGGTTATGTTATGTGTGGATGGATGGGTGAAAGGATGGAAGGATGGGTGGGTGGATGGATGGATGGATGGATGGGTGGATGGATGGATGGATGGATGGATGGATGGGTGGATGGATGGATGGATGGGTGGATGGATGGATGGATGGATGGATTTATGGATGGATGGATGGGTGGGTGGATGGATGGATGGGTGGCTGGAAGTAGGGAGGGAGGATGGGTGGATGGATGGATGGATGGATGGATAAATGAATGGATGGATGGATGGATGGATGGATGGATGAATGAATGGATAGTACTTGGGCATGGCAGTAGTCCTGAACAGCAGCGTAGTTCTCAGCAAACTGGAGGACATTGGTCTGCGTGGAGGAGTTCGACTTCTCACCCTCCACCCAAGAAATCAAATGGCGGGCCAGCAGGTCTCCTGATTCAATCAAAGGATAAACACCATTATTTGTGTACTCTCAAGCATTTGCCAGTTACACTTTCCCCCATAAAAGTTCAATCAATCAGTCAATCAATCGATCAATCAATCGGTCAATCAATCGATCAATCAATGATTTTCAATGAATGAATGAATGAATTAATTAATGAATCAACCAACCAGCAAATGAATAAATGAATGGATGGAACTAATGAATGAATGAATGAATCCAACCATCTATCCATCAATCCATCCATCCATCCATCCATGCATCAATCTATCAAAAACGAGGTGAAAAAATGGCTGTGCTGATGGGCACAAACCTTTCTATTTATAAACAATAGAGATAAGCAATGGCAGGACAGCTTACAAATATAAGGGTAAGACTAAGAAAAGCTACCTGGGGAGGGGAAACACAGCATTTCGTTTAATAGAATCTTCATCGGTGATGGCAGGTTTGATGGCTGTATTAATTCATTCGCATCGTAATGATTTTGAATGATTAAAAACATTCACAAATCACTCCAGCCATACACACAAACAAAACATGCATAAACAAAAGGAGAAATGAAAGAAGATTACAAGTTTTTACTTCAGGTTTAGACATAGGGAAGTGGTAGATCAGACTTTTTTTCTTCATATATAGACTTTATATAGAAAAACTCTCTACACCAATTGGTTACCCCACAACAAACCACTACAAAAGCAAAGTCAGAGGCAAAATTGTGCTCTAAGGGAGCGAAGTGAGTTTATAAGTGACCAAGGTATGGTGCGCACACAGATTTACTTCCCTTCAAGCAAATGCATCAAATTGACAGCTATCTATTAATTCCGCACATATATGGCTGGAACGACTTGAATGAGTTTTGTAGTCACAGGTGAGCACAGGTTCATTGAAGTAGCAAATGGCATGATGGGCAGTGGTGGGGTAGAACAGGAAAGTTATTCAATCAAATTAGAGGGCGTGACTGTTTGCTTTCAGGACATTACAGAACCCAGAACACCAACCCCTCGCTCCGGTTTCCATAACCCTGTATCTAAGACTACAGCAAGGAAATTAAACAAAACTGCTAAACCAACCAATCAGCAGCATTAATTGTTCACACACACACACACACACACACACACACACACACACACACATACACACACAACCACACACACACACACAACCGAACAACTATCATACTATAGACTCACTTCATGTTAACTTCGTTAACACGAGTGAGCCAAAAAACATTGACACACATACCTTTGTCTCTGAGCCGAGCATTCTTCCTTGTGATGGAGCCCAGGGTGGCGCATATTTCGCCAAAGTGTTTCTCTACATTTTGCACTCGTTTCAAGGCCAGCTTGGCTGCTGCTTCCCTAAGCATAATAATATTATAAATATATATATATATATATTATATAAACGATCAAAAATTGAAGTTATATATATATATATATGTGTTTCTTAGGTTCACAAACACATACATTGGACACAAAAAAAGTTTTGTTAAAGAAGAGGAAAGTTTAATGGTGTGTTTGTTTTTTCTTCTTCAATTCTTGATCGTTTATATATATATGTAGTTCCACCTTGGTAGGTTAAGACCCCATCCAGTGCCAAGCTGATGAAGACTCCCTAGAGTCGAAACAGCTGTCCTCGGCTTTGGTTCTGCCATTGCCTCCCTAATAAGGAGGAAACACTAATCTAGCACTCTTTCTTTCTTTTTTTCCCTTTTTAAAAAAAAAGAACATTATCAAACACCAAGTTATTTTAACTGGTTTTGATTTTAAATGTTCACATCAAAGACATAGGGACAACAAAGTTTTCTAAAATTCTCTCTCTCTATATATATATATATGCATGTATATACTTTCACTGCAATGGGTGGATTTCTGAGAAATATTCATTGTGGTAAACTAGTATAGAAGCAAAAGTAGATATATGCATGGATAGTGTTGCATGCATGCAATTTCAGGTGATGAGAGAGAGAGAGAGAGAGGGAGGGAGGGAGAGAGAGAGAGAGAGAGAGAGAGAGAGAGAGAGAGAGAGAGAGAGAGAGAGAGAGAGAGAGAGAGAGAGAGAGAGAGAGAGAGAGAGAGAGAGAGAGAGAGAGAGAGAGAGAGGATATAACGAAATTTATTCTAAGTGCTAAAATAGGTGGGGGGGGGGGGGGGGGGTTTAACTAAGCACACACACTTTTTAAGTGATTAAAAACGCCAGAAATATACATGTCTACGCACGAAAACTCGCAACATTCCGACGACGATGCCGATCTGACTTATCAAGTTATCATTGTTTTCATTAGTTACCGGGTCTGTCTCGTTCAGAAAAGGGACATAAAGCAGTAAAATCGCCGTCTACGTGGACTCTTAGACCTACTTGTCTCTGTGCTCTCTTGAAGGATCCTCCATTGCTGCCTTCTGTCCAAGAAAAACTTGTATAAAACTCGACCTTCCGTGTAAGTTTACATTGCGGTCCCTTCGATTTGCAGTGCGATAGCAGACTGCGTTTCGAACGCTCTTTTGTGAAAGAGTGTTCTTTGAACGTCAAGGTCTTATTCACAAAAGAGCTACTTGAAGAAAAGTTTAAAAAGAGTAATGTACCTTGATAAATGAAAATGGTTCTAGTTCACAGTTTCCAACTTAACGTATTCTATTCTATTTTGTCCTATCATAAATTCTATGTCAATGTAAAAATTATGTCCCTACAGCCATAGTGGGTAATCGATTTCAACTCTCGTGAATGCATCTCAGTCCAGAGGTTGTTGTTTTTTCTGGAGAGAGAGAGAGAGAGAGAGAGAGAGAGAGAGAGAGAGAGAGAGAGAGAGAGAGAGAGAGAGAGAGAGAGAGAGAGAGAGAGAGAGAGAGAGAGAGAGAGGCATTAAAGGGAAGGCACTCACAACATTTTAGTAGCATCTTTCTTTACATCCGGTTGAGAAATCGACCACTGCTACAGGTAGACCCAACACCGCCAACGGTAACTAAACAATATGCAATCGTACTTTTCTTTGAAACATGAGACTCAGCTTTTGATAGAAGCAAGAATTATTCTTAATCTAAATCTGACTCAATATTTGTGATGAACTGATAACCAATTTATGCTGGAGAACCTGGGCTGGGACTCTCTGAGTCTGACTCAGGAGAGCAGACGGCACGGCAGAGATTGATCATTGACTGAGAGAACCAGGCTCTCCATGCTGCCCAGGATAAACACCGGTGTCATGAGAATTAAGTAGCTCCCATGAAATAAGTACCCTTCGCATGCGAACTATAACCATCCTAACCCTAACCCTATCCCTTACCCTAACCCGACTGGCTGGGTCATCTTCGTAGAGTAGGTTTTTGTTTTATTTTGTTTGTTTCTTTTTGATGCCCGACTTCGGACCTCAACTGCTTATATTTAAAATCAAACTGATGATTGTGGATACTCAACAGTAGAAGAAGAACCCTAACCTGATACTAACCAAGAAAGAACCAAGAAATAGAGCAGGAGGATGTAAATCTACATCTTTGCCGAGAAATCGATGTACAAAGCCATGCCACTTAGTTTCGTAAAATTCACAATGGCGGACGAGATAAACAATTCGAATGAGGAATGGGTAATTATTTCATGAGGTAGAATATTCTATTCACACCGGCGCTGTGCACTGCCCCAGCCTCCAATCCAAGCTGGAGTCTCTTTCTCCTCAGCAGCGACGTGGCCACAGCCTACAATTCAAAACACTACAAATTACAATGCTGCACTAAATACCGATCAAATGCATTCCTCCCAAGGACCATCAGAGAGGAATGATCTGTGGCAGGACGACCTCTGCTCCTTCACTGCTGTTACCCCCAGTGGGTCAGCGGTGCAAGGGAATCATCAATAAACCCATCAGCCTCCACCTCCCCACCACCACTCCCTCAACCCCTCCACACCCTGTTTCCAGGACGCAGCATCACGCTCAGACCTGAGCAGCGGGCGCGAGCTGGCTGGGTCACTAAAACTCAAACACCCCTATGTCCATGCAGCAGCTTAGGCCCTTTAGTAGATGGAATCAGACCCCCTTTTCCAGTCTTTTTTTCTTTCTCCTGAGGATGCCAGAATGATCAATTTAATGATTGTGGGCCCCAAAGAGAAGATGAAGAATTCCTGGGTCTGTGTCAGTGATCTCCCAGCCTTCATCAAGTCACAAGTCTGCTTGTTTGCCGACGACTGCCTCATGTATCGACGTTTCACCTGCCAACACTACATCGACTACAGGACCATCACATACTTCAGTCTGATCTCAAGGAGCTGGAGAAGTGGGCTCATACATGGGGCATGAGGTTTAGCGCTAAAACGTGCAATCCTCTGATCCTCAGCATCACACCATCAGACCCAGGTCATCACACTTGTTTTACACCCTGAACGAGATCCTGCAGCAAGTCCCCTGCAACCCCTATCTTGGAGTCCTGACGACCTGACGACCTCAAATGGACAGCTCACATTGACAACATTGTCAAGAAAGCCAGCTCCAGTTCCTGCGCAGAAACCTACGCTGCTGCCCAGCTCAAAGTAGGCGCACAGCGTAATCTCTCTGGTGAGATCAACTCTTGAATACAGCGCATCAGTCTGGGACCCCCATCTCCAGAAATATATAGACAGGCTGGAGAGCATCCAGAGGTGTGCAGCTCGCTTCATCACCCAAAATTACAAAAACCGCAACCCTGGATACATCATCACAACCATGCTTGAGCAGCAGAATGTACCACCACTGCAAACCAGAAGGAAAGAGCAGCTCCTCGCCCTGTTTTTCAAAATTGTCAGGGGAGAAATTCCAGATCTACCAGCTGAACAGTTCCTGAAACCTGTGGCCCAGTCAAAGCGGAGAATCGTGCCACGTCAAGAAAAGGACCGCTTAAGATCAAATGTGGTATCCAACATGGCCAGAAACAACTGCAAATGCTTCATGGTTGAAAGATCAAACACCTTCAACTTAAAAGTTCAAGAATTCATTTTTTCCATGAACGACGACAGAATGGAACAGCCTGCCCGACGATATTGTCACCCTGTTGTCGGCAAGCCAGTTCAGGAGGACTGTGTCTGGTTCCAGGCACAGCCAACAACAAACATACTGAACTGTAGGAGGGGGCCCTAGTTACCATGCTAGATGGTGCTGGGGGTCTGGTCGGCTTAAGTCCAGCTGGATGAAAAGTGAATGATGTAGCCTGCCGATAAATCTCCCCCTTGACTTTTTATTTTATTTTGTTTTTCTTAGGTTAGGTTGAGATGATCTCCCCAGTTTTCCCCCCACTGGCGTTTATTTTTTATATTCATAATTGGATCCTGCCAATGTTTTTCTTCAAGATCAAGATCAAGGTCATTATTTAAATTTAGACCGACGTTGACGTTTTAAAAATGTTCTCGGAAGAAATTTCTGTGACTAGTGTGAGTGTGATTCAACTCATTTGATCGTCTGCTTTCGTTTTTCTCAACCAGGTGGAGCTACAAAGTACAAGGACTTCAGTCATCATCTAACTTGATCAGGAAGGAAAGATGTCCAACCGTGCTCTCCGAAAGTTACAGTCTCAGCAAGCCAGTTTGACTCCTGGCCCACTAGTTCCTGAAGAAGAGGAGGAGGAGGAGGAAGAAAGTCCGCCTCACCACAGCAGAAAGAAAGGCAAAGCCAAGACAGGCCATGTGAACCCCTTTGAACTGGTTAGTTGGCAGTTTGAACTAGAAGTAGAACCGACCCCCCACTGGCCACCCCCATCCCCCATCTTCTTTCCCGCTCTTACTCTAAGTAAGAACACCGACTTAACATCGTTTATAACATCCTATGAAAATTGATGCACTGCATATTATTATTAGAATCATGAATGATAAAACATCTGATTGCCTGGTTGGATTAATGGGTAATTTTATATTATGAAAACTCAATCTCAAATGCCTGGCTGAGGATTTTAATACTTTTCTTGCAATTTTATGTGAGCAAGCGCGTGTGCATGCATGTGTGTATCATGCATACAAAATGTGAAGGCGTGCAGGGCTCCCAGGGACCCACATTTGGGGGTCTATGAAGCACTAAAATTCTAAAGGACCCTCTAAAAGAATGTACAGGGGGTCCCAGGGATGCACTAGAAAAATTATTTGGTAAAGGTAAAGATGTGCCCCCCCCCCCCCCCCCTGCATTTCTCGGTTAATTGCAATTTTCCGTTTTTGCCTGTCTTACCAAACATAAAGCTGTATTTTATGAACCTTTTTAGCTAATAACCTTTTTGGAATACTAACCCTAGCCCTAATCCTACCTAACCCCCCCCCCCCCCCCCCCCCCCCCCCTATAAGACGGGAAAACGCAATGAACCACGACTGTGACAAATGGCGCTGTGTACTGCAATCAGGCATGGGAATTGTCAGTCTTTTGGCTGATTTCAGCTTTTTTGATGGTCCTCTTCAGTCTTTTTTTTGCAAGTTTCAGCTTTTTTGATGGTCCAAGAGGACATTTATGAGATAAAAAAAAGAAGCCCAATGAGTAAAACTGAAGTTATTGGTTATAAATGAATGCAAAATGAACTAAATATATCAGTCTTATCTCTAATACTGTTTTTAAGGCTTAGATAACAGAAGAAGCTTCATTTTCTGGGGGCTGTATCCCAACACACACGGTTTTCAGTTGTTGTTTTTTATTCCTTGTTCCTATGCCTGCTTCCAGACCCCAATTTTCAGTCTTTTTTGTCTTCTCTAATTCCCATGCCTGGCAATACATAGGGGGGGGGGGGGGGGGGGGGGGGGCTATTAGATAATGGCCTAGGGTTAGGGATAGGGTTAATATTCCCAAAAGGTTATTAGCTAAAAGGGTTAATAAAATACAGCTTTATGTTTGGTAAGAAAGGCAAAAACGGGAAAATGGAATTAACCGAGAAATGCAGGGGGGGGGGTGGCACATCTTGACCGTTACCAATTATTTTTAGCATTCACAATGCCACTGGGACCCTCTATCCTGCCTCTAGGATGCTCTATACTGTAAGTGAAGGAGTCCCTGGGACCCCTTGTTTTGCAGGACGATTGGGAACCCTGGCGTGCATTAATGTGTATGTGTGTGCGTCGTTCGTGCTTGCAAGCGTTCGTACATGTATGCATGTCCCAGTGTGACCAGTGTTAACCTGACTGACATACATTCATGAACAATGTGTCCAGCTTGCAGACAGTGCAGACAAAGACGAGGAAGAGGAGGAGAAAGAAGATGACATGCCAGACGCCGCCGTTGATAACGCTAACGGTCCAGGGGCGGCGTCTTCCACGAGCAAAAAGAAAAAGCAGAAAAAGAAAAAGAAGAAAAAATCTGAGGCCACCTCATCATCTGCTGTCGCTGAGAATCAGGTAGACTTGTCTTGTTATGGGATGTCGCAATTATTCGCTGTCCTGTTTTTCTTCCGTATTATTTAAGACATTGCAAGTGTTTTTGCGCTCAGAAATGTATACATTATAACAGTTTTTAGAGTCCTTGGATCCATTCTTTGTTATATACTATATGCATCGACGATGTTGTATTGTTACATGTCTTTGGACTTGGGTAACTACACCAGAGACAGATTTGAGGGGGTTACAGGAGTTCCACCCCCACCTCCCACCCCCTGGGGACCTCCCCCCCCCCCAAAAAAAAAAAAAAAAAAAAAAAAGAAAGAAAAAAAGAGATGGAGAAATGTAGTTCCATGCCATAGCTTTAGCTTATTCTTCCACAACTGGCATTCATTGCATCTTTTACATTCAAATTATTGTCAGCCCCCAGACACCCCCCTAGCCAACTAAGCACTTGGAAACCCCTCCTTTTATTACTGACTGATCCACTCCTGTACATGGTTGTCATTTTATGTTCTTCTGCCTCTTTTCCGTTTTCTTTCATTCACACATTATTTTGTATTGGTGATTGTGGTTAAGAATACTAAAATTATGAAGTGTCTCTGCAGTTAAGACGTGTAATTTAACAACAGCATACAGTATTTACGGCGCAGAATCTTGATAGAAATCAAATCAAAGCGCACACACACACGTTAGCATTCATAACGCATTCAAAGGAAAATGCTATACAAAGCGAACACCCACGTATGACATAAATGGTATACAGCAGAAACAGACCTAAAGGCATGAGAGAGAAGAGAAAGATTGGAGCCTCAATGGATTAACCTATCCATCCATCCATCCATGCCCATGCCCCTCTTACCCCCCCACCCCCCCCAGCTTCAACAACATCTTCCTACACCACTGTCTTGTGCGGTTGCAGGCAGAGGATGAAATAGAAGCCAGCGTCCAGGAGGTGAATCGTATCCTGGGTGACGCTGGGTTGACCCGCCCTGACCCTGCGGGTGAACACGAAGGGCAGTTTACCGTCAACATGAAGGCCCTGCTCAACATCGAATACAAGTAGGTGTTCATCTGAAATATATGTTACGCCCAATCCATGGTTTGCCCAGTTCGTGAAATAGCTAATTTATAACTTGCAATTGAGAAAAGCAATATGAATGAAAAATAGTTTTCGTTCATTAGCACACATAGATCAAGAATTGGTTCAAATGAATGAGAAATCTCATCTGTAGATGAGTTAAAATTATTTTATTTAGACTTAATTTGATAAAACGTTTGATTCAACATGTGGCTCAGGCATGCCCCAGCTTAGCATCTGGTCGAGTTGGGGGGCAGGATAGGGGTGTGCAAATACAATGTAGAAAAGTGTGATGCCATTGAATCAATCTTAATCAATACCTGTGTGAATGGGGATTCAAAAATGTGATATACATTGTCCATTTCATAAATTGGGCAAAGCATTTTGCCCATTTCATAAAATGGGGAATTTCATGGATTGAGCGTAACATATCGTCATAACAAACAGAGTTATCATCATGATTATGACAGCGTGATTACACAACAGAAATCATTACACTTTGTAAATTCTGATTCCATCAATCAGTAAAACAACACTTTTTGTTTTGCAATGATACTTGCAAAATTTTAAAAAGAAACAATTAAAAGATAGAAATGCTTCGTAATTTCTATGGCACAAACTTCTACATCATTGTGCAGTTAATATGAATGTATTTTAAATGATTTTCCTAGATTTTTCCATTTAGCCTTTCATTAGCAGAAAGGCCCATGTCTTTTAAGTTGATAGCCTAGTGCAGTTACATTGACAACGAGGAATCACTTGTTTGAGTGCATGACAAGTATTAAAGTATATTTTTTTTAACCTTGCTTTGCTGTATGGTTTGCCTAAAATATGAGAGCTGTTCGATTCTGAATCATCTGTAATATAATATTGCAGATATATATCAAACCAGACGCTTGGATTTTTTTAAGAGAAAACTGAATCTTAGCCTGTTACCTTAATTCTTAAGACTAAAAGCCTGTAATGTATTGCAGATATCTTGACTCATTCTGCCCTACATCTGAAATTGTCAGGCACACTAGTGCCACTACAAACGCCTACGCCCGTCAAATTGTCAAGCACACTAGTGCCACTACAAGCGCCTACGCCCGTCAAATTGTCAGGCACACTAGTGCCACTACAAACGCCTACGCCCGTCAAATTGTCAGGCACACTAGTGCCACTACAAGCACCTACGCCCGTCAAATTGTCAGGCACACTAGTGCCACTACAAACGCCTACGCCCGTCAAATTGTCAAGCACACTAGTGCCACTACAAACGCCTACGCCCGTCAAATTGTCAGGCACACTAGTGCCACTACAAACGCCTACGCCCGTCAAATTGTCAAGCACATACCTCCATCTACTCTCCTTATGAGTCCTAAAAGCTAACAATGATTAAAAGAAGCTTACTTTGAAGCTATTTGCTTCAGAATGACTCGCTGAACTTGTGGTGCGATTTTTAAAGCATTTCCAAGCATTGTATAGTTGGGTTGGTTTTTTGGTAATAGAATTAGTACCTCTTTCTAAGAAACCTTAGGCCGGGGGTGTAACCCGAAGGTCAAACACTGTAGCTAGGGTTCAAAGGGTTGATAGTGATGCTTGAGATGCCAAACTCAGTAGACCTGATCATTCTGAAACGTTTGTCATATTATTGCAGATATCTCAATGCAGACGCAGAGATGCGGAGGAAGTTTGGTTCCCGAGTTGTTCAAGGAGACCAGGGGTATGTATAGTTTCCACCCCCGTGCAGATAACGGGGAGTCTTTCATACGAATAGTTCCCCCACCTTTTGGAAGTTCTGTGCTTGTAAGCTTCCTCTCATTTGTCACTCTCTGACTCTGCCTTTTCCCTTCAAAGCTTACTGTCATCTACTGCCTTATTGGTCCATTCTCCTGCCTTTTAAAAAAAACCCACTTACGAAGAGTTTCTCCAGCCGAAGACGGACATGCTGCCCAGGCCTAACTATTTCTTAGTTAGGCGCATGACGGCAGCATGACGCATCTGCGCTCATAAGACAGGAAACTGTCTGAGCAATCGACGAAGAAGAAGAAGAATTTTTGGGTTTTTTGCATGCCTACTTATTTATCATGTATATATTTATTTATTGGGAAATGAATGGCATCAGTCGATGTTTCACTGAATCTGTATCAGACTGAATACATGCCTTTTTTAAAAGTGCCTTACTTTAGCTCTAAATTGTGCAGGAATCTTATAATATGTAACCCTTTCGCCGCCGATGTCGCATATTTGCACCACACTGATTGAACACCCGTGTTACTAAAAGACGTGAAATTAGGATCTGTTATTCAATGACCTTACGTTGTTAGTTTTGGGACATAAGGAAAGGTCTTATTTGATACATGTCATAGTGGGATTCATAGTATTGCAGATGCCAACTTTTCTTTACCCAGGTTAGTTCAGCAGAAATTTTGGGCTACAAAATGGCTGGCGGCGAAAGGGTTAATACTTGTGAAGGTTTGTTGCTTAATGAATGTAATAGCCCTACTCTGATGATACTGATTACCTTTTTTATTTATGTTGTTAACTAACCGTATTTGTTTTCATTTTGTCAAAGGGATAATCAGGTCTTACATCATTAATACTTCAGAAGTTGTAGAATGAGGCTTTATGCTGAAAAACTATCCGCCCCTGTCTCGTGCAACGAGACGCGTGTGCCATCTACATAAGATTATCTCCCTTGCCTGTCACGAAGTAGTAGTGATATTGCCACAGACAATTCTCTGCCCCTGACTCGTCACTAGGTGGCGTGCTCGGTTCAGTCCTAAAATGATCGCTCTTTCGTGTCGCCAAGGAGTGGTGTAAAGACTCATTGTCGATTTCATTTGCATTTCAGTCGGACGAGGCAGAGGAATCGAGCCCCCCAGAGACAGAGTCGCCTGGTTCAGCCCAAAGACAACTGGCCCCACTTTGGAAAAACAGGTCGCCTGTCTGTGTGCGTGCGTGTCTGTTTTATCTCACTCGGGACTGGCCAAATTATTTCCCCTTGTTCTGTGGGGACTGGGCATTTGACTAGGTTCGTAAAATAATCACCAAAACCAAGTTATGAAGAGTTAGGCATCAATATTTTCAGACAAGATAAGCAACACCATGCACTAAAATGATCGTACAATATCAGATTCCTTACCTTCGTCGTTTGTCTCCTATTGACGAAAACAGCTAACACATAGAAAGAAGGAAAATTTCTCATTCCGATCTTTGACCCCCCTCTACAACCAAAGCTGAATGTAAACTATGCAATGATTGGTTGATTTCAAGAGAGGCAAGGTCAAAGCAAACTGAAAATAGGTTATGACTTCACACCGGAAAGCTGGTTACACGCCAGAAATCAAAAACTCTTATGAGCCGGATCCGGGCCATTCGTCCTAAACGGTTGTGCGAGCCATGAGCCGGATGCGGCTCATTCGCCCCGAGTGAGTTAACCCTTTCACTGTCAATGTCGCATTTATGCACCACAATCACTAAAAGGCATCAAATCGGGGCCTGTTATCTGAAGACCATACTTTCTTCATGTTGAGAGGTAAGGATAGGCCTAATGTTATACAGGGAATAGAGGAATTCCAAATATTGCAGATCACTTTTTTCCTGTATCCAGTTAAGTTTAATGGTATTTTTTAGCTGAAAAATGGCTGGTGGTGAAAGGGTTAAGATGTTTACCTTATTTTTAAGGACTGAAGTGCACCCCCAAATTTTTTACAACATTTACTTCTTCTTCTTCTCTGTTCCCAGGCCATATGGCCATAATGGGCAAGGTACATATGTGTCCGGTTTTCAGTTTTCACTGGTCTCCCTGCCGCATACAGCCGACACATTCCGATTTTGGAGGAGCTCAAAGGAGAACAATTATTTGGAAGATTTTTTTTTTTTAAAGGCAGGAGAGTGGGCCAATGAGTCAGAAAGATAGTAGATAATAGAAATAGGAGCGGAGATGCGTCATGCTGCCATTATGCGCCTAACTAAGAAATAGGCCCGGCATGTCCGTCTTTGGCCATGAGCTTGAACGTGAACAGTGCTCGCTCGTTCTGAGCGAGTTAAATTGTGACATTTTTCTGTTTTCCTTCCCCGAAAGGTTTGACCATGTCGGTGATGGAGACGGGGGTGGGCGTGGGGGGTAAGGATCCGTGCTTCACCTTCGAGCACAGTCCCCAGTACCAGCAGGTCCAGTTTCGCTTTCTGGACGCTGTGCGCTCCTACAACCCACAGAACATTGCGGTGAGGGGGGTCCTTCTGTTCTTCATGGGTTTGTAATGTGTGGGGTACCTGAAGGGTACAGTGAGTGGGTACCTGATTCGTTCAGTACCAGCAGGTCTAGTTTTGCTTTCTGGACGCTGTGCCTCCTACAACCCACAGAACATTGCGGTGAGGGGGGTCCTTCTGTTCTTCATGGGTTTGTAATGTGTGGGGTACCCGAGTGGGTACCTGAGTCGTTCAGGGAAGGTTAAAAGGTGGCGGAAGGAGAGGGATAGGCTCCGCCTTCAATGATGCCGTGCCCTTGACATGGTGAACACGGTGGGGGTTTCATGGGTGAAAGTAATTCAGGCATGCTCCTGAAATCAGGATTGGAAAAGCTGATTGAAAGAATCTTTAGGATCGGCCGTCTGACTTGTTATCCGGAACTTACAGTCTTATTTAAAATCAAACACTTCCGCCAAGATTGATGGCAGATTGAAACAAGATGATAGACGCGCAAATTCTAGCACTATCCCCGACCCATTCTGTATACAGTCGACCCCCTCATGAACGGCCCTCTGATTTACGACCTCCCCTCTTTTACGACTGAAATATGAATGACGGATCATTTTTCTTCTAAACTTGCCTCCTCATTTACGACTCCCCCTTTAACGCGTTTTACGACCGTAAATCTTGTTGATTTTACGACCGATGCAACACATTCTGACAATTATCAGTCGCAAAAACGTATGATATCTATCCTTCTCGGCCTCAGTTCGAGCCGACGCACAGCTGGGGTACCACTGTTGTTAGGTCAATCTCGGTAAAAACGAACCGTTCTCATGCCGAAATTGAAGAATTTAATCAGCGATATCACGATCTGACCACTAAATGTCACCACTTTTATGCACATGTGTGATCACTGAGCAGTTTATGATCAAAGTTTGAACTGAAACAGTCGCGATCGTGTCAATCTTTATGAACTCTGTGCACACGTAGGCCTAAATGCAAAGTCAACTCCCAAGTTGAAACTAGGTGATCGGTCACACTCCATAAGTTGGAACTCAGTGAATGGTCTCACTTTACAAAAAAAAAGGTGAAAAGCAGCTCCTTTCCGTTATCAAACTGATAAATCGGCGTTAGTGCGTGCACTGAAACACTTGCTGAACGCAAACAACTCACAAAATCCGATAAATGAAAGCAGCTGGCGCATTAGCGTTTGCCGTGATTTCGTATTTGCGGTGTGTGCGGCGCCATTTTGTCAGCCGAGTTGTATGCGCGGTAAAAGTTCCGTGTGTGCAAACTGTGACTGAAAATGAACTGCCAGAACGTAAAATGGTGAAAATTAGGTCTGTACTGTTGTTATGTGTAGTTTGTGTGTGAGTGCAACACGGGCCGTCGAGCACACTTTCTGTTTTCGCCCGTTTTCGCTCGTTTTCGTATATTAGCTAGACCGCGGATGTTTCATTCAAGAATGACGGAGAAAGCATGTTTTAGTTTTAGTGTATGCATATGCTGTGCGTCATATACGGTGTAGTGAGTCACTGAGTGTATTGTTTTGGTCACCCCTGATTTAAGACCCCCCTCTTTTACGACCGATTTTTTGCGATTTTTTGAAGGTCTTAAAAGAGGGGGTCGACTGTATACAGAGACAGACTACACACACATATGGGAATTTTCTTTTAGACCTTAGACACATATGGGAATTTTCACCACCATTGTCGCATTTTTGCACCACAATGGTTTAACACCCATGTCACTAAAAACCATCAAATCAGGGCCTGTTATCCGAAGACCCTATTTTCTTAATTTTGGGAGGTAAGGATAAGGCCTAATGTTTGCATGTCACAGAGGAATTTGCAATATTGCAGTGGTTTTTTTCTTCTCTACCCACGTAAGTTTAATGGTATTTTGGGGCTGAAAAATGGCTGGCGGCGAAAGGGTTAATGCAGTCTCCACTGAAGGAATTAGGAAGACTCGGAGAACATTGAAACGCGTCATTTCAGGATTGAGAGAATGTTTTACTTTCACCCAGGGGGCTCTGGCACTGGCTCTAGTGCTGCAGCCAATGGGATGGGTTAGCCTTTGGCATACCTGCCTACCCATACAATTTTTCCGTATTTTGTACACGATTTTGAGCCCCAGTACTGCAGTATGGTAAATGGAAAATTAACACGGCAAACATTTGAACTTAAGGTCTTCTAACATCAGTCAAAATCGAGTGTTTTTCGTCATTTCTCATGGCAGTTTGATGTTCTGTAATGTTCCGTTTTGGGGTCTCCTTGCAAAATACGGAATTTTGAGAAAAAGTACGGAATTTTATTTCGTGGAGTACCGAAAAAAGAAATTGGGGGTAGGCAGGTCTGCTTTGGGGGTCTTCCCCAATGCCAGCTCTCGTCCTCAGATCCCTTTGGCCAAGAGAGAGAGAGAGTGGGGATGTACCCTGGGCAAGGCTTCTCCGCTTTAAACAAATTGTAGCCCAGCTCGCCGGAATAGCAGCTGCCCAACTCTGCTATCTGGCAGTCATGGTCGGAAACGACAGACAGGCAACAACATGTGTGTGTGTGTTCGTTCTTTAATTTAACGTCGATCCACCTTACAGTGATCTTGGACAGAAAAACAAAAAACCAACAACAAAAACATGTATGTGTATGATTATGATGTATACATGTCTATGATGGGTAAAGCCGGCGACAGACTATGTGACTGCCTCATGTGACTCGATCAGGTCGTGACGTTTCATTTGCATACCATCCTGCTCGCTCAGTCTGACTCAGTCGGGCCCAGTCAGGTGACAGGGCCGAATAGGGCGGGTTCTAAATGTTACTGATCGAGTCTGATCGAGTCAGATGGCTTGTGACCTCTTCTGTGCGGGAAACAAAATTTGATCTACGTCACGACCTGATCGGGTCATATGAGGCAGTCGCATAGTCTGTCTCCAGCTTAAGGGGTATGTGGGTCTGAGTATATGTGTGATTATAGGCCTTATGTTAGTGAAATGTCAGTGAAGTACTTAAGCTTAGAATTATGTCTAAACATTTGAAAGAAACACACAATAAATGAACAATATTAAACTCCAAAAAAGAAAAAGAAAATAGATACTGTATGTGTGTGTGTTATGTGGGTGGATGGGTTTGTGCGTGGGGGTGGGGGTGGATGTATGTGTGGTGATGAGTGTGTGTTTTGTATGTGATTGTAAGTGCATGCGCGCGCGCGTGTGTGTGTGTGTGTGTGTGGCTGCATGTGTGCGCAGGAATGCTTGCATGCACATATGTGTATAAACAAACATTGTTTAATCTACTCAGCTTTTAGCATCTACTCTGTGTGTGTGTGTGTGTGTGTGTCTATGTGTGTGTGTGTGTGTGTGTACACTTGCACTTTCGTCACACAGAATTTGTCCCATGATCATCCCTATCACATCGACTCTTTGATTCAACTCAGCGAAGTCTTTCAAATCAACGAGGATCCCCAGACTGCAGTGGGATTGATCGGTCAGTGCTCTGTGTGTGTGTGTGTGTGTGTATCATTCAGACCTGTTTACCCATAAGATTTCACCATATTTTGTACACATATCTGACCAAAATACATGGGTGCTACTCTTTCATTTTTACACTGATTTCAGTATTTTTAATTTTACCAGAAACTGAACTTCAGTTTTTCTCATTAATAAAAATAAAAATATGGACCACTTTTTAAGCGATTCGGGACGCTTTGAACGTTTAGTTGTTCTATCTTAGAAGTTTGCAAAGGCAATGTAATAATTTTACAAGGCTTATCAGTCTCAAACTGTCTCTGTCTATCAATTTATCTGTCTGTCTGTCTCGTTATGTCTCTCTCTTAAGTTTCCCTCCTGAATCGTCCGACAGGGCTCTGCCCCTATACCCTGCCGGGGCCATGGGTCCCTGGACCCCTGCCTTTCAGGTTTTTTTCATTTTGGGGAGTTGAACACATGAAAATATGATAAATATGGTACATGGGGGAAAATACGGTAAAATGGTGAACAAAATATCTGACTATCATTTCTGTATATTGCCTGATTCAGGAAACTGGTGCGATCTGTGTGTGTGTGTGTGTGTGTTGTTCTTGTAAATAATGGATGACACTTTTGACATAGTATCATTTCTATAAGTTGTTTAGAAAATGTATGCATGTTTACACTCGGGTTTAAAAAAACACCTTTCCTGTTGGAGTACTCCCATTTTGTGGAAAAATACACTTATTTTGGATTTTGAATACATGAAGCCCGATTTCAGGGTAAACAGGTCTGAGATTCGTTGTATGTCATGTGTGTGTGACCATGCATGTGTGTAAGTGAACATGCCAATAATGCAAGTGAGCATGTTTGTTTCTCAGTGTTTGATTTTTCAAATGTGTGTACATGGCTTAAACTGCTTCCTCCTCAGGAAGGAAATCTTTTTTTGAAAAATCGGTACGGAAGGAATTCTGTTTTTTGAAAATTTTCAACAACAAAATAATATTAAAAAACCCTGCGAAAAACGGCTTTGCTGTAAGCGAAAACCCGATTGCCGTTGTATAAGAGCCCCGATTATGCATCCAAATTGCTTTAAATTGATTAAAATGCTTAGTTTCGTGGGGGGGCGTTGTCCATTTACCTTTTTTTGAAAATTGTCAGATTTAACCCTTGTGTGTATGCTTTTAGTGTTATTGCATGTGTAACATACTGCATTCGCAATTTTTTAAGCATTCCTGAACATGGCACATGCAGTGATGCACATATTTTCACACTTCATACTTCTTTGTCGTTCGCTCAGACAGTTTCCTGTCAATTATGAGCGCGGATGCGTCATGCTGCCGTTATGCGTCTAACTAAGAAATAGTTAGGCCCAGCATGATTGTCCATCTTCGTTCAGTTGGAGAAAATCTTTGCAAGAGTTTCTTCCAAAAAAAAGGCAGGAGAATGGACCAGTTAGGCAGAAAGATAGTAGATGACATTAAAAAGATGGAAAAGGCAGAGTCAAAGAGAGTGACAAATTAGAGGAAGTTACAAACACAGGACTTCCAGAAGGTGGGGGAACTATTTGTGCTAAAGATCCCCCGGTGTCCCCGTGGGGGGGTGGGAGAGGGGAAGAGGGGGAGGGGGCAGCATACTTTATATAATAGTATATACTATTTTGTATACCGGGGTACATGATGTTTCTGCTGACTGATTGAGAGAATCAGACTGGATGAAATTTCTGCTTAACGTCCTCCGGTCTGAAACAGACGCATATGGGACATTAGTAGATATACGGATGGTGGCAACGATCCTGGAGGCAATGCCCGGAGGCAGTGCAACACCAGGAAACTCCCGAATTTGTAACAATGCAGATGTGTTAGACTGGATGCTAATTGTCATCAGTTAGATAGACTTGACATTGTTAACTAAGCAGTGGCGTTTTACAATTTGCAGAGCGAGCCCTGTACGTGTTGGAAGGGGCCTTCCACCCTCGCTTCAACATGGCCACGGGACACTGCCGCCTGGACTTCCGACGGCAGGAGAACAGGTGCCGACGTTCATGCGTGTGGATTGTATTTGCATCATGACATTTGTATTATAGTATTGTATGATAGTACCGTAAAATGCGGACTATAAGCCGCTACTTTTTTTCCTCAACTTTGGCCCATGCGGCTTATAGACTGATGCGGCTTACCTGTGGATTTTTTCCATTTTACATTTATCAGTATGATTAAATCTCTTTCTGGCCAAATTCTTCAGCCTATTCTGAGCTTCTTTAGACTCAAAACTGGTTTTGGTAATCAATAGATTCAAATCTCATGTTTAAAGTGTCTGAGAACATTGAATACTTATGTTCTGATAGGAGAATTTCTATATTTGTGTTGGTTTGTGCACATACAATTTTCTCTGCGTCTTATAAACTGGTGCGGCTTATATGTGAATAAATAACTAATGCTTTGTCAATTTAAGGGATGTGGCTTATATACAGGTGCGTCTTATAGTCCAGTTTTTATGGTACTTGCATGACATATTTATCCGACATGAATTACGATTTATTTAATTTCCTTCTTTCCTTTTTTATTTGTTTGATTTCCCCGTAGGGATACCTCACTGAAACGCACACACACTTACACAAGCATACACTTGTACAAACAAGCGCACACGCACGCGCACTCACACACACACAGAGACACACACATGCACACACGCGCACTCACATACAGTTCCCCCACCTTCTGGAAGTTCTGTGCTTGTAACTTCCCCTAATCTGCCTCTCTCTTTGACTCTGCCTTTTCCCTTTGCTTTCTATCATCTGCTATCTTTCTGACTTATTGGCCCATTCTCCTGCCTTTTTTTCAAAACAAATCTTCCAAATCATTTTTTTCCCCTTTGAGCTACCCCGAAATCAGAATGTGTCGGCTGTACGCAGCGGGAAGAGCAGTGAAAACTGAAAACCGGACACATACGTACCTTACCCATTATGGCCACATGGCCTGGGAACACAGAAGAAGAAGAAGAAGAAGAATTTGTTTGATAACTCTTCTACTGCCCCAGGAACAGATGTACACCATAATGTTGCATATACGCATACACAGTGGAACCTCCCTTATAAGACCTCCCATTATAAGACTCCCTCCCATATGAGACTTACTTCTCTGAGACATTGCCCTTCTTTGTAAGTATTAAAATGACCTCCCTTATATATAATATAAGACCCCTCCCTTATAAGACCTCATTTTGGATGATTTTTGAAGGTCTTATAAGGGAGGTTCCACTGTAGTAAAGTATGTGATAGGGTTTAGTTGTCTTGAAAAACTTACTTGGCAGAGAAAGGTTACAAAGAACAGAAAATACCTGGGCACTAGAAGAGTTTATGTAAGCACTCAGACTCTTAAAGACCCACTGACCCGGCAGATTTAAGTTCCTTGGGTTTTTTTCTGGGTAGGTGTGACCCACATGCAAATTCCCCAAGTTCAAAATGAGGCTGTTCTTCAAAGCCTCTGTCTCGTTTTCAGTTTGGGGGCATTTGTATGGGAGTCAAAGTCAAACCTGGTCAAAATAAGATTTCTTACCAGCGAGAGAGAGAAACCTGTGAAACACGTGATTTTCACTCATGGATGTGGTGGGTCTTTAAGAACTAGATTAAGCATCACACATGTAAAAGATGATGTTAATGATGGAAGGTGATGATGATGATGATGATGATGATTCAGAGGATGATAAAGATTTTGTTGTTGTTGCTGTCCCATCTTCTGGGCCGTACAGTGGCATTGCTCCCACGCCGCTCATTCTGAGTCCCAAATCGCAGCCACACCTCCGCACGGAGGATGATACTGATAGTCATTATGTTATTATTAATATTATTTATCGCCGTGTGTGTTTCACCTGGCGGTGTGCTGATGGGATGTGCATGGGTGGGGTTTCAGGGCCATGTTCCTGCTGCTGTTCAAACACCTGACGGCCGTCAGCCAGAGGGGGTGTCACCGCACGGCCATGGAGCTCTGCAAACTGCTGCTGAGGTTAGTGCTGCTGCCCACGCACGACTCATTCTTTCACCGTCAAATATGATAGGAACAAATCTTTACTGTGGGGCTGCTGTTCAGGAGAGTTCTGCCAGCTGTGGCGGTCAGCCCCACACACTCTTAAAGTAACATTCAACTTGATAAAGTAACACTTGTCTTTACAGTATGTCATATCTGTCCATTTTGTAAACTCATATAGTTTGTTGCAATTCCAGTATTAAGTAGTTGGTGACATTTTTGCTTGGCATTTTGAAGTGAGTGAAGTGAGTTTAGAAGTGACCAAGGTATGGTGTGCACACGTATTTACTTCCCATGAACTTAGTTCAAGCAAATGCATCAAACTGACAGCTATCTATTAATTCCGGACATAATATATATGGCCGGAGCGGCTTGAATGAGTTAAGGAAAGGCTCAAGGGGAGGAAGGGTCCAGTAAAAGAAGTGAAACAGAGACAGAGATACAGGAGAGAGAGAGAGAGAGAGAGAGAGAGAGGGGTGGATGGAGGGGGGGGGGGGGGGGGGGCAGGGTAATTTGACATCATCTGAAATATAAAAAGACTGTAACAGAGTCTCCAAAAAATCTTCAAACTATTATTAACCCTTTCGCCGCCAGCCATTTCTCAACCAAAAAAATACCCTTATATTTAGCTAGGTAAAGAAAAAAACAATTATCTGCAATATTGGGAATTCCTCAGTAACATGTATAAAGTAAGGCCTATCCTTATCTCCCAAAATTAAGAAAATAGGATCTTCAGATAACAGGCTCTGGCAAAGGTAAAGATGTGCCACCCCCCCCTGCATTTCTCGGTTAATTCTATTTTTCCGTTTTTGCCTTTCTTACCATACATAAAGCTGTATTTTAGGAACATTTTTAGCTAATAACCTTTTTGGAATACTAACTCTATCCCTAACCCTAGCCCTAAACCTAACCCTACCCCCCACTATGTACTGCAGTACACCGCGATTTGTCACAGTTGTGGTTCGTTGCGTTTTTCCGTCTTATAGGGTGGAGGGTAGGGTTAGGTTTAGGGCTAGGGTTAGGGATAGGGCTAGTATTCCAAAAAGGTTATTAGCTAAAAATGTTCCTAAAATACAGCTTTATGTATGGTCAGAAAGGCAATAACGGAAAAATAGAATTAACCGAGATAGGTAGGGGGGGTGGCACATCTTGACCTTTACTCAGGCTCTAATTTGATTCTTTTTGGCGACATGGGTGGTTAAACCGTTGTGGTGCATAAATGCGACATTGGCGGTGAAAGGGTTAACATGCACATATGGTTGTTTTGTTGTTGTTGCTGTTTGAATGCGTGTTCTTTGGGTGTTTTTTGTTTTAGTTAATTGCGTAGCATTGTGTGTTTTTGTGCAATATTAAAAGTCTCTGAAAAGGAAAGAGAAAGTCAAACCGGACTTCGGTGATTCTTTCTAGGTTTTCCGCTATTGGCCACTGCAAGTGCAACAACCGCCTTTTGCAAGAGTGATAGCCTGTGTTAGATGCTTGAGTACTGACCAAACAAGGGAATAACTCTCGACAATAACCCTATTTGAGGCCACTAAATGGCTGCCTTTTGCAAAAGCGAATGCCCTTTTGGATACTGACCAACAAGGGCTTAACTCTCGCTGTCAAGGGGCTTAATAACCCTAGTTGCAGTGGCCAGTAGAGGTGTGTCAGTCTGTTGTTTGAGGCATTTTTATTTTGCTGGTGTTTGTGTTCAGCTCAACCCATGGGTGAAAGTAGTTCAGGCATGCTCCTGAAATCAGGATGGGAAAAGCTGATAGAGTGATTGGCCATCTTGTCACCCGGAACCACGATTGTTATAAAACCAAACATTTCTGCCAAAATTGATGGCAGATTAAAACAAGATGATAGACATGCGATTCTAACATTATCACCACCCATCCTGTGTACACAGACACACACATATGTGACCCAGCACCACGAAAGGGACATTAAGTGTCAAACTGACCATTCTGAGAAAATTATACATTTGAAACCTTCAGACAATTCTCTTTCTACTGATACAAGAACCATCCTTGTATCTTTTTCCGTTCCTGAGTTATGAGCATTTAAAGTTAGTAGGGTGAGCGTCGGCCATTTTGAGAAAAGTCTAATGTCCAGCCTAGCTGAAGAAAATGCATTGACCTACTCGTTTTAAAACACTTATAAGACAATTTAGATACCATACATAGAGATTACCCTTTATATATATGAAAGATAAGATGTTAGAGAACACAAAAATACCCATAACTCAAAATAACGTAAGATTTTTGACTTTGCAAGCCTGTTGTGAGAAACTAGCCCAGCGATTTAATGTCCCTTTCGTGGTGCTGGGTCACATAATTATTGGAAATTATTTTTAATGTGGTCACCACATGGCTAAACCGGACCAAAATGATGTTAGTAGATTTTCTGTTAAATAAGTGTCTGTGTCAGCCTGCGATTCTTAGACGTTCATATTTTTCTGTGACATGCATTTAGCTTGGACCCCGATGGAGATCCAATGGGTGTGCTGTTGATGATCGACTACTTCGCTCTGCGCTCCGAGCAATACACCTTCCTCGTCCGCCTGTTTGAAGAATGGGAGGTGAGCTTACCTGTTCCAAGTAAACAATATGGGGGGATTTTCTTTAACTCATTTGCATCGCAACGATTTTGATTTATTAAAAAAACTCACAAATCACTCTAGCCATACACACAAACAAAACATACATAAACAAAAGGAGAAATGAAAGAAGATTACAGGTTTTTACTTCAGGTTTAGACATAGGGAAGTGGTAGATCAGACTTTTTATGTATAGACTTTATATGGAAAAACTCTCTACAGCCATTGGTTTCCCCACAACAAACCACTACAAAAGCAAAGTCAGAGGCAAAATTGTGGTCTAAGGGAGTGAAGCGAGTTTAGAAGTGACCAAGGTATGGTGTGCACACAGATTTACTTCCCTTGAAGCAAATGCATCAAATTCTAAACATATATGAGTTAACGGAGAGAGACTGGTAATATGTACTAGTATGAAAAAGAAACTCCCGGTGATGCCTCTGGGTCACTTTGGGTGCTAACTTTATATGTTACAAAATTGTGACCCAGCACCACGAAAGGGACATTAAGCGTTAAACCGACCATTCCGAGATAATTATCATACAGTTGGCAACTTCAGAGAATTCTCTTTCTACTGATCAAAGAACCATTCTTGTATCTTTTTCCGTTCCAGAGTTGCGAGCATTTACAGTCTTTTAGTAGGGTAAGCGTCGGCCGTTTTGAGAAAACACAGTCTAAAAGTCTAGCCTAGCTGAAGAAAATACATTGACCTACTCATTGTGAAGCACTTATTAGAGTGTTTAGATACAATACTAAAGAGTATCCTTTATAGATATGAAAGATAAGATGTTAGAGAACACAAAAACACCCATAGCTCAAAATTGACAAGAAATAATTTGTTTTTACTTTTCAACTAGCTGAGCGAATTAACGTCCCTTTCGTGGTGCTGGGTCACAAAATGTCTACACAACAGTCATTGAAATGTATTGTCGCTTCATTCTGACTTGTGTGTGTGTTGTTGGTGTTTTTGCGGTGCAGGCATTCAGGAACCTCTCTCAGCTGCCCAACTTTGCCTTCTCCGTACCCCTGGCCCTGTTCCACCTAGGGAAAGACAACCCCGCCTTCGCCCGCAGAGCTGACGCCATGGTAAGAGTGGAGAAGTGTGGACTGTTTGTCTCCCTGGGAATATTAGGGCCTTTGCCAGTACAAATACCATACTTTGAGCACTATATAAGGCAGTGCTTTTATTTTCAGATTGAGACTCCACAGCTGTTCCGTTGTTGCACAAAAAGTTGAGCTGTTTTGTCACTGATGTTAAACAACTTTTTCATGGCTGAATCTTCAGAAAAGGCTAGTGCAGATAAAAAATCCCCTGTACCCAGGTTCGAACTCGGGTTTACTTGACACGAAGTGAACGCACACTGTGCCACTCTACACCACTGTATTAGGGCCTTTGCCAGTACAAATACCATACTTTGAGCACTATATAAGGCAACGCTTTTATTTTCAGATTGAGACTCCACAGCTGTTCCGTTGTTGCACACAAAGTTGAGCTGTTTTGTTAAATGGCTGAATCTAGAAATCTTAGATAAAAACTACAACCAATCATTTCCTTGTAAAAATGTTTTGGCTGTGTGTTCTTCGTAGTATTTTTAATATATTTCTTCCATCAGATTTATGGTAAAAAATGTTGGGGGTTGAACAGTACCATGCAACTTATTTAGTACAAAATGTTCTTAAATAATACACTTATTATCGCACACATAAATAAAAATGCTCATGAGTGAAAATCTGACACTTTTTACTGAATATAACTAATTTTCTTACATACTATGTGCCTAACATTATTCTTGACTGTTGTTTATGAAAAGTATTAAATGTAAAGTTGGCTTGAAAAAAACAAAAAAAAACAAAATTTCCTCCCGGAACAGCTGTGACCTTTTAGTATGACAAACAAATTAACAATATAGCAGGAAATTTATTGTAACATAGTCTGAATTTTGTGTACAGCTTTAGGGGTGCAGTTCATTGGTCACTGCATTGACCACCTTTTGCGAGAGTGAATGCCCTTGGTGGGTGGGGGAAGATGCTTGAGTACTGACCAAACAAGGGTATAACTCTCGCCAATAACCCTATTTGAGGCCACTGAATGGCTGCCTTTTGCAAGAGTGAATGCCCTTTTGGACACTGACCAACAATAACTTAACTCTTGCCGTCAAGGGCGTTAATAACCCTAGTTGCAGTGGCCAATAATGAGATGCACCCTATAGTCTGTGAAATAGGGTACTCTGAGTGTTCTTCGTATCTGTCTACGTCTCTGTTCCATTTGGATACAGGATCTTGTTTCATAGTACCATCTTGGGGTGTGTGGGTTTTGTGTGTGTGTTTGTTTACCGGGTACTTGATACTTTCTTTGTATTCTGTGATTTGCTTGAAAACATCCTGTGGTGTTAGAAAGAGAGCTTTGGTGTGGTTGATGATACGCTTGGCAAAACCAATGACTTCTGCCATCCGCTGCAAGATACATTTTCTTGTTTTAAAATGGGGACAGTAAATGATGATTGATTGACATTTCTCCTTGAAAGAGATAATGAAGTGATTTTGAATTGAATCGATTGGCCTTCAGCTGCAGGGGGCTGTACTGCTTCCTGCTTTTCATTTTATGCAGGTTTCACCCTTGATAAAAATGTGACCCAGCACCACGAAAGGGACATTAAGTCGCTGGGCTAGTTTCTCACAATAGGCCTGGAAAATCAAAAAATCTGATTTTTTTGTCAATTTCGAGTTATGGGTATTTTCATGTTCTCTAACATCTTATCTTTCATATTTATCAAGGTCAATCTTTAATAGGGTCTCTAAATGGTCTTATAAGTGCTTTAACCACAGTGATTTAACACCTATGTCACTGAAAGGCATCAAATTGGGGTCTATTATCCAAAGACCCTATTGTCTTAGTTTTGGGGGAAGTAAGGATAGACCTTGTTTTAAATATGTCACAGAAGAATCCCCAGTACTGCAGATGGATTTTGTTCTCTACCCAGGTAAATTTAGTGGACATTTTTGGCTGAAATATGGCTGGCAGTGAAAGGGTTAAAACGAGTTTGTCAGTGCATTTTCTTCAGCTAGTCTAAACTTTAGACTGCGTTTTCTCAAAATGGCTGACACGCACCCTACTAACTTCGAACGCTCATAACTCTGGAACGGAAAAAAGGTACAAGAAGGGTTTTTGTTTCAGTAGAAAGAGAATTGTCTGAAGATTTTAAATATATACTTCTCTCAGAATGGTCAGTTTGACACTTAATGTCCCTTTCGGGGTGCAGGGTCACAGTCAGTTTTCTTAACTCTGTGTGTGTGTGCGTGCACGCGCGAGCGTTTCCCCGATTAATAGATCTTGTGTCTCTGTCTGTCTGTCTCTGTCTGTCTGTCTCTGTCTGTCTGTGCTTCCGTGTCTCTCTCTCTCTCTCTCTCTCTCTCTCTCTCTCTCTCTCTCTCTCTCTCTCTCTCTCTCTCTCTCTCTCTCTCTCCGGCTCTCTCTCTCTCTGTTTACTTGTGACCTGTGTATTCGTGTTCTAATTATTCTTGATTATTGATTATAGATTCAAATATATTGTTTATATATAATTATTTTGACGAGTATAGAGGGTGGGGTGGCGGAGAGGTAGAGGGGAGGGAGGGAGGGAGGTGGGGGAGAGTGTGTGTGTGTCCAATGAACTTTTTTGTCCCCTGTGGTACAAGTATTTTTGATTTCTGATGTATTCTTTATTGTTGATTGCATGCCATGTGTATATATCGCAATGCTTATCTATTGATTGTAATGTGTTGTTGTAAGGCGCTTTGAGCTGTATTTATCAGGGTATTGCGCCATATAAATATTATTCATTATTATTATTATTATTATTATTACATAGTGTGGTGATGTTGACAGCTGGAGGAGTCTCTGCTGATGTTCCCCGGGCTGCTGATGCCTCTGCTGGACAAGTGTGGCATCAGCCCTGACCAGGAGGTGACCAGTCACCCCTTCTTTGGGCCCGCCGCACAGGGCAGGTATGGCATGTTATGTGTGTGTGTATATGGCATGTTGTGTGTGTGTGTATATGGCATGTTGTGTGTGTGTGGTATGTTGTGTGTGTGTGTATATGGCATGTTGTGTGTGTGTGTATATGGCATGTTGTGTGTGTGTATGTGGCATGTTGTGTGTGTGTGTGTATATGGCATGTTGTGTGTGTGTGTGTGTGTATGTTATGTTGTGTGTGTGTGTGGCATGTTGTGTGTGTGTGTGTGGTATGTTGTGTGTGTGTATGGCATGTTGTGTGTGTGTGTGTATGGCATGTTGTGTGTGTGTGTGTGTGTGTGTGTGGCATGTTGTGTGTGTGTGTGTATGGCATGTGTGTGTGTGTGTATGTGGCATGTTGTGTGTGTGTGTGTGTGTATGGCATGTTGTGTGTGGCATGTTGTGTGTGTGTGTGTGTGGCATGTTGTGTGTGTGTGTGTATGGCATGTGTGTGTGTGTGTATGTGGCATGTTGTGTGTGTGTGTGTGTGTGTATGGCATGTTGTGTGTGTGTGTATGGCATGTTGTGTGTGTGTGTGTATGTGCATGTTGTGTGTGTGTGTGTATGGCATGTTGTGTGTGTGTGTATGGCATGTTGTGTGTGGCATGTTGTGTGTGTGTGTGGCATGTTGTGTGTGTGTGTGGCATGTTGTGTGTGTGTGTGGCATGTTGTGTGTGTGTGTGGCATGTTGTGTGTTGTCCCTCTTCAGTCTAGGGCCTTGATGGACCTTTTTCCGCAGTTTTCAGAGGATTACACTTAGACTATTCTGAAGCCTGTTTGATGCTCTGTACAATTTGTTTTTCTTTTCTGGGCAACCCCCCCAGACCAGTAATGATGTTCGCCTCAGGGCAGTGAGTGATGTCTTGAAGGGGCGCTAAAGCCTGGGCTGTTGTTGTCTCCCCTTCCTTCCAGCCAGAAGCCGGCGTTGCAGCAGCTGGTGGGGCTGTACGTGGGGCGCAGCCACGCGCTGTGGAAGGAAGGGGAGGTGATGTCCTGGATGGAGAGCGTCGTCAGGTCCACTCTGCAGCTGGTCGACGCCAAAGACATCCGCGTGGCCAGCTTCACCGAAAAGTGAGTACCGTAGTTTTACCTTATAAGGTGCAACTCCCAAATTTTAGACAAAATTGAATTTTTTTAATTTGTTTTTAATTTTTGTTGTTGATGTCCAATCTTTTGGGCCATACAGTGGCGTTGCTCCCACGCCGCTCATTCTGAGTCCCAATTCGCAGCCACACCTCCGCATGTTCAGGTCGCAGAATCCGAGACCAGCAGTCCAAGGGGGGCTAATCTATGTTAGGCCGTCAGGAGGGAACCAACCGAGGAGACACTGCACTGCTGCTGAGTCACTTTGGTGGAGTTCAGTGGAGCCTGTTCAGGACACCACCTACTAGTACTAAGCCACCTACTGACGACGTTATTGTCTTAGTCGCGGAGCCAGCGTGAGTGGGGTCCTCCTCCGAGGGCGCCACCACGACCGTCCACTGACAGCTCCCCAGAACACACTGATCCCCATGACGTTGACCCGAACGCTCCAAGTCATAGACTGGATCGGAAACCGAAACTGAGGTCACCATGAGAGCAGGGCTTGCAAAGCCACAGAATTTGAGACATTTTTCTTTTTAATGATTGATGGAAATGAGGCGGATGACTATGATGATGATGATGATGCTATGGAGTTACGTATCGGTCTGAGACTGCATGACAGGGCTGTATTCTACACTTCCTTTCATAATGATATCCCGTGGTTAACCAGGCCCGAGAACTACAGACACCTGCAGTGTTGGTCTTGAAATTAGAGCAACACTCTCAGAATCGCATCCGTTAAGCGGATGAAACTCGACTGTGTGGTTTCAGTCTTCCCATTGAGCCCATAGCCACTCACTCTGGGTAGGAGTTGGTCCAGGACCGAAAAAACCCTTGCCTCTGATGGGATTTGAACCCGAGACCTCCCAGCCAGTAGTCCGCGACGCTAACCGCTATGCCACGGCGGCTGATAAATCAAAGTTTTGTTATTATACCAGCTTAGCTGAAAAGGGAGTACCTTATTTTTTGGACCATAAGGCATTATTAAGCGCAACTCCCAAATTTTACACAAAATAGAAATTTTGTTTTCATAATTTCTTACTATTTTATTAATCATATACTGGTCTCCAAAATTTAAGGGCCGGAAGAACGATCTTCTCTCTTCTGTCTTGGAGGCATGCTTATTGAGAGCTCTGGTTGCCGCCCTTAACCCTTTCGCCGCCAGCCATTTTTCAGCCAAAAAATACCATTAAGCTTAACAGGGTAGAGAAAATAAAATATCTGCAATATTGCCAATTCCTCTGTGACATGCATAACATTAGGCCTATCCTTACCACCCAAAATTAAGAAAATAGGGTCTTCGGATAACAGGCCCTGATTTGATGCTTTTTAGTGACATGGGTGTTAACCCTTTGACTGCCAGAGAAAATTAAAGAAAAAATCATTGGGCAAATCATGCCATGAAAAAGACAACTGATGGAGCCAATCTGGCAAAATGGCCTGGGGATGTGTTAGAGCAAAAGCCAGCATATCAGGATTATTCCTCTTCATCTGATGACATCATCAGTGATGTCGTCAGGTCAGTATGTGATACGTTGGTGGCAGTCAAGGGGTTAAAAACCATTGTGCTAAAATGCGACATTGGCGGTGAAAGGGTTAAATACACATTCGTGTCTAACTTTTGCTCAGCAGTGTTCACTACAGTCATGCCTTGCACGTGCAATAGGCAAGAAACCTGCATCAGCCCTGATTCTTCAGCGAAAAGAGACAAAACTTTCGTGAAATTCTCGTGAATTTGCCACATTTTAAGCGTACCTGAAAACGCTGTTGCTGTACTGCAATGTCTGCAAAACTGGTTCAGGCACGTGCAACAGGAAGGAAAGTTATTGAGTAGCCTAAGTTTTGCCATTTTCTTCATTGTTGTCTTAGTGTACAATAAATAGATATCAAGCTACTGAAAACAGAAGCCGGCCCTTAACTTTTGGAGACCAGTATATTTTAAGGCACAGGAGTCTCAGTCTAGGAAAAATAAAATATCGTCTTATAGTCCATAAAATATGGTAATTGGAATATTGACTGTGTGTCATGAGCGTGTGACAAGT
>CM065699.1:38240459-38265583 GCA_017654935.2 Phymorhynchus buccinoides
ATTGTGTTAACACTTATCCAGTATTCTCAAATATTTTTTGATGTGTGGATTTGTAAGTGTGTGTAAAAGACTGTTGTGCACTCAGTTTGTTAAATACTAATGCTTTGCGGGTGTTATGTGTGTAAAAGACTGTTGTGCACTCAGTTTGTTAAATACTAATGCTTTGTGGGTGTTATGTGTGTAAAAGACTGTTGTGCACTCAGTTTGTTAAATACTAATGTTTTGCGGGTGTTATTTGTGTTCTTTTAAAACGCGTTCTTTGTGTGATCTCATTAGCATAGGGACACACTCGACTTCAAGAACTTTCTAGGCTACTGCTTCTTTTGGTACTGTTTACGTGGCTCTTCTCTACTCCGGTTTATCAAAACTAATAAAGATCAAGTCGTCACCTTCTGGTGACACATTCTTCAATCATCTAGTGACAGCTTTGCGGACTTAGTTTTTTTAATACGTGTTGTGTTATTTTTTTATGATTATTTTTTCGGATGTTTCCACTTAGTTTTGCTTGCTGGGCGCCGGCCGCTCCCAGTAGAGCAGGAAGGGAGGAGCTAAGATTGTGTTGTGTGGCACACGCGCGCGAGTGATGCGTGGCTGGTGCTAGGCTTAGTGAAGTGGTAATAGGGTCGGAGGCAACAGAAACTGCAACCCCTCCCCTTTCATATCCTCCTTCCACCCTACTCCCCCCCTCCCCCCTTGAAAAGTGATTAAAAACAAAACAAACAAACAACAAAAATCAAGCGATTCTACTTTTTATTGTATACATCGACGATAATGTGATGACTAGTGACGTCGACCAGTGTTGTGTTGTGTCATGTTGACACTAACTCATGACTCCTGCTTAAAATGGATTATGTCATGGAGTGATAGCTGATCAGCCCATTACGTGAGTCATTTTTTTTTTTTTCCAAACGCAGTTAACTTATTAACAAAAAAACGTGTTGTTGCATGCTTGTATTGTGATGTTGAACCTACTGACACTTTAATACACACTCAAATATAAATTTACAAGCAAAACAGCATGCTTGCCACCAGTGCATGAAATGATTATTGGTGTCATTGAGCATGGAGAAACAGTCGTTCTGTTGTGAGCCTTGTCTTTCCTTTGATGATACTGTTCTCACTTGTAATGTTGTACTCTTTCTCTCTCTCTCTCTCTCTCTCTCTCTCACCGATCGTTGCCTTTGTTGTTTTCTACATTTGTTTTCATTTAGCCATGTTTTTTTCATCTTCATTCTTGGTTCCTGTTCCTCTTTTTATCCTTGCTATCATTTGTTTGTATTGTTCTGGTCTTTTCTTTTCTCTTCTTCTTCCACTTTTCCTGTTACTATACGTCTCTTTTTCTCTTTGTATTTTCTTCTTCCTCCTCTTCCTCTTTCATTCGTTCCTCATTTTCTTCATCACATTCTGCCAAACTTTTTATTCATCCTTCCAATTTTTTTTTTATGTCTTCCTTCTTCTCCGTTCCTTTATTTTCTTCCTTATTCCCCCACCATTCCTTACATAAGTTCATGTTTTTCTCGTCTCTTCCGCACCCCATCTCTGCCCCCCCCCCCCCCTTCCTGTGTTGCGAGTCCTTGACATGTTCTATAAGCTTTAGTTTCATCCTTTGGTTAGCTGTTGTCAGGGAAACTTAATTTGGTCACACACGCACACGCGCACACGCGCGCACACACACACACGCACGCGCGCGCACACACACACGCACACACACACGTGCACGCACGCACACACACGCACACGCACACACACACACACACGCACAGTCAGCCAGAGAGAGAGAGATAGAGAGAGACAGAGGCAGACAGAGAGAGACACACACACAGACAGTGAACTGCAGTAAAAAAAAAAAAAAACTGAAATCATGACTCAAGCAGCACTGACGGCCTTGAGCAGAGGCAGGCAGGCAGGCAGGCGTGGTTTAGCTGCATTGCGTCTCGCAGCAGTTGCTATTTTGGTCGGAGAAAAGGGAAGGGTTGTGGTGAAGTGAGGTTGGGGGAGGTGTCTGAATTCGCGATGGCTCAGCTGGTGTTAGCAAACTAAAAGATCAGCTTTGAACAGCCGTGTCTCCCTCTCTCTCGCACACACACACACACAAACTCTCTCACACACATACACACACACACACACACACAAAATAAAACACACACACACACACACACGCACGTGCGTACACACACACACACACAGACACACATACACACACACAAAACAAACACACACACACATGCACGCGCGCGCACACACTCTCTCTCTCATTCTCTCACACACATACACACACACAAAATAAACACACACACACACACACACGCATGCGTGCACAAACACACACACACACACTCTCTCTCTCTCTCACACACACACACCTCTCTCTCTCTCTCTCTCTCACACACACACACATGCATGCGTGCGTGCACAAGCACACACACACACACTCTCTCTCTCTCTCTCTCACACACACACACACACTCTCTCTCTCTCTCTCTCACACACACACACACACACACACCTGTCAGGCGGACTGTAGGAGACAACAGCGTCCAAAGGCGGCAGAGGGTCGTAGGTCAGCACCGGAGAGCTGCCCAGGTCCTGCAACACCAACAGGAATTGTTCGGAAATAATTAAGGGGAGTAATTTCATGGTGTGTGTGGAGTGATCTTGCCTAATTCAATCGGTCAAACAGGGGAAGTCACTCTTCCTTCAGCTCTCGTAGCCTTCCGACTCGTGTGTTTGAGCAGACATACAGCACTTAGAACACCGTGCGTCATTCTAAAAAAAAAAAGTCATTTGTATATTTTTACGTCACATTTTGCAAGTTTTATCAGTTTGTAGCCACTGGCCACCCCTCATTTTTTCTACAAAATGTTTGCAAGTCGCTGACTCGCATCCTGTGGTTTCAAGCTTTGACGCCATTGCTGCATTGTTGCTATGGTGTTTGACCGAGTAATGTAGGCAAACAACTCTAATTTTCACGAAGTGCTCTCCCCTAGTTTTTTTCCCCGAAAATCGTCTATTGTACAAGAACTACAGCCACATGAATAATGTCAGCAAGGGTGAAGGAAGGTAAAACATTCTCTCAATCCTGAAATGACACGTTTCAAAATGTTCTCTGAATCTTCCGTGACCTGAAGTGATGACCGCTTTAAAATTAAAATAATTTCCAATGTGTGTGTGTCTGTGTATACAGGGTGGGTAGGGGGTGGTGTTAGAAGAATTGCATGTCTGTCATTTTCAATAAGAAAATTTAGCGGGGAGTCGTAAAACTACATTAACATTTTGTGCAGCTTGTGAATGAGTCGACCACATTCATCCTCACGTCAACAACTCATTAGCATATTTAGAACAGCCTACGCACGCATAAACGCATATGGGGCCTAAACTTCTCGTTTGCCGTCATAGGATCTGCCATGGCTGAGTGGTTAGAATCACCAGCTCGTAATCCGACAGGCTTACGAGTGCAGATGTTCAAATCCCGTTTGGTCCGCTGTGTTGTGTCCTTGGGAAAGACACTTTACTCCCATTTCCTCACTCCATCCAGGAGTAAATGGGTACCCGACATCAGCTGGGGGAAAAGTCCTTTGGATAAGACTTAAAACTGATGTTCCATGTGCAAATGCATGCACAAGATCTAACGCTCACATTAAAGCCCATTTCACCGTTCGGTACGGGTAGGCCGTGTGTGCTGGTGGGATGGATGAAACGAACTCACATAGCATGCATCCTGATGATTGATTATCTAAATGAAGATTTTGGGTGTGGGAAAGGATAAACATCCAAGTATAGGAAAAAGAAGCTGAGTTAAAAAATAAAAAAAGCTGAATGGCGCTTCACGAGGTGCAGCCTTTTTATTTAGTTTGCAAATGTGGGGGATGAACTGACCAGGGGCACGTTGGCGGTGGCCTCCTTGACGCTGCTGACCACCAGATGGCGCAGGATGTTGCGGGGGGTGCCCTGGTACCTCACCTTCCTCCTGCACAACCACAGGGCAACAACGCCATTCTCAATACGCCCGCACCAAGATTTTTTTTCACATTTTTTATTGATTTTTTAAAATCCATTATTATCAGCAGAAGAACAGGAGAGACCGAAGATTGATGGAAGACTGAAAAACTTAATTACAAAAGGATTGAGATTTTAGGCCAAAGCCTATTCTTCTATGAGAGAGAGAGAGAGAGAGAGAGAGAGAGAGAGAGAGAGAGAGAGAGAGAGAGAGAGAGAGAGAGAGAGAGAGAGAGAGAGACAGAGAGACAGAGAGACAGAGAGAGAGAGAGAGAGAGAGAGAGAGAGAGAGAGTGTGAAGACACACAGAGAGAGAACACTGAAGAACTTTATTTAACAGGGATACAGATTTTAGGCAATGCCTATTCTTCCAATCTGTCCTTGGTTACATAGATAGATAAAGAGAGAGAGAGAGAGAGAGAGAGAGAGTAGAGAGAGAGAGAGAGAGAGAGAGAGAGAGAGAGAGAGAGAGAGAGAGAGAGAGAGAGAGAGAGAGAGAGAGAGAGAGAGAGAGAGAGAAAACTTGAAAACTTGAAAACTTTAACTTTATTTTTCAAGGATAAAGATTTTAGGCAACGCCTAGTCTTCCAATCTGTCCCTGGTACATATACGAACATAGAATACAAACATGGCAAACTGTGGGATTAAACGCTATCTCCAGAGTTTTTGTTCCTTGCGTCTCCCTTGAGTTTCTGCGGAGTTGTTGTTTTTTGAAAATTGTTAATTTGTTATTTCTGACACAAAGGGATGTGCATTAGATACTACAGGGAGTAGAGAGAGAGAGGGAGAGAGAGGGGTGGGGGGGGCAATCGGCAATGACTTTTAATGTCAACAGCTGAATAGCCCTAATGACATGAGGTTGCAGCATTGATTTACATCCTTTCGTTTCAAATTAAAGCATATGAAGAGGAAAAAACACACGCAATAAATAAGAAAACAAGCAAAGGAAACCAGCAAACAAACGTAAGAATGCATAAAACAACTCCCACTCATGATTATAAAGTTGAATATGTCCGTCATCAATGTACCATGACAGAAGTAAAATATAGCATTAATAATACCCAATGATTCCAAACAGGTGCAACATTCTTACTGCCCAGATGATCATCAATTGGGAGGGGCAGGAGGGGGAGAGTTGGAGGGCCAGGACGGAGGGAGCTGAGGTAGAAGGACAGGGACAGGGGGAAGGGCAGGGGAAAGGGCAGGGGAGGGTCAGGAGCAGGGGAGCGAGGAAGGGGGAGGGGGGGGCTCAGGCTTATATCTAGGATTTGAAGTCCTCCATCGAGGCAGATGAAATCACCTCAGGCGGAAGACTGTTCACCCACACACAACCCTCGGGAAGAATGAATACTTCCTGTAGTATCTAATGCACATCCCTTTGTGTCACAAATAACAAAATAACAATTTTCAAAAAACAACAACTCTGGAGAAACTCAAGGGAGACACAAGGAACAAAAACTCTGGAGATAGAGTTTAATCCCACAGTCTATACCATACAGTAATGACTTGTCACACGCTCATGACACACAGTCAATATTCCAATTACCATATTTTATGGACTATAAGACGATACTTTATTTTTCCTAGACTGAGACTCCTGCGCCTTAAAATATACTGGTCTCCAAAAGTTAAGGGCCGGCTTCTGTTTTCAGTAGCTTGATATCTATTTATTGTACACTAAGACAACAATGAAGAAAATGGCAAAACTTAGGCTACTCAATAACTTTCCTTCCTGTTGCACGTGCCTGAACCAGTTTTGCAGACATTGCAGTACAGCAACAGCGTTTTCAGGTACGCTTAAAATGTGGCAAATTCACGAGAATTTCACGAAAGTTTGGTCTCTTTTCGCTGAAGAATCAGGGCTGATGCAGGTTTCTTGCCTATTGCACGTGCAAGGCATGACTGTAGTGAACACTGCTGAGCAAAAGTTAGACACGAATGTGTATTTAACCCCTTTCACCGCCAATGTCGCATTTTAGCACAATGGTTTAACCCCTTGACTGCCACCAACGTATCACATACTGACCTGATGACATCACTGATGATGTCATCAGATGAAGAGGAATAATCCCTGATATGCTGGCTTTTGCTCTAACACATCCCCAGGCCATTTTGCCAGATTGGCTCCATCAGTTGTCTTTTTCATGGCATGATTTGCCCAATGATTTTTTCTTTAATTTTCTCTGGCAGTCAAAGGGTTAAACACCCATGTCACTAAAAAGCATCAAATCAGGGCCTGTTATCCGAAGACCCTATTTTCTTAATTTTGGGTGGTAAGGATAGGCCTAATGTTATGCATGTCACAGAGGAATTGGCAATATTGCAGATATTTTATTTTCTCTACCCTGTTAAGCTTAATGGTATTTTTTGGCTGAAAAAAATGGCTGGCGGCGAAAGGGTTAAGGGCGGCAACCCGAGCTCTCAATAAGCATGCCTCCAAGACAGAAGAGAGAAGATCGTTCTTCCGGCCCTTAAATTTTGGAGACCAGTATATGATTAATAAAATAGTAAGAAATTATGAAAAAAAATATTATATTTTGTGTAAAATTTGGGAGTTGCGCTTAATAATGCCTTATGGTCCAAAAAATAAGGTACTCCCTTTTCAGCTAAGCTGGCATAATAACAAAACTTTGATTTATCAGCCGCCGTGGCATAGCGGTTAGCGTCGCGGACTACTGGCTTCCCAGGTCTCGGGTTCAAATCCCATCAGAGGCGAGGGTTTTTTCGGTCCTGGACCGACTCCTACCCAGAGTGAGTGGCTATGGGCTCAATGGGTAGACTGAAACCAAACAGTCGAGCTTCATCCGCTTAACGGATGCGATTATGAGAGTGTTGCTCTAATTTCATGACCAACACTGCAGGTGTCTGTAGTTCTCGGGCCTGGTTAACCACGGGATATCATTATGAAAGGAAGTGTAGAATACAGCCCTGTCATGCAGTCTCAGACCGATACGTAACTCCATAGCATCATCATCATCATCATAGTCATCCGCCTCATTTCCATCAATCATTAAAAAGAAAAATGTCTCAAATTCTGTGGCTTTGCAAGCCCTGCTCTCATGGTGACCTCAGTTTCGGTTTCCGATCCAGTCTATGACTTGGAGCATTCGGGTCAACGTCATGGGGATCAGTGTGTTCTGGGGAGCTGTCAGTGGACGGTCGTGGTGGCGCCCTCGGAGGAGGACCCCACTCACGCTGGCTCCGCGACTAAGACAATAACGTCGTCAGTAGGTGGCTTAGTACTAGTAGGTGGTGTCCTGAACAGGCTCAACTGAACTCCACCATAAGTGACTCAGCAGCAGTGCAGTGTCTCCTCGGTTGGTTGCCTCCTGACGGCCTAACATAGATTAGCCCCCCTTGGACTGCTGGTCTCGGATTCTGCGACCTGAACATGCGGAGGTGTGGCTGCGAATTGGGACTCAGAATGAGCGGCGTGGGGGCAACGCCACTGTAAGGCCCAAAAGATTGGACATCAACAACAAAAATTAAAAACAAATTAAAAAAATTCAATTTTGTCTAAAATTTGGGAGTTGCACCTTATAAGGTAAAACTACGGTACTCACTTTTCGGTGAAGCTGGCCACGCGGATGTCTTTGGCGTCGACCAGCTGCAGAGTGGACCTGACGACGCTCTCCATCCAGGACATCACCTCCCCTTCCTTCCACAGCGCGTGGCTGCGCCCCACGTACAGCCCCACCAGCTGCTGCAACGCCGGCTTCTGGCTGGAAGGAAGGGGAGACAACAACAGCCCAGGCTTTAGCGCCCCTTCAAGACATCACTCACTGCCCTGAGGCGAACATCATTACTGGTCTGGGGGGGTTGCCCAGAAAAGAAAAACAAATTGTACAGAGCATCAAACAGGCTTCAGAATAGTCTAAGTGCAATCCTCTGAAAACTGCGGTAAAAAAGGTTCCCATCAAGGCCCTAGACTGAAGAGGGACAACACACAACATGCCACACACACACACAACATGCCACACACACACACAACATGCCACACACACACATGCCATACACACACACACAACATGCCATACACACACACATGCCATACACACACACACACAACATGCCATACACAACACACACACAACATGCCACATACACACACACACACACACATGCCATACACACACACACACACATGCCATACACACACACACACACACACACATGCCACATACACACACACACACACATGCCATACACACACACACACACACAACATGCCACACACACACACACACAACATGCCACACACAACATGCCATACACACACACACACACACAAACATGCCACACACACACACACACACACATGCCACACACACACCACACACACAATACACACACACACATGCCACACACACACACACACACACACACAACATGCCATACACACACACAACACATGCACATACACACACACACACACACACATACCACACACACACACACACACATGCCACACACACACACAACATACCACACACACACACACACAACATGCCATATACACACACACACACACAACATGCCACATACACACACACAACATGCCATATACACACACACACAACATGCCATATACACACACACACAACATGCCACACACACACACACACAACATGCCATATACACACACACACACATGCCATACACACACACACATAACATGCCATACCTGCCCTGTGCGGCGGGCCCAAAGAAGGGGTGACTGGTCACCTCCTGGTCAGGGCTGATGCCACACTTGTCCAGCAGAGGCATCAGCAGCCCCGGGAACATCAGCAGAGACTCCTCCAGCTGTCAACATCACCACACTATGTAATAATAATAATAATAATAATAATAATGAATAATATTTATATGGCGCAATACCCTGATAAATACAGCTCAAAGCGCCTTACAACAACACATTACAATCAATAGATAAGCATTGCGATATATATACATGGCATGCAATCAACAATAAAGAATACATCAGAAATCAAAAATACTTGTACCACAGGGGAAAAAAAGTTAATTGGACACACACACACTCTCCCCCACCTCCCTCCCTCCCTCCCCTCTACCTCTCCGCCACCCCACCCTCTATACTCGTCAAAATAATTATATATAAACAATATATTTGAATCTATAATCAATAATCAAGAATAATTAGAACACGGATACACAGGTCACAAGTAAACAGAAAGAGAGAGAGCCGGAGAGAGAGAGCCGAGAGAGAGAGAGCCGGAGAGAGAGAGAGAGAGAGAGAGAGAGAGAGATGAGAGAGAGAGAGAGAGAGAGAGAGAGAGACACGGAAGGACAGACAGACAGAGACAGACAGACAGAGACACAAGATCTATTAATCGGGGAAACGCTCGCGCGTGCACGCACACACACACAGAGTTAAGAAAACTGACTGTGACCCTGCACCCCGAAAGGGACATTAAGTGTCAAACTGACCATT
Organism: Phymorhynchus buccinoides; assembly: GCA_017654935.2. Classification (NCBI taxonomy): domain Eukaryota; kingdom Metazoa; phylum Mollusca; class Gastropoda; order Neogastropoda; family Raphitomidae; genus Phymorhynchus; species Phymorhynchus buccinoides. The sequence continues at coordinate 38,249,908 of CM065699.1, forward strand.
CTGAGAGAAGTATATATTTAAATCTTCAGACAATTCTCTTTCTACTGAAACAAAAACCCTTCTTGTACCTTTTTCCGTTCCAGAGTTATGAGCGTTCGAAGTTAGTAGGGTGCGTGTCAGCCATTTTGAGAAAACGCAGTCTAAAGTTTAGACTAGCTGAAGAAAATGCACTGACAAACTCGTTTTAACCCTTTCACTGCCAGCCATATTTCAGCCAAAATGTCCACTAAATTTACCTGGGTAGAGAACAAAATCCATCTGCAGTATTGGGGATTCTTCTGTGACATATATAAAATAAGGTCTATCCTTACTTCCCCTCAAACTAAGACAATAGGGTCTTTGGATAATAGACCCCAATTTGATGCCTTTTTCAGTGACATAGGTGTTAAATCACTGTGGTGCTAAAATGCGACTTTGGCGGTGAAAGGGTTAAAGCACTTATAAGACCATTTAGAGACCATATTAAAGATTGACCTTGATAAATATCAAAGATAAGATGTTGGAGAACACGAAAATACCCATAACTCAAAATTGACAAAAAAAAAGAGATTTTTGACTTTGCGAGCCTATTGTGAGAAACTAGCCCAGCAACTTAATGTCTCTTTTCGTGGTGCTGGGTCACATTTATATCAAGGGTGAAACCTGGATCAAATGAAAAGCAGGAAGCAGGAAGCAGTAAAGCAGGAAGCAGTACAGCCCCCTGCAGCTGAAGGCCAATCGATTCAATTCAAAATCACTTCATTATCTCTTTCAAGGAGAAATGTCAATCAATCAGTCATTTACTGTCCCCATTTTAAAACAAGAAAATGTATCTTGCAGCGGATGGCAGAAGTCATTGGTTTTGCCAAGCGTATCATCAACCACACCAAAGCTCTCTTTCTAACACCACAGGATGTTTTCAAGCAAATCACAGAATACAAAGAAAGTATCAAGTACCCGGTAAACAAACACACACACAAAACCCACACACCCCAAGATGGTACTATGAAACAAGATCCTGTATCCAAATGGAACAGAGACGTAGACAGATACGAAGAACACTCAGAGTTACCCTATTTCACAGACTATAGGGTGCATCTCATTATTGGCCTTTGCAACTAGGGTTATTAACGCCCTTGACGGCAAGAGTTAAGCCCTTGTTGGTCAGTATCCAAAAGGGCATTCACTCTTGCAAAAGGCAGCCATTCAGTGGCCTCAAATAGGGTTATTGGCGAGAGTTATACCCTTGTTTGGTCAGTACTCAAGCATCTTCCCCCACCACCAAGGGCATTCACTCTTGCAAAAGGTGGTCAATGCAGTGACCAATGAACTGCACCCCTAAAGCTGTACACAAAATTCAGACTATGTTACAATAAATTTCCTGCTATATTGTTAATTTGTTTGTCATACTAAAAGGTCACAGCTGTTCCGGGAGGAAATTTTGTTTTTTTGTTTTTTTCAAGCCAACTTTACATTTAATACTTTTCATAAACAACAGTCAAGAATAATGTTAGGCACATAGTATGTAAGAAAATTAGTTATATTCAGTAAAAAGTGTCAGATTTTCACTCATGAGCATTTTTATTTATGTTTGCGATAATAAGTGTATTATTTAAGAACATTTTCTACTAAATAAGTTGCATGGTACTGTTCAACCCCCAACATTTTTTTACCATAAATCTGATGGAAGAAATATATTAAAATACTACGAAGAACATACAGCCAAAATATTTTTAAGAAGAAATGCTTGGTTGTATTTTTTATCTAAGATTTCTAGATTCAGCAATTTAACAAAACAGCTCAACTTTGTGTGGAGTCTCAATCTGAAAATAAAAGAAAAAAAACGTGTGCCATTATATAGTGCTCAAAGTATGGTATTTGTACTGGCAAAGGCCCTAATACAGTGGTGTAGAGTGGCACAGTGGTATTGCGTTCACTTCGTGTCAAGTAAACCCGAGTTCGAACCTGGGTACCTGGGATTTTTTCCTCTCATTCTGCACAAGGCCTTACGGTCTGAACGTGGAGTACTTTCGGATGAGACGGTAAACCGAGATCCTGTGTGCCCATGCACTTAGCATACGTTAAGCACAGTGGCAATGAAAAAGTTGTCATTTAGTCAAAACGTACCCCCCCCATCAGTCAGTGCAAAAATCACATGCAAAATTATTTTTTCTTAAATGGGTGGCGCGCCTCTGGCTGTGACGCGCTCTCCAGGTGGGGCAACCCGAATTTCTTACAGGACGCCTCTGTGACTATAAAGTACCTAATAACCAAATAATACCAAACCTAATAATACCAAATATTCCCAAGCAGTCCACACTTCTCCACTCTTACCATGGCGTCAGCTCTGCGGGCGAAGGCGGGGTTGTCTTTCCCTAGGTGGAACAGGGCCAGGGGTACGGAGAAGGCAAAGTTGGGCAGCTGAGAGAGGTTCCTGAATGCCTGCAACGCCCCCCCCCCCCCCCCCCAACACACAACAACACACACACACAAGTCAGAATGAAGCGACAATACATTTCAATGGACTGTTGTGTAGACATTTTGTGACTCAGCACCACGAAAGGGACGTTAATTCACTGAGCTAGTTTCTCACAACAGCCTTGAAAAGTCAAGAACAAATTATTTCTTGTCAATTTTGAGCTATGGGTGTTTTTGTGTTCTCTACCATCTTATCTTTCATAGTTATAAAAGATACATCTTTAAGTATTGGATGCTCTAAAACACTCTAATAAGTGCTCACAATGAGTAGGTCAATTAATTTTCTATCAGCTAGGCTAGACATTTGAGACCGGACTGTGTTTTCTCAAAATGGCCGACGCTCACCCTACTAAAAGACTGTAAATGCTCGCAACTCTGGAACGGAAAAAGATACAAGAATGGTTCCCTTTGATCAGTAGAAAGAGAATTCTCTGAAGTTGCCAACTGTATGATAATTATCTCGGAATGGTCGGCTTGACGCTTAATGTCCCTTTCGTGGTGCTGGGTCACAATTTTGTAACATATAAAGTTAACACCCGAAGTGACCCAGAGGCATCACCAGGAGTTTCTTTTTCATACTAGTACAATATTACCAGTCTCTCTCCGTTAACTCATATAAGTTTAGAATTTGATACATTTGCTTTCAAAGGGAAGTAAATCTGTGTGCACACCATACCTTGGTCACTTATCAAACTCGCTTCACTCCCTTAGGACCACAATTTTGCCTCTGACTTTTTGCTTTTGTAGTGGTTTGTTGTGGGGAAAACACCAATGGCTGTAGAGAGTTTTTCCATATAAAGTCTATACATAAAAAAAGTGGGGGTGGTCCATGATGTACCACTTCCCTATGACCAAACTTGAAGTAAAAACCCGTAATCTTCTTTCATTTCTTCCTTTTGTTTATGTATGTTTTGTTTGTGTATGGCTAGAGTGATTTGTGATATTTTTGTAATAATTCAAAATCGTTGCGATGCAAATGAGTTAAAGAAAATCCCCCCATATTGTTTACTTGGAACAGGTAAGCTCACCTCCCATTCTTCAAACAGGCGGACGAGGAAGGTGTATTGCTCGGAGCGCAGAGCGAAGTAGTCGATCATCAACAGCACACCCATTGGATCTCCATCGGGGTCCAAGCTAAATGCATGTCCCCCCCCCCCCCCACAGAAAAATATGAACGTCTAAGAATCGCAGGCTGACACAGACACTTATTTAACAGAAAATCTACTAACATCATTTTGGTCCGGTTTAGCCATGTGGTGACCACATGGCTTAAACCGGACCAAAAATGATTGTTAGTAGATTTTCTGTTAAATAAGTGTCTGTTGTCAGCCTGCGATTTCTTAGACGTTCATATTTTTCTGTGACATGCATTTAGCTTGGACCCCGATGGAGATCCAATGCGGTCTGTGCTGGTTGATGATCGACTACTTCGCTCTGCTGCTCCGAGCAATACACCTTCCTCGTCCGCCTGTTTGAAGAATGGGAGGTGAGCTTACCTGTTCCAAGTAAAACAATATGGGGGGATTTTCTTTAATTCATTTGCATCGCAACGATTTTGGATTGATTAAAGAAACCTCACAAATGACTCTAGCCATGCACACAAACACAACATACATTAAACAAAAGGAGAAAATGAAAGAAGATTACGGGTTTTTTACTTCAGGTTTAGACGTAGGGAAGTGGTAGGTCAGACTTTTTATATATATATACTTTATATGGGAAAAAACTCTCTACATCGATTGGTTTCCCCCCAACAAACCACTACAAAAGCAAAAGTCAGAGGCAAAATTGTGGTCTAAGGGAGTGAAGCGAGTTTAGAAGTGACCAAGGTATTGTGTGCGCACAGATTTATTTCCCTTGAAGCAAATGCATCAAATTCTAAACTTATATGAGTTAACGGAGAGAGACTGGTAATATTGTACTAGTATGAAAAAGAAACTCCTGGTGATGCCTCTGGGTCACTTCGGGTGTTAACTTTATATGTTAGAAAATTGTGACCCAGTACCACGAAAGGGACATTAAGCGTCAAGCCGACCATTCCGAGATAATTATCATACAGTTGGCAACTTCAGAGAATTCTCTTTCTACTGGATACAAAGATCCCCATTTCTTGTATCTTTTTCCGTTCCAGAGTTGCGAGCATTTAAAGTCTTTTAGTAGGATGAAGTGTCGGCCATTTTGAGAAAAACACCGTCTAAAAGTCTAGCCTAGCTGAAGAAAATACATTGACCTACTCATTTTAAAACACTTACAAGACCATTTAGAGACCATATTAAAGATGATCCTTTATAGATATATGGAAGATATGATGTTAGAGAACACAAAAACACCCATAGCTCAAAATTGACAAGAAATAATTTGTTTTGACTTTTCAAGGCTGTTGTGAGAAACTACGCCCAGCGACTTAATGTCCCTTTCGTAGTGCTGGGTCACAAAATGTCTACACAACAGTCATTGAAATGTATTGTCGCTTCATTCTGACTTGTGTGTGTGTTGTTGGTGTTTTTGCGGTGCAGGCATTCAGGAACCTCTCTCAGCTGCCCAACTTTGCCTTCTCCGTACCCCTGGCCCTGTTCCACCTAGGGAAAGACAACCCCGCCTTCGCCCGCAGAGCTGACGCCATGGTAAGAGTGGAGAAGTGTGGACTGCTTTGGGAATATTTGTATAATTATTTTTTTTATTATTAGGTATTAGGTACTTTATATAGTCACAGAGTCGTCTCTGTGAAATTTGGGTTTGCTCCCACCTGGAGAGTGCGTCACAGCAAGAGGCGCGCCACCACATTTTTATAAAAAATAATTTGCATGCGAATTTTGTCCCTGATGGGGGGGGGGGTACGTTTTGACCAAATGAACAACTTTTTCGTTGCCACTGTGTTTAGCGTATTCTAAGTGCATGGGCACACGGGACCTCGGTTTATCGTCCCATCCGAAAGACTCCACATTTAAGCCATTAAGGTCTATTGCAGAATGAGAGAAAAAATCCCCTGTACCCAGGTTCGAACTCGGTTTTACTTGACACGAAGCGAGCGCAATACCACTGTGCCACGCTACACCACTGTATTAGGGTCCTTTGGCAGTACAAATACCATACTTTGAGCACTATATAAGGCAACGCTTTTATTTTCAGATTGAGACTCCACACAAAGTTGAGCTGTTTTGTTAAATTGCTGAATCTAGAAATCTTAGATAAAAACTGCAACCAAGCTTTTGCTTGTAAAAATGTTTGGGCTGTATGTTCTTCATTGTATTTTAATATATTTCTTCCATCAGATTTATGGTAAAAACTTTTGTTGGTTGAGCAGTATCATGAAACATGTTTAATAGAAAGTGTTCTTAAATAATACACTTATTATCGCGAACATAAATAATAATGCTCATGAGTGAAAATCTGACACTTTTTACTGAATATAACTAATTTTCTTACATACAATAGGCCTAACATTATTCTTGACTGTTGTTTATGAAAAGTATTAAATGTAAAGTTGGCTTGAAAAAACAAAAAAAAACAAAATTTCCTCCCGGAACAGCTGTGACCTTTTAGTATGACAAACAAATTAACAATATAGCAGGAAATTTATTGTAACATAGTCTGAATTTTGTGTACAGCTTTAGGGGTGCAGTTCATTGGTCACTGCATTTGACCACCTTTTTGCGAGAGTGAATGCCATTGGTGGGGGGGGGAAGATGCTTGAGTACTGCCCAAACAAAGGTATAAACTCTCGCCAATAACCCTATTTGATTGAGGCCACTTAATGGCTGCCTTTTGCAAGAGTGAATGCCCTTTTGGATACTGACCAACAAAGGACTTAACTCTTGCCGTCAAGGGCGTTAATAACCCTAGTTGCAGTGGCCAATAATGAGATGCACCCTATAGTCTGTGAAATAGGGTACTCTGAGTGTTCTTCGTATCTGTCTACGTCTCTGTTCCATTTGGATACAGGATCTTGTTTCATAAGTACCATATATGGGGTGTGTGGGTTTGTGTGTGTGTGTGTGAAACGTTTGTTTACCGGGTACTTGATACTTTCTTTGTATTCTGTGATTTGCTTGAAAACATCCTGTGGTGTTAGAAAGAGAGCTTTGGTGTGGTTGCGTGATACGCTTGGCAAAACCAATGAGAGTCTGCCATCCGCTGCAAGATACATTTTCTTGTGTTAATAAAATGGGAGACAGTAAATGATGATTGATTGACATTTCTCCTTGAAAGAGATAATGAAGTGATTTTGAGTTGAATCGATGTGGCCTTCAGCTGCAGGGGGCTGTACTGCTTCCTGCTTTACTGCTTCGTGCTTCCTGCTTTTCATTTGATCCAGTGTTTCACCCTTGATATAAATGTGACCCAGCACCACGAAATGGACATTAAGTCGGTGGGATAGTTTCTCACACGGTAGGCTTGCAAAGTCAAAATCTGTTTTTTTGTCAATTTTGAGTTATGGGTATTTTATTGTTGTGTTCTGGAACATCTTATCTTTGATATTTATCAAGGTCAATCTTGAATATGGTCTCTAAATGGGTCTTATAAGTGGCTTCTAACCCTGTCACCGCCAATGTCGCATTTTCCAGCACCACGGTGATTTAACACCAATGTTACTAAAATAGACATGCAAATTGGGGTGCGTTATCCAAAGATTGATTGTCTTTGTTTTGGGGGAAGTAAGGGTAGACCTTACTTTAAATATGTCACAGAAGAATGTGACAGTACTGCAAAATGGATTTTGTTCTTTACCCAGTGTAAATGCGAGTGAAAATTTGGGGACTGGGGGGGGGGGCTGACATTATGGATGGCGGTGAAAGGGCAAAAGTGTGTTTGGTCATATGCATTTTCTTCAGCTAGTCTAAACTTTAGACTGCGTTTTCTCAAAATGTCTGATACTCACCCTTCTAACTTTAAATGCTCATGAGTCTGGAACAGAAAAACGCGCACAAGAAGGGTTTTTGTGTGTGTAGAAAGAGAATTGTCTGAAGATTTCCCAAATATATATATAGGGTCTCTCGGAATGGTCCTGTTTGACACTTACTGTCCCTTTCGTGGTGCCGGGTCCCAGTCAGTGTGTATATGCGACTCTGTGTGTGTGTGTGCGTGCAAGCGCGAGCGTTTCGTGGATTAATAGATCTTGTGTCTCTGTCTGTCTGTCGGACTGTCAATTTGTCTGTCTCTCTCTCGCGTCTCTCTCGTGCTCTCTCGCGGAGTCTCTCCGACACTCTCAAAGAGAAATGTCGAGCGTCTCTGTCTCGAGTCTGCGTGCTTAGCTCGCTCACGTGTCCCTCTCGAGTGTCACGTGTCTCTCTCTTTCTGTTTACTTGTGACCTGTGTATCCGTGTTCTAATTATGCTTGATTATTGATTATAGATTCAAATATATTGTTTATATATAATTATTTTGACGAGTATAGAGGGTGGGGTGGCGGAGAGGTAGAGGGGAAATGGAGGGAGGGAGGTGGGGGAGAGTGTGTGTGTGTCCAATTAACTTTTGTTTCACCTGTGGTACAAGTATTTTTTATTTCTGATGTATTCTTTATTGTTGATTGCATGCCATGTGTATATATCGCAAGTGCTTATCTATTGTGTGTAATGTGTTGAGTGTAAGGCGCTTTGAGCTGTATTTATCATGGTCATTGCGCCATACTAAATTGGCTCCGTCCATATTAACTGTGGGTATTATTATTAGTAACATAGTGTGGTGATGTTGACAGCTGGAGGAGTCTCTGCTGATGTTCCCCGGGCTGCTGATGCCTCTGCTGGACAAGTGTGGCATCAGCCCTGACCAGGAGGTGACCAGTCACCCCTTCTTTGGGCCCGCCGCACAGGGCAGGTATGGCATGTTATGTGTGTGTGTATATGGCATGTTGTGTGTGTGTGTATATGGCATGTTGTGTGTGTGTGTAATATGGCATGTTGTGTGTGTGTGTATATGGCATGTTGTGTGTGTGTGTATATGGCATGTTGTGTGTGTGTGTGTGTGGCATGTTGTGTGTGTGTGTGTTAGTGGCCCATGTTGTGTGTGTGTGTGTGTGGTATGTTGTGTGTGTGTGTGGCATGTTGTGTGTGTGTGTATGTGTGTGCATGTTGTGTGTGTGTATGGCATGTTGTGTGTGTGTGTGTGTGTATGGCATGTTGTGTGTGTGTGTGTGTGTGTGGCATGTTGTGTGTGTGTGTGTATGGCATGTGTGTGTGTGTGTATGTGGCAGTTGTGTGTGTGTGTGTGTGTATGGCATGTTGTGTGTGGCATGTTGTGTGTGTGTGTGTGTGTGGCGATGTTGTGTGTGTGTGTGTGTATTGCATGTGTGTGTGTGTGTATGTGGCATGTTGTGTGTGTGTGTGTGTGTGTGCATGTGTGTGTGTGTGTATGGCATGTTGTGTGTGTGTGTGTGTGTGGCATGTTGTGTGTGTGTGTGTATGGCATGTTGTGTGTGTGTGTATGGCATGTTGGTGTGTGTAATGGCATGTTGTGTGTGTGTGTTATGGCATGTTGTGTGTGGCATGTTGTGTGTGTGTGTGGCATGTTGTGTGTGTCGTGTGGCATGTTTGTGTGTTGTCCCTCTTCAGTCTAGGGCCTTGATGGACCTTTTTCCGCAGTTTTCAGAGGATTACACTTAGACTATTCTGAAGCCTGTTTGATGCTCTGTACAATTTGTTTTTCTTTTCTGGGCAACCCCCCCAGACCAGTAATGATGTTCGCCTCAGGGCAGTGAGTGATGTCTTGAAGGGGCGCTAAAGCCTGGGCTGTTGTTGTCTCCCCTTCCTTCCAGCCAGAAGCCGGCGTTGCAGCAGCTGGTGGGGCTGTACGTGGGGCGCAGCCACGCGCTGTGGAAGGAAGGGGAGGTGATGTCCTGGATGGAGAGCGTCGTCAGGTCCACTCTGCAGCTGGTCGACGCCAAAGACATCCGCGTGGCCAGCTTCACCGAAAAGTGAGTACCGTAGTTTTACCTTATAAGGTGCAACTCCCAAATTTTAGACAAAATTGAATTTTTTTAATTTGTTTTTAATTTTTGTTGTTGATGTCCAATCTTTTGGGCCATACAGTGGCGTTGCTCCCACACCGCTCATTCAGAGTCCCAACTCACAGCCACACCTCAGCTTGTTCAAGTCGCAGAATCCAAAACCAGCAGTCCAAAGGGGGGGGGGCTAATCTATGTTAGGCCGTCAGGAGGGCAACCAACCGAGGAGACACTGCACTGCTGCTGAGTCACTTTGGTGGAGTTCAGTGGAGCCTGTTCAGGACACCACCTACTAGTACTAAGCCACCTACTGACGACGTTATTGTCTTAGTCGCGGAGCCAGCGTGAGTGAGGTCCTCCTCCGAGGCGCCACCACGACCGTCCACTGACAGCTCCCCAGAACACACTGATCCCCATGACGTTGACCCGAATGCTCCAAGGCATAGACTGGATCGGAAACCGAAACTGAGGTCACCATGAGAGCAGGGCTTGCAAAGCCACAGAATTTTGAGACATTTTTCTTTTTAATGATTGATGGAAATGAGGCGGATGACTATGATGATGATGATGATGCTATGGAGTTACGTATCGGTCTGAGACTGCATGACAGGGTTGTATTCTACACTTCCTTTCATAATGATATCCCGTGGTTAACCAGGCCCGAGAACTACAGACACCTGCAGTGTTGGTCTTGAAATTAGAGCAACACTCTCAGAAATCGCATCCGTTAAGCGGATGAAACTCGACTGTGTGGTTTCAGTCTTCCCATTGAGCCCATAGCCACTCACTCTGGGTAGGAGTTGGTCCAGGACCGAAAAAAAAACCTTGCCTCTGATGGGATTTGAACCCGAGACCTGGGAAGCCAGTAGTCCGCGACGCTAACCGCTATGCCACGGCGGCTGATAAATCAATCAGTTTTGTTATTATGCCAGCTTAGCTGAAAAGGGAGTACCTTATTTTTTGGACCATAAGGCATTATTAAGCGCAACTCCCAAATTTTACACAAAATAGAAATTTTGTTTTCATAATTTTCTTACTATTTTTCATTAATCATATACTGGTCTCCAAAATTTAAGGGCCGGAAGAACGATCTTCTCTCTTCTGTCTTGGAGGCATGCTTATTGAGAGCTCTGGTTGCCGCCCTTAACCCTTTCGCCGCCAGCCATTTTTCAGCCAAAAATACCATTAAGCTTAACTGGGTAGAGAAAATAAAATATCTGCAATATTGCCAATTCCTCTGTGACATGCATAACATTAGGCCTATCCTTACCACCCAAAATTAAGAAAATAGGGTCTTCGGATAACAGGCCCTGATTTGATGCTTTTTAGTGACATGGGTGTTAACCCTTTGACTGCCAGAGAAAATTAAAGAAAAAATCATTGGGCAAATCATGCCATGAAAAAGACAACTGATAGAGCCAATCTGGCAAAATGGCCTGGGGATGTGTTAGAGCAAAAGCCAGCATATCAGGATTATTCCTCTTCATCTGATGACATCATCAGTGATGTCGTCAGGTCAGTATGTGATACGTTGGTGGCAGTCAAGGGGTTAAACCATTGTGCTAAAATGCGACATTGGCGGTGAAAGGGTTAAATACACATTCGTGTCTAACTTTTGCTCAGCAGTGTTCACTACAGTCATGCCTTGCACGTGCAATAGGCAAGAAACCTGCATCAGCCCTGATTCTTCAGCGAAAAGAGACAAAACTTTCGTGAAATTCTCGTGAATTTGCCACATTTTAAGCGTACCTGAAAACGCTGTTGCTGTACTGCAATGTCTGCAAAACTGGTTCAGGCACGTGCAACAGGAAGGAAAGTTATTGAGTAGCCTAAGTTTTGCCATTTTCTTCATTGTTGTCTTAGTGTACAATAAATAGATATCAAGCTACTGAAAACAGAAGCCGGCCCTTAACTTTTGGAGACCAGTATATTTTAAGGCACAGGAGTCTCAGTCTAGGAAAAATAAAATATCGTCTTATAGTCCATAAAATATGGTAATTGGAATATTGACTGTGTGTCATGAGCGTGTGACAAGTCATTACTGTATGGTATAGACTGTGGGATTAAACGCTATCTCCAGAGTTTTTGTTCCTTGTGTCTCCCTTGAGTTTCTCCAGAGTTGTTGTTTTTTGAAAATTGTTATTTTGTTATTTGTGACACAAAGGGATGTGCATTAGATACTACAGGAAGTATTCATTCTTCCCGAGGGTTGTGTGTGGGTGAACAGTCTTCCGCCTGAGGTGATTTCATCTGCCTCGATGGAGGACTTCAAACCTAGATATAAGCCTGAGCCCCTCCCCCCCCCCCTTCCTCGCATCCCCTGCTCCTCATCAACCTCTCCCCTGCCCTTCCCCCATGCCCTTCCCCCTGTCCTGTCCCTTCTACCTCAGCTCCCTCCGTCCTGGCCCTCCAACTCTCCCCCTCCTGCCCCTCCCAATTGATGATCATCTGGGCAGTAAGAATGTTGCACCTGTTTGGAATCATTGGGTATTATTAATGCTATATTTTACTTCTGTCATGGTACATTGATGACGGACATATTCAACTTTATAATCATGAGTGGGAGTTGTTTTATGCATTCTTACGTTTGTTTGCTGGTTTCCTTTGCTTGTTTTCTTATTTATTGCGTGTGTTTTTTCCTCTTCATATGCTTTAATTTGAAACGAAAGGATGTAAATCAATGCTGCAACCTCATGTCATTAGGGCTATTCAGCTGTTGACATTAAAAGTCATTGCCGATTGCCCCCCCCACCCTCTCTCTCTCCCTCTCTCTCTCTACTCCCTGTAGTATCTAATGCACATCCCTTTGTGTCAGAAATAACAAATTAACAATTTTCAAAAAACAACAACTCCGCAGAAACTCAAGGGAGACGCAAGGAACAAAAACTCTGGAGATAGCGTTTAATCCCACAGTTTGCCATGTTTGTATTCTATGTTCGTATATGTACCAGGGACAGATTGGAAGACTAGGCGTTGCCTAAAATCTTTATCCTTGAAAAATAAAGTTAAAGTTTTCAAGTTTTCAAGTTTTTCAAGTTTTCTCTCTCTCTCTCTCCCTCTCTCTCGTCTCTCTCTCTCTCTCTCTCTCTCGCTCTCCTCTCTCTCTCTCTCTCTACTCTCTCTCTCTCTCTCTCTCTCTCTCTCTCATCTCTCTCTCTCTCTCTTTATCTATCTATGTAACCAAGGACAGATTGGAAGAATAGGCATTGCCTAAAATCTGTATCCCTGTTAAATAAAGTTCTTCAGTGTTCTCTCTCTGTGTGTCTTCACACTCTCTCTATCTTCTCTCTCTCTCTCTCTCTCTGTCTCTCTGTCTTTCTGTGTCTCTCCTCTCTCTCTTCTATCTCTCTCTCTCTCTCTCTCTCTCTCTCTCTCTCGCTCTCTCTCTTAATAGAAGAATAGGCTTGGGCCTAAAATCTCACTCCTCCCATTTGTAATTAGTTTTTCAGTCTTCAATCAATCTTCGGTCTCTCCTGTTCTTTGCTTGAAATATGATTTTAAAAAATCAATAAAAAATCGTGAAAAAAAATCTTGGTGCGGCGCGTATTGAGAATGGAGTTGTTGCCCTGTGGTTGTGCAGGAGGAAGGTGAGGGGTACCAGGGCACCCCCGCACATTCCTGGGCATCTGGTGGTAGCAGCGTCAAGGAGCCACCGCCAACTGCCCTGGTCAGTTCATCCACCTTTGCAAACTAAATAAAAAGGCTTGCACATCGTTGAAGCGCCATTCAGCTTTTTTTATTTTTAACTCAGCTTCTTTTTCATATACTTGGATGTTTCATTTCCCACACCCAAAATTCTTCATTAGATAATCCAATCATAAGGATGCATGCTATGTGAGTTCGTTTCATCCATCCCACCAGCACACACGGCCTACCAGTACCGAACGGTTTGAAATGGGCTTAATGTGAGCGTTAGATCTTGTGAATGCATTTGCACATGGAAACATCAGTTTTAAGTTATCCAAAGGACTTTCCCCCAGTTGATGCGGGTACCCATTTACTCTGGATGGAGGTCGAGGAAATGGGAGTAAGGTCTTTCCCAAGGACCAAACCCGCGGACCAACGGGATTTTGAACATCTGCACTCGTAAGCTGTCGGATTACGAGCTGGGTGATTCTAACCACTCAGCCATGGCAGATCCTATGACGGCAAACGAGAAGTTTAGCCCCATATGCGTTTAGTGCAAGTGCGTAGGATGTTCTAAATATGCTAATGAGTTGTGACGTGAGGATGATGTGGTCGACTTCATTCACAGCTGCACCAAAATGTAATGTAGTTTTACGATCCCCGCTAAATTTTCTTAGTGAAAAATGACAGACATGCAATTCTCTAACACCACCCCCTACCACCCTGATACACAGACACACACACATTGGAAATTATTCTCAATTTTAAAGCGGTCATCACTTCAGGCTCACGGAAGATTCAGAGAAATTTTTGAAACGTGTCATTTCAGGATTGAGAGAATGTTTACATTCCTCACCCTTGTGACATTATTCATGTGGCTGTAGTTCTTGTACAATAGACGATTTTCGGCTGGAGAAAAACTAGTAGGGGAGAGCACTTCGTGAAAATTAGAGTTGTTGCCTACATACTCGGTCTCAAACAACATAGCAACAAGCAGCAATGGCGCAAAAGCTTGAAACCACAGGAGCGATCGTCGGCGACTTGAAAACATTTTGTAGAAAAATGATGGGGGGCCAGTTGGCTACAAACTGATAAACTTGCCAAAATTGTGGAGTTAAAATATACAAATGGACGTTTTTTTTTAGAATGACGCACGGTGTTCTAAGTGCTGTAGTCTGCTCAACACACGAGTCGGAAGCTACGAGAGCTGAAGGAAAGAGTGATTCCCCGTTTGACGATTGAATTAGGCAAGGACACTCCTACACACCATTGAAATACTCCCCTTAATTATTTCGAACCAATTCCTGTTGGTGTTGCAGGACCTCTGGGCAGCTCTCCGGTGCTGACTACGACCTACTGCCGCTCATTTGGACGCTGTTGTTCCTAAGTCCGCCTGACAGGTTGTGTGTGTGTGTGTGTGTGAGAGAGAGAGAGAGAGTGTGTGTGTGTGTGTGAGGAGAGAGAGAGAGAGAGTGTGTGTGTGTGTGCTTGTGCACGCACGCATGCATGGTGTGTGTGTGTGATGAGAGAGAGAGGGAGAGAGTGTGTGTGTCGTGAGAGAGAGAGAGGGTGTGTGGTGTTTGTGACACGCATGCGTGCGTTGTGGTGTGTGTGTTTATTTTGTGGTGTGAGTGTGTGAGAGAATGAGAGAGAGGGTGTATGGTGAAGCGCGCAGTTGACTGTGTGGAGTTTTTATTTTGTGTGTGTGTTGTGTGTCTGTGTTGGTGTGTGTAAGCACGTGGTTTGCGTGTTTTGTGGGTGTTTTTATTTTGTGGTGTTGTGTGATGTGATGTGTGTGAGAGGCGTTTGGTGTGTGTGTGTGCGAGAGAGAGGGAGACAGCTGTTCAAGCTGATCTTTTAGTTTGCTAACACCAGCTGAGCAATCGCGAATTCAGACACCTCCCCAACCTCAACTTCACCACAACCTTCCTTTTCTCCACCAAAATAGCAACTGCTGCGAGACGCAATGCAGCAAACCACGCCTGCCCTGCCTGCCCGCCTCTGCTCAAGGCCGTCGTGCTGCTCTTGAGGCATGATTTCAGTTTTTTTTTTTTTACTGCAGTTCTGTCTGTGGTGATTGTCTCTCTCTGTCGGCCTCTGTCTCTCTCTATCTCTCTCTCTTGGTCTGACTTGTGCGTGTGTGTGGTGTGTGCGTGTTCGTGTGTGTGGCGTGCTGTGCACGGTGTGTGTGCGTGTGGTGCGAGCGTGCGTGCGTGTGTGTGTGGCGCAGTTTTGGCGCGGTTTCTGTGCGTGGTTGTGTGACCAAATTAAGTTTCCCTGACAACGCTAACCAAAGGATGAAACTAAAGCTTATAGAACATGTCAAGGACTCGCAACACAGGAAAGGGGGGGGGTGGGGCAGAGAGGGGTGCGGAAAGAGACGAGGAAAAACATGAACTTATGTAAGGAATGGTGGGGAAATAAGGAAGGAAAATAAAGGCACTGGAGAAGGAAGGAAGACCATAAAAAAAAATTGGAAGAGAATAAAAAGTTTGCAGAATGTGATGAAGAAAATGAGGAACGAATGAAAGGGAAGAGGAGGAAGAAGAAACTGACAAAGAGAAAAAGAGACGTATAGTAACAGGAAAAGTGGAAAGAAGAAGAGAAAAGAAAAGACAGAACAATACAACCAAATGATAGCAAGGATAAAAA
>CM065699.1:38266083-38283583 GCA_017654935.2 Phymorhynchus buccinoides
ATGAAAATGACTACTAAAATGTTTGCTATAGAATGTAGACAATGTTTCTCTACCAGCCAACCAACCAACGCTCCATAAAACAGACCAACTGCGGACAATTACTCCCGGCCGCTTCTGCGGCTCAGCAATAAATCTGACATCAGCTCTAGAAAAATCTAGAAATGTCCACCACCCTGATAGCTGCATGGTTCCAAGTAGTTTTTTCTGTACATGCAAAGAAAAAGTGTCCGTTTAGGCACCAAATCCTCCTTGCTCGATCCTGCCACCATATTATACAAATCCTTATCGATCAATTCATATAGGGTAAGACGGGGGAAATATATAAAAGCCTATGGGCCGGGTATTAAGCCCCTGGCCAATTTCACATGAAATCCGAAAATTTCAGTCACATTTTGCCGTGAAATAGGTTTTACGCCCTCCTCGGCTTTTGGCTATGTGGGGTGGGGCTATTTGTAAATATAAAGTGATGAGAACAATACTGGAGGCAATCCGATGCAGTGGCTTATCCATTAAGTCCTGATTTTTTTTGAGGGGTATACAGATAATGTGCAGCAGTAACCACGCCTCGGCTAACCTCACGGCATGCACTGCACGATTGTATAAAACTACTAATCATACTTTATCATTTTGCCGATGAGACGAGTGTTAATGTTTGCATTTGTCTCCATGGCAAATTTGATTGAAATTTGGCTTTATTTCATGAGGTAATTGGCATGTGCTTTCTACCGCCCATGTAGGCTTTTTACCCCGTCCTTCACCTGTATATATATATATTTATAAATAAATGACCGTTATTAGATATTAGAAAACAGTGCATAGTAACAAGTTTCGTCAAGAAGAACGGCAATAGATGATTTTCGGAAAAAGAAACAACCTAGGGGAGAGCACTCGTGAATTATAGTTGATTACCTCGACTTACTCGGTCAACTATGGCAGTCGAAGCTTTAAACCGCGGATGCCAGTCACGACGTTGCAAACATTTTTTATAGAAAAATAAGGGGTGGCCATTGCTACAAAGGGTGATAGAACCTTGCAAACAAATAACTGTGACGTAAAAATATAAATCACATCATTTTAGAATACTCACTGCGTTCTAGGCTACTTGTCTCAACACAACGAAGCGAGGCTGGGGATTTACCTTATGGGTAAGTACCCTCCTCCTGTTTCACCGATTGAGTTAGACGGGGTCACTCCGCACACAGGACATTAGTCCCCTTATTATTTCCGACAATTCCTATTCACGTTGCGGTCTTAGCTAAAGCCCACTCGAAGCAAACTCGAGGTTTTTTGTAATAAATGGATTAACTTATCATAAAAAGTCATACTCACAGGCCAAAAGTTAAGCAACCTTTTTGGTTGTAAAACAATGCCATTTATTTCTCTCTGCGTGCATCACAACATGTTTTGTAAAGCGATACGATTTAGGATTATAATATTTTCCAACTGCATGAGTATTTTCACTTGGTTTTACAGGCAAATTAACTTTGTGGTACACGCCCACACAAATGTGAGGGTAACCCTTGCGAAAAGGCAAGTTTGCGCGCATGTACAAACTTATTCTAAATAAAGTATACACACATGCCAAACGTTAAGCACCTTTTTTTTGTTGTAAACAAGTTCCTTCGTCGTTTTTTTATCTGAGTGATCACACAGCACGTTTGGTAACTCGATACAGATTAGCTTATCTATTTACCAAACTGCTGATATTTTCACTTGGTTTACGTGCAAATTACGTGTGGTAACAACGCCCACACGTAATGTGAGGGTACCCTTGGAAAAGTCACGTTTGATCACCACATTTACACAGGGCCCACTGGCCAACTCTTCATGCAAACAGGGCGAGGCTAGGGAAAACAAAAGTAATACGAGTGGACAGATAGTTGTCATGCTCCGACGACAAGGCGAGTTGTTGTCAGCTATCATCACTGCTCGGGGTTTTTTTTGGTTTTTTTTTAACCACATGAATGAAGAAATTCTGCTTAAGTCTTCTCCGGTCCTGGAACAGACATATGGACCATTAGTAGACAATAAGGATGGTGGGAAGATCCCGGAGGCATACCCGGTCAGGCAGTGCAACACCAGGAAGTCCGAATTTTTAACATGCAGAAGTGTATTTATTTTTTTTAACAACATGATGAAATTCTGCTTAACGTCCGTGCCGTCTGGATACCCACATAATGGGACATGTTATAGAATATAAAGATGGGGGGAACGATCCCGGAGGCAGTGCACATCAGAGAAGTCCGAAATTTTAAGAATACGATGTATTATGTCTATATTTCTAACAAACAAAGCGAGAAAGTCAGTCAATGTAAAGCTTATTTTGTTCTCTGTGGGCTTTCAAAGTCAAACCTTTTCAGAAGAAAAAACTAAAGGATTTTAAAAATCCAGTCACCATCTTTGCATAACGAAATGTCACTTTGGTTTTAACATTTTGGGGGTACTTTTTTATATTCATACACGACAAGATGAACTCTTCTTCAGAGTTACTGACGAAAGACTAAACTATTTCTTTGTTAAATGGATAAGAGAAGGAACTTCTCGTACTTAACTCCCTTTTATCCAAGTAATGTATGGCACCTATTCGCCTGGCAAAGTGAAATAATGGATCAACTTGGGTCTTATTGTTGTGAGCAACTACTTTCACTTTGCTATGCGGATAGGTGCCATACATAACTTGGTAAAAGGGAGTTATACGAGAAGTTCCTTCCTCTTATTCATTTCACTATATTATCCTCTCTTCTAGCCTCACTATTTCATATTTCTTTTGTGTGTTTTAGTCTATGACTTACAAGAAGACCATTTTGTTTTTCAAGGACAAACTTCAAGGTCAAGGTCACACGGTCATGATTTTTTTGGGGGGGGGGGGCCAGGTCTGTTCTCATTTACCGAGATTCACCACCTACAAATGGCGACGATTCTGTCTACTGGTTCATGAATACAGCGCGCGCAATGAAACTATGCAAGAAAGGAGGAAACTTCTTCTTCAAAGTCACTCTAAGGTCTAGGTTACCACGTTAGATTTTCCACGGACCATCCCTGCACCAGACACGCCACCAACAAACACAAAATTTGAAGTGATTTTTAATTATAGGAATTAAGCATTAAGCGTTAACGTGTGTTGATAATTTGAAAGCAGGGTTGCTTAATCTTTTTTGGGTATGAGTGTTACTTTAATGAACACAATGTGAAGATATCCGCCACACAACTTCTGGTGTTGACGAACGAGACGCTAGGACATTAATACATAATTGTGATCTACTGTGATTCCTGGAAGCAGTAATACCTCACGTGACAATGGTCCTTGCATTAGTTTTAATTCTTCACGACACACACCCCCAAAAAACCCAAAACCACAACACCACACCACACCACCACACACACGCGCGCCGCAAGCACACCCATCCCACACACACACATCCCATGCCACACACACAACACACACACACCACAAATCATTCCACCCTGGCTGCCTTTCAGGGTGGTTGGGGGTGTTAGAAAATCAAGACATATACCAAACATGGTAATTAAACATTGCTTTTCCTGTAATGACTACTTTCTCACACTGACCACAAAGTTCCCCGGTCGATCAAATCCAAGCAGGTTCAGAACTTCATAACAAACACATATTAGAAAACAAAAACTCTCTCAGCACTAAAACATATATCGAAAAAAAGAAAAGAGAAAAAAGGCGCACACTACTACAGGCGCTACTGGACCTCATCATCCTAGCTCAATGAAAAAATACAAGGGCACAGAGAACAGAATCAGTGCAGTAACTTCTTCAACAGAGGAGAGCCCAGGTTTATATGGCCCGTGTTCGATTATCCTTCAGGAATTCCAGGAACCATGATGAAAAAAAAAAAAAAAAAAAAGGCTGGGAACTTGTGTAGTCCTACATAAAAATTATCAATACGTATAGTAGAACCTGAGTGGGAACAACCCCTTGTTTTACTCAGCAATTGGACAGTCTGACGCATTCTTTAGGGTTCAAGGGCAGTTGAATTGGACAGTTTGGGGATCTTTAGGAGGCAAGGGGTCGTGTGAAGTTGAGACAGGTGTGGGAGTCCCTTTAGGTTTTCAAGGGTTGATTGAATTGGACAGTGTGAGGAGCCGCTGTATGGTCTAGGGGTAAGTGAATTGTACGTGAGAGGAGCCCTTGTAGTGTTTCGGGGTATTGACATTAGGACATGTGAGGCACGCTTTAGGGTTCAAGGGTAGTGTAATTGGGACAGTGTGAGGAGCCCTTTAGGTTCAGGGGTATGTAATGGGACAGGTGTGAAGGAGGCCCTTTAGGGTTTCAAGGGTAGTGAAATTGGGACAGGTGGAGAGGCCCTTTAGTGTTCAGGGTATGACATTGGCACAGGTGAGGCACTCTTTAGGGTTCAAGTGGTCGTTGATTGGGACAGTGTGAGGAGCCCTTTAGGGTTCACGGGTAGTGAAATTGGGACGTGTGAAAGAGCCCTTTAGGGTTTTCACGGGGTAGTGTAAATGGGACAGTGCGAGGATCCCTTTAGTGTTTCAGGGTTTGACATTGGACAGTGTGAGGCACGCTTTAAGGGTTCATGGGTCTGAAATTGGGACAGTGTGAGAGCCGGCCCTTTAGGGTTCAAGGGTTAGTGAAATTGTGACAGTGTGAGGAGGCCTTTAGGTTTCAAGGTTATTGAATTGGGACTGAGGGGGGAGAGGACCCTTTATGTTCAAGGGTATGACAATTGAAAGTGTGAGGCACGCTTTAGGGTTCAAGGGGTAGTGAAATTGGGAGCCGTGTTGAGGAGCCTTTAGGTTCAAGGGGTGTGAATTGGAACAGTGTGAGGCACGCCCCCTTTAGGGTTCAAGGGGTAGTGAGATTGGGACAGTGTTAGGAGCCCTTTAGGTGTTCAGGGGTATTGACGTTGGACAGTGGTTGAGGCACGCTTTAGGTTCAAGGGGTAGTATTGACTGTGAGAGCCTTTAGGGTTCAAGGTAGTGAAATTGGACAGTGTGATGGCCGCTTTATCTTCAAGAGGCGTGTCATTTGGACAGGTGAGGCACTCTTTAGGGTTCATGGGGCTAGTGAATGGGACGTGTGGGGAACCCTTTGGGTCCACGGACAGTGGTGGGTAATGCTTTTCAGTTCAAAGTGAAGGTGGACAGTGTGAGGCACGCTTTTAGGGTCACGGGTACAGATGAAATGGGACAGTTTGAGGCCGCTTTAGGGTCCACGGGGCAGTGAAATTGACGGTTTGAGGCACGCATTTAGGGTTCAGGGTCATGAAATTGGACGTGTGCGGAAACGTATCTTTAGGGATCAATGGGGCAGTGACATGGGACAGTGTAATGAACCAATTAGGGTTCAAGGGGCAGGTGACATCGGACAATGTGAGGAACCCTTTAGGTTCCAGGGTAAGTGAAATCGGACAGAGGATGCTAGTCCCTTTAGGTGTTCCAGGGTTCAGCAAACTGGACAGTGTGATGCACGCTTATTTAGGGGTTCAAGGGCATTGAAGATTGGAGCAGTGGGTGTGATTCACGCTTTAGGGTTCAATGGTAGTGAAACGAGCAGTGTGATCACGCTTTTAGGGGTTCACGGGGAAGTGAAATTAGTCAATGTGGGGAATGCATTTAGGAATTCAAGAGGCGCAGCGAACTGGCATGTGATGCACAGCTTTAGGGTTTCAAGGGGCAGTGAAACTTGACAGTGTGATGCACCCTTTAGGGTTCAAGGGGCAGTGAATTATAATTGTGGGGAATGTCTTTAGTATTCAAAGGGAGCAGCGAACTGGACAGTGTGAGGCAAGCTTAGGTTTCAGGAGCACGCAACTGGACAGTGTGATGTCACACCTTTAGGGTTCCAGGGCAGTGAAATAGTCAAATGTGGGATTGCTTTAGGATTCAGAGCAGACGAAACTGGCCGTGTTGAATGTACGCGTTAGGGGTTCAACGGAGCAGCGAACTGGAAGTGTGAGGCACCCTTTAGTGTTCAAGGGACAGTTGAAATTAGTCATGTGGGGATTGCTTTAGGATTCAGGGAGGCATCGAAACTGGACGTGTGATGCACTGCTTTAGGTTCAAGGGCAGTGACACTGGACAGTGTGATGCCGGGGCGTTAGGGTTCAGGAGCCCGAAACTGGACATTGTGGACGCCCCCTTTAGGTTCAAGGGCAGTTAAATTATCATGTGGGATTGCTTAGGATTCAAGGAGCAGCAAAACTGGACAGTGTGATGCACGCTTTAGGGGTTCAAGGGGCAGTGACTGAGCTTTTAAAACGACAGTTTTTGTACAAAAAAGTGAGTGAACGTCGCAACACATGAGTGAAAAGTGGATAAGTAGATTACCTTGTTTAGGCTGGAACTGACAGTGGCGGGCACACCAGTCCCAAAACAAACGTGTTAAGTATTCGCTCAGGGGGATTGAACATTGTCTCAATAGTAGAGAGATCTAGACCGGACAAGTCCCTGGGAGGGGCGGAGGATGGCTTGGCGAAGGCATGAGGTCATGGTCATCTCGTCCTGTGTCAATGGGCCGCCCATCCTGGTTTAGGTCGCAGTCCTTGATCGAGGATGGACTTGACTGGTCCAGACTTCCACGCTTGTATCTGACCGTAGGACAAATCATAACCCTTTTAATTTGAAACGTCTCTTCGGTGTAAGATTCAAATATAGGAGGCACTTACACTAGAGAGGAGATAACTCACAAATCGAAGCAAAGGTAAGAAACTCACTTTAATTACCGTTTCCTACCTTCCCTCCACGCAAAGGTGATTTACGATACACATCGTAGGGCAACGAGTGATTAAGACCAAATTTAACGACGTCAATCAAATCATCATCATCAAAAAAATATGTCTCTTCAAGTCCCTTTGGGGGAGATTAAATAGCGTCACGTTAACGCCCACCTCATAATGAAAAGTTCGTGCGTGTTGAGGTCTTCAGCAGGAAGGATTTGCGGAGCAAAAGCATTGAATGTACCTTTATTGGTGAGGCGAGATTTGTGTTTAGCAAAAGCTTGTAATTTCATGAAAAAAAAAAGAGCAAAAAGAGAAAAAGAAAGAAAAAAAAAAAAAAAAAGGTTGGTGAGCGGAGTAATTGTGTTCGCAAAAGCATTTGAATTTCATAGTGTGAGCAGGAGAATTTGTGTTAGCAAAAGCATTTGAATTTCATATTTTGGGGGTGGCAGGAGTAAGATTTGTGTTAGCCACAAAAGCATTTAGAATTTCATGATTGGTGGGCAAAAAAAAGGAGAATTTATATTAGCAAAACTTTGATTTCTATTGGTACAGAATTTGTGTTAGCAAAAGCTTGGAATTTCATATTTGGAACAGGAAGAATTTGTGTAGAAAAGCATTTGAATTTCATATTGGGTGACCAAGAGAATTTTGTGTTTATCAAAGTCCTTTGAATTTCATATTGGGAGTATGAGAATTTGTTTAGCAAAAGCATTTGAATTTCATATTGGTGAGCAAGAGACTTTGTGTTAGCAAAGCATTTGATTTCAATTGGTGAGCGGAGGAATTTGTGTTAGCGAAAGCATGTTCCATTTGACATTGGTGACAGTAGGATTTGTGTTAGCAAAAGCATTTTGATTTGATATTGGTGAGCAGGAGAATTTGTGTTAGCAAACGCATGTGGATTTGATATTGGTGAGCGGGAGAATTTGTGTTAGCAAAAGCACTCGATTTCCTATTGGTGGGGCATGAGGAATTTGTGCTAGCTGAAACATCTGGATTTAATATGGCGAGCAGGAGCATCGGGGTTGTAGCTTTGGCAGAACAACATAAGTTTTCTGCTGGCTATTAACTAGCCAGATGTTATTGTTTTTTGTTAGAGACAAGTCTTCGGATAATACACACACAGAAAACCCCCACAGAGACATGTAACTACTCCATAACATTACGTGTGATGTGTGTGTGTGTTTGTGTGTGTTGTGTGTGTGTGTGGTGTGTGTGCGTGTGCGTGCGTGTGCGTGTGCGTGCGCGTGCGCGTGCGCATGCCTGTGTACTGTCTCTGTGGCGGCTGCGCGTAGCGTAACGGTGGCGAGAGAGTTCGGTACCTTTTGACACAAGTTCCATGAGGTCTCTGAGGAAACCAAGCAGCTCCCATTCCTCAATGCACTTGTTCCTTGTCCTGCAAAGAAACCACGAGATTTTCAAATAACACCATCAGTCTGTCGTGTTCTGACTATGACTCCAGATAGCAGGCGAGGGGTACCCATCTGCTATTGTGGACATCTGGGGTACAATGTTTCGCTACGCACATGTATAAAACAGTTTTCTTTTCGATGTTTTAAATATGCATAATGTCTCATTCTTTTTCTTTTTTATTACTGTACAATTAAGTATATTTGGTCCATGATTGCTACATACCTACTTGTTGATATTGTTTTCGTTTCTGATAGTAATTAGTATAGAATCACTCTGTATTGATGTTTGAGTGTTTAAATATGTGTGTGATTTGTTTTTTGCTTATTTCTCATGTGCCCCAAGTGGGTATGACATACAACCATTTGCCTGGGCCTTGTTTACAGGGAAGAGGCTTTGCCCAGGGCACCCCCTCACTCTCTCTCGGTCGTCGTTGTAGTTGCAGTTGTAGACGCCATACCCTGGCTAAACGACTCCAGGGATCATTCTCAACAGCGAGTGCATCAGCTAGGGATGAGGACATTACATGTGTGACCGGGGTTGGATTTTGGCGGGCCTCTCTCGGTCCAAAAGGATCGGGGACAAATGATAGCTTGGGGAGGTCCCCAAAGGCCAACCAATCCCCGCGGTTGCACCACTAATAACCCGTACAACACATACACGCGCGGCGCACACACGCACACGCACACACACAAGTATCAGCGCACTTACGCGCGCACGCACGCACGCACGCTGCCCATAAACCATGCTGTTTACCTTGTCATACATTCGAAAAACACGTCCGATGTTTTCTTTTGTCAGAGGCGTGGTAGTCTGAAAATAATATGAATTCATTACATTCATTCATTCATTTTCATTCATTTATTCGTTCGTTCGTTCTTCGTTCGATTCATTCATTCATTCATTCATTTTATTCCGTTCGTTCGTGTCGTTTCGTTCGATCATTCATTCCTATTCATTCCATTTATTCGTTTCGTTCGCTCGTTCGTTCGTTCGTTCGTTCGTCGATCATTCCCATTCATTCCTATTCATTTATTCGTTCGTTCGTTCGGTAGATCGTTCGTTCCTACATTCCATAATTCATTCGTTCATTTAACTCATCCATTCGATTGCGTTGATAAATCAATTTAATTGATTGAGTTCATTCATATTCACTCATTCCTTCATTCTGTCATTGCAGACAAGCCAGTGTCAGTCTCTCTCAGTCATCTGCATCTGCCTGCACCTAGCCCTCTCTCTCTCATCTCTCTTCTCTTCTCTCTCTCTCTCCATTCTCTCAGCATCTCTAACTACCTAGATGTCTGTTGTTGTCTGGCTCCGTTTCTGTCTCTGTCTGTCTGTCCGTCGGTCTCCCTCTCCCTCTGTAATTTTTGTGAAGTCTGTTAAAATGGCCTTTTTCTCTTCTTTCGTTTCTTTGCCTGTGTGTCTTTGTCTGTCCGTCTGTCTGTCTGCTCTCTCTCTCTCCTCTTTCTCTCCCTCCCCCTCCGCTCCCTCCCTCTTCCTCTCCTCTCTCTCTCTCTCGCTCTTATATTACAGACAAACATACAACTTTAAAAGTGTAGATTTATGAGCAGAGAGAGAGAGAGAGAGGAGAGAGAGAGAGATGGGAGAGGGAGAGAGAGAGAGAGCAGAGAGAGAGAGGGGGGGGAAGGGCGAGAGAGAGAGACGAGACGAGAGACAGAGAGAGAGGAGAGAGAGAGGAGACGAGAGAGGAGAGAGAGAGAGAGAGACAGAGAAGCTGAGAGAGAGAGAGAGAGAGAGAGATAGAGATACGACGAGGAGAGAGAGAGCAGAGAGAGAGAGATAGAGAGAGAGAAGAGAGAGAGAGAGAGGGAGAGAGAGACGTAGAAGAGAGAGAGAGGAGAAGAGAGTAAGGAGAGAGAGAGAGGATGAGGGGAGAGAGAGAGAGAGAGAGAGAGAGATGAGAGGGACAGAGATAGTCATTTGGGCATAACTACAGATGTACAGACATCAGAGTACAGTGACAACAATGACTAACCGGTGACGACTGTATTCGACCGGATGTCCAGGACAGGTGTGACGTCATTAAGTGAAAAAAAGACAATACAAAGCGGTATAAATGACATTTCTGATGTCAAAGTATACTTTGATAAATAGTACAATAACAACAGTAAAGCTAAAATATTAAAATAGGTAATAGCAAAAAACAGTTGATCTACACATTGAAACGTGGTTGTACATTGAAGAAATGTTATAATCAAACCCTAGGCAATAGAGTATTTTGTATTTTATAGTCACAGAGGCATCTCTCTGTGAAATTCGGGTTGCCTCCCACCTGGAGAGTGCGTCGCAGCCAGAGGCGTGCCACCTTATTTTTTGCATGCCATTATTGTGTGACTGATGAGGAAGGAAAGGGGGGGTGGGGGAGGTAGTATTTTGACCAAATGACAACTTTTTCGTTGCCACTGGGTTTAACGTGTGCTAAGTGCATGGGCACACGGGACCTCGGTTTATCGTCTCGCATCAAAAATGATTCCACGTTCAGACCATAAGGCCTAGTGAAGAGTGAGAGGAACAAATCCCCTGTACCCAATCATCATCATCAACATCATTATCATCGTCGTCGTTGCTGTCCCGTCGACATCATCATGATCATCATCATCATACCCATCATCATCATATCTTCATCATCGTTGTTGTTCGTCGACTCATGCATCATGATCAGCCATCACAATCTCATCATCATCTTGTTTGTCCGTCGTCGAACATCATCAGTTCATCATCATCATCGTTGGGGACGTCGTCGTCGACATCAACATCGATCATCATCATCATCATTATCGTTGTTGTCGTCATGGGTTGTCGTCGACATCATCATCATCAAAAGGGGCAAAAAGGGAAAAAGTGTTGTTGTTTTTTAATGTATTTACGTCAAGTTCTTGCAATAACTTGAACATAGTTCCAAATGTATTGCAGCTAATGAACTCCTCACATCTCTCTCTCTCTCTCTCTCGTCTCTCCTCTCTCTCTCCCTCTCTCTCTCAAGGAATGTCTTCATCTCCCTCTCTCTCTGGCTCTCGCTCTCTCTCTTTGATATAGTCGACACTCACCGTAAACATGGGTCGCAGGAGAAAATTCTCCTTCACTGGCATCAGCCTAGGGAAAACGAAAAGACAATCAGGTGCGCTTTAATATAGTCCGTAAAATACGGTATTATTTCCTTTTAACTATTTTTGTGTCCTGTGTGTATCCCGTCATGTAGTGACTTGAGAAGGTCTACGTAACAAAAGGGACAGCCACACGTCAGCTAAAATGGCACGACTGTAGCTGTACGATACGATTCGATCACGCGATCTCGAAGCGCTAATCACATTTAGTTCTTGGAGACCTCGTGATCGAATCGTATCGTATCGGACAGTCGTACGAGTTTAGTGGATGTGTGGCTGGCCCTTAAAGGGGCACCCTGACGGATGAGTTTTTTGTAAGAAACACGTCGAGATCAGCAGGAAAACACCCTTTACAGAGATCTGCAACCACTCACTTTGCTCTGGTTTCTTAGAAATCAAACCGTCAAATCGGCGATTTCCTCCTTGGCGGGAGGTGCTGGAAACCAAATTTCTTTCACCCAAAGAGAAGGCGTGTGTGCCGTCTCTTTTCTAATGGCCCCTAATGAATGGCGTTTTCTATTAATGGCCAAGCCAATCGGTTGCACAACGAAGTATTTTTCGCAATCTTTCAGCAAACAGCCTGTTTTTTTTTTTCTTTTTTTTTTTTTATACAGTTTATTTAAAGGAGTTTGGCTCACAACAAAGGGAACAGCTCCAATTTTCTTTTTTACTGCACTACAAAAAAAAGAAACACGCTTCAACCAGAATGAGTAACCTTCACCCAACCCATCCAAAATGGCTACTCTCTCCGCATCTCCGCCAAGGAGGAATCGCCGTTCTTGACGTTTAATTTCTAGGAAACCAGAGCGGAGTGTTCCTATCCTTGAAAAGGCTGTCTTTCTGGTGATTTCGACGTGTTTCTTGCAAAACCTCGTCAGGGCACCTTAAGGGTGGGACATCGTGGAAAATGCATGGTGTCTGTTTTGAAGGTAACGAAAGTCTAACTCCGTGTGTATGACTTTTTTTCTTCTTTCATTGTATATTTTTTGTTGATGTTAGTGAACCTTTTTTATGTTTTTTTGTTAATTTGATTGAATCTGATGATAAGTTCTTTTGGGCTGTAATTTTTCTTATTAGGTAAAAGAAATCCCATGTTAGCGGAAAGCAAAAGCATGTACAGATGAGAGGAGAGAGAGAGAGAGAGAGAGAGAGAGCGATGAGAGAGAGAGAGAGAGAGAGAGTTTTTTATAGAGAGAGAGAGAGAGAGAAGAGGAGAGAGAGAAGAGAGGAGAGAGAGAGAGAGAGATGAGTAGAAAGAGAGAAGAGAGAGAGAGGAGAGAGAGAGAGATGAGAGAAGAGAGAGAGAGAGAGAGATGAGGAGAGAGAGAGAGAGAGGAGAGAGAGAAGAGAGAGAGACCGAGAGAGAGAGAGAGAGAGAGAGTTTTTTATAGAGAGAGAGAGAGAGAGAAGAGAAGAGAGAGAGAGAGAGAGAGAGGAGAGAGAGAGAGGAGAGAGAGAGAGAGAGAGACGACGAGAGAGAGAGAGAGAGAGAGACAAAAAAAAAAAGAGAGAGAGAGAGAGAGAAGAGATGAGAGAGAGAGAGAGAGAAGATGAGAGAGAGAGAGAGGAGAGAGGAGAGAGAGCGAGAGATTGAGAGAGAGCGAGAGAGAGAGGAAGAGAGAGAGAGAGGACGAGAGAGAGGAGAGAGAGAGAGAGAGAGAGAAGAGAGGAGGAGAGAGAGAGCGAGAAGAGAGAGAGAGGAGAAGAGAGAAAGAGAGAGAGAGAGGAGAGAGAAGAGAGGAGAGAAGAGAGAGTCGAAAGTCGAGTCGAAAGGATTTATTCGAAAGGCAACGCCCGTTGATGAGGGCAAACATTGCAAATATGGGAATACCACACAATATATGAATAAATAATTTAATACCATCTCAACAAGTCTTACAAATCAGACAACTTGTTTCCCTTAGATCGAATGCTTCCAGATAATATAGTGCCAGTTTATACACCGTTCGCTCGTTACTTGATGCCATCAACAAACGAATCTAAACAACATGGTAAGAATAGAACTTTTTTGGACTTATATTTTAGCGAAGATCGTATAACACATGACATCTGAAAACGAAATGCCTTTTCGTCTTCCTTCGACCTCACCGAGGCCCCAACAGAGCTACAGTTTTGAACTTTTATAACGGATGCATAGTGCATTGATTTTTGACATGTCACAAACTCTGATTCTTAGCACTAGAAAATGCAAGTGCCTGTCCATTATTACACGCAGATAACTCTTGACCAAAGAAAAAAGTAAAATTGCTGTAACATTTCAAATCTTTCGGGGGGGGCTTGTATCAACAATGGTTTTGCCAGTTTTTGCCACCTGCAGTATATGTATCTTTGACGAGTATTTCAATAATACACACTGTGACACCACCCTCTGTGTCTCTCTACAGAGAGAGAGAGAGAGAGAGAGAGAGAGAGAGAGAGAGAGAATAGAGAGAGAGAGAGAGAGAGAGAGAGAGAGATTCAGAAGAGAGAGAAAGAGAGAGAGAAGAGCGATAGAGAGATAGAGAGAGACGAGAGAGAGAGATGGCATGAGACAGAGACAGAGAGAGACGAGAGAGACACACAAAGAGAGAGCCAGAGACACAGAGAGACAGAGAAAGGAAGACTATTAAACAGACTTACAAAATCAGCATTCAGCAATGCCGGCAAAACGACAGTCACCGACAGACAGACAGACAGAACAGACGACATACGGACGACAAAAGAACAAGTGAACTGACTTGGCCATCTCCTGAACCTGCAGTTTCCGTCTTTGTTGATATCAACAACTGAAGCTGCATTGAGGAAAAACAAAGAAAGGAGATGGGTTTGTATTGAGGAAAAACAAAGAAACGAGATGGGTTTGTATTGAGAAAAAACAAAGAAACGAGATGGGTTTGCATTGAGGAAAAACAAAGAAACGAGATGGGTTTGCATTGAGGAAAAACAAAGAAACGAGATGGGTTTGCATTGAGGAAAAACAAAGAAAGGAGATGGGTTTGCATTGAGGAAAAACAAAGAAAGGAGATGGGTTTGCATTGAGAAAAAACAAAGAAAGGAGATGGGTTTGCATTGAGGAAAAAAAAGAAAGGAGATGGGTTTGCATTGAGGAAAAACAAAGAAAGGAGATGGGTTTGCATTGAGAAAAAACAAAGAAAGGAGATGGGTTTGCATTGAGAAAAAACAAAGAAAGGAGATGGGTTTGCATTGAGAAAAAACAAAGAAAGGAGATGGGTTTGCATTGAGGAAAAAACAGAAAGGAGATGGGTTTGCATTGAGGAAAAACAAAGAAAGATGGGTTTGCATTGAGAAAAAACAAAGAAAGATGGGCTTGCATTGAGGGGAAAACAAAGAAAGGAAATGGGTTTGCATTGAGAAAAAACAAAGAAAGGAGATGGGTTTGCATTGAGAAAAAACAAAGAAAGGAGATGGGTTTGTATTGAGGAAAAAACAAAGAAAGGAGATGGGTTTGCATTGAGGAAAAACAAAGAAACGAAATGGGTTTGCATTGAGGAAAAACAAAGAAAAGAGATGGGTTTGTGTTGAGGAAAAACAAAGATACGAAATGGGTTTGTACTGAGGAAAAACAAAGGAAGATGGTAGCGGTGCATTGTGGAAAAACAATGAAAGGTTATGGGTTTGCATTGTGTGTCTGCAAAGAAACGAGATCCGTTCATATTGAGAAAAAACAAAGAAAGATGGGTCCGCATTGAGGAAAAACCCTGAAACGAGATGGGTCTGTATTGAGAACTGTCATCGAAAGATCTGTTTGCATTGTTGAAAAACAAAGAAAGATGGGCTTTTATTGAGGGAAGAAAACAAAGATCTGAAATATGTCTCTATTGAGGAAAAACAAAGAAAGGAGATGGGTTTGCCTTGAGAAAAATCAAAGAAATGAGATGGGTTTGCATTGAGGAAAAACAAAGAAACGAGATCCCTCTGCATCGCTGAAAAACAAAGATACGAGATGGGTTTGCATTGAGGTATAACAAATTAACGAGATGGGTCTGCATTGAGGAAAAACAAAGAAACGAGATGCCTCTGCATTGAGGAAAAACAAAGAAACGAGATGGGTTTGCATTGCCGAAAATCTTTCTTTCTTTCTGGGTTTGCATTGAGGAAAAACAAAGAAAGGAGATGGGTTTGCATTGAGAAAAAACAAAGAAAGGTTATGGGTTTGCATTGAGAAAAAACCCTTCTCCTTCTTTACGTTTACATTGAGGAAAGTCAAAGAAAGGAGATGGGTTTGCATTGAGGAAAAACAAAGAAAGGAAATGGGTTTGCCTTGAGGTTCTTCAAAGAAAGGTTTTTGTTTTGTGTTGAGGAAAAACAAAGGTTTTTCTTCTCTTTGTTTCTGAGGAAAAACAAAGGAGATGGTAGCTTTCCTTCTGGTCCTGTCCTTCCTTCATTCTTTGTCGGTGTCTCTCTCTAAAGGTCGTTCTTCTTCTGTTGTACGCTGTTTATCTATTTGTCTGTCTTTTTTTTTTTTTTTTTTTTTTTTTTTTTTTTTTTCTTTCTTTCTTTCTGTATGTCTCTGTTCTTGTCTCCTTGTATCTGTCCTTCTACTTGCCATTCTACTTCTTATACTCGCTTCTACTTCTTCTACTTCTTCTTTGTCTTTAGTCTTCTTCTCTTTCTTCCTCTTCTTTTTCTTCTTCTATTTCTTCTTCTTCATCTTCTTCTTATTCTTGTTACTTCTTCTTATTATTATTATTATTCTTCTTCTTCTTCTTCTTTTTTTTTCTTTCTTCTTTCTTCTTCAGTCGTCTTCGTATTTTCTTCTTCTACTTCTTACACTTTCTTCTTCTTCTTCTTCTCTTCTTTTTCTTCCTTCTTCTACTCTTCTTCTTTTTCTTGTTCTTCTTGTCCTTCTCCTTCTTCCTTCTTCTTCTTCTTCTTTCTTCTTCTCTTCTGTCTTCTTCTTCTTCTACTTCGTCTTCTTTTTCTTCTTCTTCCTCTGCTTACTTTCTTCTTCCTCCTATTCTTCTTCTTTCCCCTACTTTCTCCTCCTCCTGACTAGTTCTTCTTGCTTCGTGTATTGTTATTCATTCTTTCTTCCTTCGTCTTTTGTTCACTCTGCAAACCTGCTTTACCTCCTACAGAATTAATTCGAGCTTTCTTTTTCATTTTTGAGAAAAAGAGTGGGAGGTCCAAAATGTTGTAGTTCTTATTCTACTAAACTTCTACTAACTCTTCATCTCCTAAGTACGGTAGTAATCAAGAATTCTTGCTTTGCTTTTTTTTCAGTTTTGAAGAGTCTTAGAAGTCCAAATTGAGTTCTTCTTCTTATTCTTCATTATTCTTCTTCTTTTCTGCTTTTACTTAATGTTGCTGTTGTCAATGTTTCTTGCTTTTTGCAATGGGCCCCCCAGTAGATTTTTTTTGGGGTGGTGGGTCGTGGTCCTGAGTTCCTTCCCGTCGTGGTCATTTTGGCCACTATTGTGGTCGTCAGTGATGCTCGATGATGATGATGATTGATGATGATTCATGGTGATTGATGCCGATGATGGTTTTGATGATGATATTGATGATGATGATAATGTGATGAAGATGATGATGATGATGGATGGTGATGATTTTGATGATGGTGAAGATGAAGATGATTGATGATGATGATGATGGTCGGTGATGTTGGTGGTGATTATGATGATGATGATTTGCCAGATGATGATGGTGATGATGATGAGTGTTGATGAGTGATGATGATAGATGATGATGATTGATGATGATGATGATGATGACGGTGATTTTTGTTCTTTCACTTATGCATGGTGTCGTTGTAGAATTTTGTCAGTTGTTTCCTCTGTGATGACCGTCTCTTCTCTGCGATCGTCTTCTCTCCCGTCTTCCTCCGACCTCAGCACTAATTCAGCAAATCTTTCGAGGAAAACATACTGGAAGAGGAGAGAGAGGGGGGAAAAATAGGAGACATGGAACCCGTCAACAACCCCACTGACTAAAAAAGGAGGTACGCTAAAAGGGCGGGGACACAAACTGAATACGATTTGATTCCCAAGTACGATCCGATTGTGACGATATAAGCAATTTACATGCCTGTCCTTTACATCCACAAGAAGCCCGTGGAAAAATAATACAGATATAAAATGTTAAAATAAGAAAATGAAAAATGGAAAATGAGCACAGGCAGATCATATAAACAAGAATAGCAAAATATAGCCCTATATAATTAATAGCAACTCATACATTGACAAAGAATAACAGAGAAGGAGGAGCGGGATGGAATGGAGATGGAGGTCACAGAGAGAGAGAGAGAGA
>CM065699.1:38291083-38296083 GCA_017654935.2 Phymorhynchus buccinoides
GAACATTTTCGACTAAATAATATTTCATGATATTGCTCAACAACAAAAAGTTTTTACAATTAATCTGATGGAAGAAATAATAAAAAAAATTATACGTAAAATACTATATATTATGTGGAACATACAGCCAACAGATGTGTCGAGTATCGGATATAAGAAAACCTGGATATAAGAAAACAAAAACATTATCTCCCTTCGATTTTCTTATAACCGGGTTTTACTGTACATGCATATGCTTGGTGCATTTTTTAATATAAGATTTCTAGATTCAGTCTTGTAACTCAATAGCTTGACTTTGTGTGCGACAGAACATGCCTTTTTAATTAGTTTTTTTTTGGTTATATATAATTAGTATTTGTTTGTTGGTTTGTTTGTTATTTGTTGGTTTGTTGGTTGTTTGTTTAACGTGTGATCTCTAGCCAGTTCTTAGAGACCACGTGATCGAATCGTATCGTACAGTCGTGCGATTTTTGTGGACGTGTGGCTGGCTGGCCCTTATGGAAAGGGTAAAGGCAGAGTCAAAGAGAGGGACAGATTAGAGGAAGTTACAGAGCACATAACTTCCAGAAGGTGGGGGAACTATTTGGGGCGAGAAAGGGAAAAAAAACCCGGTATCCCCACGGGGATGTGTGTGTGTGTGTGTGTGGGGGGGGGGGGGGGTATTCTAGATCGATTTTTTTTTCTGTCTGTCTGGAAGGCACAAGGCGTGAAGGAGTATCTCTAAACACCGAAACGGACCGAAACAGACACCGAAACGGACACTAAAACGGACCGAAACATACACCGAAACGGACCGAAACATACACCGAAACGGACCGAAACGTACACCGAAACGGACTCAAGCTGAGGCTGGATATAAGGATCTTAGATACAAATGTTGTGTGCCCAAGCTGGCACACGAGTGTGCATGTATAGTTGTATATATAGTAATTATGTGTGTGAGTGTGTGTGTGCGTGTGCGAGTGCGAATGCGTAGTCAGGTAAAGAACGGAGAGAAAAAAAACCCAAAAAACTAGAGCGTGAAAATTCTAGATCAACCAGCCTCGCGGCAGCATTTTCAATTCCACTGACCTTGACCCTTGTCCAATGACCTTCACTTTCGAACTCGGCCTAGATATATCCTAATTACCTATCTGCATGCAAGGGGGCCTAGGTTTCTCCCAAAAAAAAGAAGAAAAAAGTTTGCTATCCTAAAGATTTAACCAAAGTAGGGGAAGACGGGGTAAAAAGCGCATGGGCGGGTAAGAAGCCCACCCCAATTATCTCATGAAATGAAGCAAATTTCAGTCTCATTTTGCCCATGAGACGAGCGTTAATGTCTAGCATTCGTCTCATGGGCAAATTTGACTGAAATTTTCTTTATTTCGTGAGATAATTGGGGTGGGCTTCTTACCCGCCCATGCGCTTTTTACCCCGTCTTCCCCTATATCAGCATGAGTCCGTTTCGGTCCGTTTGGGCCCGTTTCGGCGTTTAGAAGTAGCGGTAGTGAAGGTATTGACGTACGATGTAAGCCTACCGCAGGCAGTATTAGTGACTCACTGTCCAAACCGTTTGTTTGTAACAGCTGTGTACGTATTCACTTCAATCATTAGCGCTTTTTTTTTTTAAAGACCCACCAGATCACAATGTCAAAACCACGGGTTTCACGTGTTTTTCCCTCTTATAGAGGAACAGAACTCTTGTTTTGGCCAGGTTTGACTCCCATACAAATTAATGTCCCCAAATTGAAAACGAAACATCGTTTTAAAGAGCAGCCTTAAGTTTGAAGTTGGGGGACATTTGTATGCGGGTCACAGCTACCCAAAAAAAAAACCCAAGGGACTTAATTGTGGTGCGTCAGTGCGTCTCTAAAGGCTAGTAGGCCTAGGGGCGGGAGGGGGGTGCGTGTCTGATGAGGAGATTATTGGGGGGGGGGGAAGGGGAAAAAAAATATAAATAAAGGGAAAGGTTTTGAGTGCTAGTGAGACGGACGAGAAAGTATGAGTAATGACCTGAGACCGGTATGTGCGAAACTATATATATTAAATACTTGCAACATGTGTGTGTGTGTGTGTGTGTGTGTGTGTGTGTGTGTGTGTGTGTGTGTGTGTGTGTGTGGTGTGTGTGTGTGTGTGTGTGTGTGTGCGTGCGTGCGTGCGCGCGCGCGCGCAAGCACGCACATAGTCTCTCTCTCTCTCTTCTCTCTCTCTCTATCTCTCTCTCTCTCTCTCTCTCTCTCTCTCTCTCTCTCTCCTTCCTACACACACACACGCACAGACACGGAGAGACAGAAAGAAAGAGCACGTATACACAAACACACACACACGCGCGCGCGCATGAACACACACACACACGCGCGCGCGCGCGCGCGCACATACGTATGCACGCACGAACGCGCACGCACGCGCGCACGCGCACACGCACACACACACACACAACACACACACACACACACGCACGCACACACACACACACACACACACAATGTGACACACATATACAGACACACACTTACTCATTCACGCACGCATGCACGCATGCACGCAGGCATCATAAGGTGGCAACAGATGGCTGTATATTGGACTGCTATTGATTTGGCCTACCCCCCCCCCCCCCTTCCCTCCACACACACACACACACACACACACACACACACACACACACACACACACGCCACACGCACACGCACACACACGCACACACACACACATTAATTATTTAATTATGTAATGGATGAAATAACAATGCTTGATCTTGAAACTACCGTGCTAGGGGATTTTAACATCGAGTTATTGAAACCAAAACCAAAATGGCATAACATATATAGTCTACATGGCTTCGAACAATTCATTAATCAACCGACCCGCATAACTGAAACAGCTAAATCCTTAATTGATCATATCTATGTAAACAATAAACAATCCATCATTGAAGTATGCACTCCACCATCTGGCTGTAGTGATCACAATGCCATCTGTCTTACCTGGTATAAAACACGCATCAACATTCCAAAGGTGGGACACAAGACTATATAGGTGGGGTTTTTTTTACTATAGAAGTTATAACAATTTTAATGTTCAGAATTTCCTCTCAGAACTTGCTAACGCTCAATTAGATCTCATATACCAAATATGATTGTATACCAAATTGTATTTACAATTATTTTATAATTCGTATTTTGTATGTAGAATGTCTACGTCTTGTAAACTTTAAATGCTTGTAAATGAGGTAGAAGGGTATTTTTGTTTTTGCAAAATTTGTCTATTATAATTAGTCATGTAATTGGTATGTCGATGGCAGTATGATTTTATTTCAAGTTGCAGTATTGTATTCAAACTTGATTGAGAATGTGAATGTGGTCTCTATGTTTCTTCTTAGAATGTTCATATTGTAACTATTTTACTCTTGTATAACTGATTAATTGTGTGTGAGTGTGTGTGTGCGCATGCATGTGTGTGTGTATGTATGTCTGCGTGTGTGTGTGTGTGTGCGTGTGTGGCGTGTGTGTGTGTGGTGTGTGTGGTGTGTGTGTGGTGTGTGTGTGTTTGTGGGGTGTGTGGTGTGTGTGTGGGGGGGGGGGGGGAGGTGTAAGGAAGTAAGAGAACGTTGCGTGCAAGCATCGTGCTTATTTTTACTTTCTAATGATTAATTATTTGTTTGCATTTTTAATGTTCTTGTTATCAATGTAAAGCGCACTGAGCTCATGTGAGAAAGAGCGCTATATAAATTCCCATTATTATTATTATTATTATTATTAAGAGACCCCACTAAAGCAACCGAATTCTGGATTAGTACATTTACAATAGTTTTTTATGATAAGCATGCCCCGTTATTTAAAAAAAAAGTCAGGCAAGAACCCAAACCTCCATGGATTAGTAAAGAAATAGATATTGAAATAAATAAACGAAATAATCTAAGCAAAGGCACAAAAAGGGAGTTTAACAAAGAAACAAAGTTAACAACATGAAACGAAAAAGCTAAACGTCATTATTTCATAAATATGTTAATTTCTACGAAAGATTCTAGTAAAATATGGAAGGCCATCAACATATTGACCAACAAAAAGGTATCTAAAAATCAACATGTAATTAAAGATATATCTGCAGATCAATTAAACGATCATTTTACAAATATAAAAGATAGGGTTATAAAACACGACAGGTCCACTGAAAATGACCTCGGCACTTTAAAACACTACGTTGACTCAAAATATTTTCGTTATCGTTTTGTTCTTCAACCAATGACTCTTTTCGAAAGTTAGTAAAAGTCTTTCTTCTTTAAAACGATCAGGAACACGTGATTTAGATGGTCTATATACTAACATATTACAAGTTGCATGCCCTGTTACTGCTGATTCATTAACCTATTTGTATAATTTGTGTGCATTGATAAGCAATGCTTTCCTATTCAGTTTAAACAAGCTAAATTCATCCCTCTATATGTAAATCTGGTGAAAAATCTGACCCTTCAAATTACCGACCCATATCATAACCATTTATTATCAATCCCTCGACCGAAAAACAATATTTACAAATCTATTTTTCTTTACTCGGGTGGAAACTTATGGAATCAATTACCAAAATATTTAAAATGTATAAAAAAAACAAGAATCAGTTTAAGAAAAAAACTCAAAACTCACCTCATGAATAGTAACGTTTTGTAAGAAGAATCCAATGACAAAAGTTTACTGTATATTTTATTGATTCCATATATGGTTGTTTTTTCTCTACCAATGATTTTTAAATAAAAAATAATGTATCCACTTTGTTCATGTTGCCTGCTTATATTTCCTTCATAATGCTAAGAGACCAAAAGTGGAATTTCATGTCTTCTAATGATTTGATTTTTTATAATGCTTCATAAACATTGCCCTGTTATATATTTTTTATGCTATTGTATATATGTATATTAATTTAGGATGTATATGTGCGTGAAAGAGAGAGAGAGATAGAGAGAGAGAGAAGAGAGAAGAGAGAGAGAGAGAGAGAGAGACCGAGAGAGAGAGAGAGAGGAGAGAGAG
>CM065699.1:38312554-38315054 GCA_017654935.2 Phymorhynchus buccinoides
TGTTTTCCCTCTTATAGCTGGAAAGAAATCTTGTTTTGGCCAGGTTTGACTCCCATACAAATTAATGTCCCCAAATTGAAAACGAAACATCGTTTTAAAGAGCAGCCTTAGTTTGAAGTTGGGGACATTTGTATGCGGGTCACAGCTACCCAAAAAAAAACCCCAAGGGACTTAATTGTGGTGCGTCAGTGCGTCTCTAAAGGCTAGTAGGCCTAGGGGGGGAGGGGGGTGCGTGTCTGATGAGGAGATTATTTGGGGGGGGGAAGGGGAAAAAATATAAATAAAGGGAAAGGTTTTTGAGTGCTAGTGAGACGGACGAGAAAGTATGAGTAATGACCTGAGACCGGTATGTGCGAAACTATATATATTAAATACTTGCAACATGTGTGTGTGTGTGTGTGTGTGTGTGTGTGTGTGTGTGTGTGTGTGTGTGTGTGTGTGTGTGTGTGTGTGTGTGTGTGTGTGTGTGTGCGTGCGTGCGCGCGCGCGCGCAAGCACGCACATAGTCTCTCTCTCTCTCTCTCTCTCTCTCTCTCTCTCTCTCTCTCTCTCTCTCTCTCTCTCTCTCTCTCTACACACACACACACGCACAGACACGGAGAGACAGAAAGAAAGAGCACGTATACACAAACACACACACACGCGCGCGCGCATGAACACACACACACACACGCGCGCGCGCGCGCGCGCGCATACGCGCGCACGCACGAACGCGCACGCACGCGCGCACGCGCGCACACACACACACACACACACACACACACACACACACACGCACACGCACACACACACACACACACACACAATGTGACACACATATACAGACACACACTTACTCATTCACGCACGCATGCACGCATGCACGCAGGCATCATAAGGTGGCAACAGATGGCTGTATATTGGACTGCTATTGATTTGGCCTACCCCCCCCCCCCCTTCCCTCCACACACACACACACACACACACACACACACACACACACACACACACACACACGCACACGCACACACACACACACACACATTAATTATTTAATTATGTAATGGATGAAATAACAATGCTTGATCTTGAAACTACCGTGCTAGGGGATTTTAACATCGAGTTATTGAAACCAAAACCAAAATGGCATAACATATATAGTCTACATGGCTTCGAACAATTCATTAATCAACCGACCCGCATAACTGAAACAGCTAAATCCTTAATTGATCATATCTATGTAAACAATAAGCAATCCATCATTGAAGTATGCACTCCACCATCTGGCTGTACTCATCAACATGCCATCTGTCTTACCTGGTATAAAACACGCATCAACATTCCAAAGGTGGGACACAAGACTATATAGGTGGGTTTTTTTTACTATAGAAGTTATAACAATTTTAATGTTCAGAATTTCCTCTCAGAACTTGCTAACGCTCAATTAGATCTCATATACCAAATATGATTGTATACCAAATTGTATTTACAATTATTTTATAATTCGTATTTTGTATGTAGAATGTCTACGTCTTGTAAACTTTAAATGCTTGTAAATGAGGTAGAAGGGAATTTTTGTTTTTGCAAAATTTGTCTGTTATAATTAGTCATGTAATTGGTATGTCGATGGCAGTATGATTTTATTTCAAGTTGCAGTATTGTATTCAAACTTGATTGAGAATGTGAATGTGGTCTCTATGTTTCTTCTTAGAATGTTCATATTGTAACTATTTTACTCTTGTATAATTAATTGTGTGTGAGTGTGTGTGTGCGCATGCATGTGTGTGTATGTCTGCGTGTATGTGTGTGTGTGTGTGTGTGTGTGTGTGTGTGTGTGTGTGTGTGTGTGTGTGTGTGTGTGTGTGTGTGTGTGTGTGTGTGTGTGTGTGTGTGGGTGGGGGGGGGGAGGTGTAAGGAAGTAAGAGAACGTTGCGTGCAAGCATCGTGCTTATTTTACTTTCTAATGATTAATTATTTGTTTGCTTTTAATGTTCTTGTTATCAATGTAAAGCGCACTGAGCTCATGTGAGAAAGAGCGCTATATAAATTCCCATTATTATTATTATTATTATTATAAGAGACCCCACTAAAGCAACCGAATTCTGGATTAGTACATTTACAATAGTTTATGATAAGCATGCCCCGTTATTTAAAAAAAAAGTCAGGCAAGAACCCAAACCTCCATGGATTAGTAAAGAAATAGATATTGAAATAAATAAACGAAATAATCTAAGCAAAGGCACAAAAAGGGAGTTTAACAAAGAAACAAAGTTAACAACATGAAACGAAAAGCTAAACGTCATTATTTCATAAATATGTTAATTTCTACGAAAGATTCTAGTAAAATATGGAAGGCCATCAACATATTGACCAACAAAAAGGTATCTAAAAATCAACATGTAATTAAAGATATATCTGCAGATCAATTAAACGATCATTTTACAAATATAAAAGATAGGGTTATAAAACACGACAGGTCCACTGAAAATGACCTCGGCACTTTAAAACACTACGTTGGCTC
>CM065699.1:38325554-38330554 GCA_017654935.2 Phymorhynchus buccinoides
GAAACTGAAGCAAAACAGTGAGAACAATAACGGACACTTTCAAAGAACAGATAACGGACACTTTCAAAGAACAGATAACGAACACTTTCAAAGAACAGTAACCCTGAAGAAACTGAAGCAAAACAGTGAGAACAATAACGGACACTTTCAAAGAACAGATAACGGACACTTTCAAAGAACAGTAACTCTGAAGAAGGAAAACACTGAGAAACAATAACGAACACGAGATCTTGCTTTCTTTACAGTAAATGTGGAGATGACCCTGCAAAGGCTAGGTTACCTTGACATCGCCCAGCAGCACGCCCACATCGCCCTGCTGGCGTCGCTCGGCCAGCTCGTGCAGCCGCTGCAGCTCCTGCCTCCTCTCCTGGCCCAGCTGGTAAGCCTCCACTTTGGACAGCGGCTTCATCTCCGTCACCTTCAGGTCCGGCAGGCTGCCTCGCGCTGCAAGCCCCTCTCTGAACCCTGACCTTCCATGACCTTGCCCCTGAGCTGGTGCTGCCCCCGCTGCTGCTGCCGCTGCTGCTGTGACGCGTTGCTGCCTCCGCTGGTGCATCTCTGCCGTCACGCGCTTGCGGATGCCGTTTTCTATGATGTACGAGTCCGCATCCATCCTGGCGGCGCGAGCGATCAGATCTTCGCTGGAGCGGTTGGCGGACTGTTCTTTGACGCTCAGGTGGTTAGGACTCTTCGATGATGATGATGGAGCGTAGTCGTCCGACCCGTCCGTTTCTGTCGTGGTAGTAGTAGTAGTAGTAGTAGGGCTGGCGATGCTCGGGATGGTTCTCCTGCGCAGAAAAGGCTGCTGCCGTAAGATCAGTTCTTGTTCTTCTTGTTGCTGTTGTTGCTGAGTCATTGGACTGTGATTGGAAGGTCCCTGAAAGCTTGGGGGGCTTGCCGTACCGTTGTTGTTGTTGTAGGTGTTGTTGTTGGGCGCGGTGGTGGTGGCGTTGCTGTAGTTATCTTCGGTAGAGTACTGGTCGAAGTGGTCGGTGAGCACGGCAGAGTTGAACACGTCGTTGAAGCCCCGGCCGTGGCGCGAGCCGGCTAAGAAAGAATAGCGGCGGATCTTGAAGGACGGCGTGCGCTCCTGGGCTGAGGAGGACGACGACACGGGCGCCGTGCTGTTCTGAACGATGGCGTCCTGCGGAAATCCCAGAGGCAGCCCTCCTAACCCTACTCCTCCTCCTCCTCCACCTCCGCCACGGCTGTAGTGGTTGGGGGTGGAGGTGGTGGTGGGTGGGAAAGGGGAGAAGACTGGGGCGGGGCCGGAGTGGGCGAGGTGTGGTGGCGGGGTGCTCGTGGTGGAGTAAGAGGAAGGCGCGTGATTGGCCGTCAGCCCGCTCACGTGACTGGGGTCATAGTGCACGTCGTTGGCGGACATTTTCTGCTTCAGGATATCGGTGCCTGTCGGAAGGGAAAGAACCACAGACTATATCTGAAAGAGCGCAGATTCGCCCATGGTTCATAGTCATACCAGATTCATATTATGTCGGATTGTTGTGCGATTGTGTGCAATACAAGCAACCAATCACGTGTTTGCGCTTACACACACGCACACGCACGCACACGCTCATGCACGCATGCGCGTGCGCACGCACACGCACACACACACACACACACACACACACACACACACACACACACACACACACACACACACACACACACGCTCATACACGCACGCACACACACACACACACACTTTATTAAATGTCTTTATTAAGTGTCTTTATATACAGGTCCTTATTATGTACAGTATGTAGAACGCGCGTGCGAGCACGTGTGTGTGTGTGTGTGTGTGTGTGTGTGTGTGTGTGTGTGTGTGTGTGTGTGTGTGTGTGTGTGTGTGTGTGTGTGTGTGTGTGTGTGTGTGTGTGTCGAGCACGTGTGTGTGTGTGTGTGTGTGTGTGTGTGTGTGTGTGTGTGTGTGTGTGTGTGTGTGTGTGTGTGTGTGTGTGTGTGTGTGTGTGTGTGTGTGTGTGTGTGTGTGTGTGTGTGTGTGTGTGTGTGTGTGTGTGTGTGTGTGTGTGTGTGTGTGTGTGTGTGTGTGTGTGTGTGTGTGCGTGCGTGTGCGTGTGCGTGTGCGTGTGCGTGTGCGTGTGCGTGTGCGTGTGTGCGTGTGCGTGTGTGCGCGTGTGCGTTGGTGAACATAACTACCTGCGCGCTTGCACGCACGCACGCCAGAACAAGTTTTTGCCTCACACAGTCTGTCTGTCTACCTGTTTGTATGTCTGTTCGTCCATTTGGTTTTTGTGTCTGCCTGTCTGTTTGTGTGTCTGTTCAAGTTTTCTTCTGTCTGTCTGTCCGTGATATGACTGACCCAGCTGCTTGAAATGCGAGTCAAACATGTGCACATGTTTTGTTTATCTATATTGTATGTCTGTCCATTTTGTTCTTCTGTCTGCTTGTTCTCTGTCTGTCTGTCTGTCTGTCTGTCTGTCTGTCCCTGACATGACTGACCCAGCTGGTTGAAGTGCGGGTCTTCTTCTTCTTCTTCTGCGTTCCCAGGCCATATGGCCATAGTGGGTAAGGTACGTATGTCTCCGGTTTTCAGTTTTCACTGGTCTCCCCCCGCTGCGTACAGCCGACACATTCCGATTTCGGAGGAGCGCAAAGGAGAACAAATATTTGGAAGAGTTTTGTTTTTCTTAAGGCAGCAGAATGGGGCAATTAAATCAGAAAGATAGTAGATGATAGACAGCAAAGGGAAAAGGCAGAGTCAAAGAGAGTGGTATATTAGAGAAAGTTACAAGCACAGAACTTCCAGAAGGTTGGGGAACTATTTTTTACGAAAGACAGCCCATACAAATGACCCTAAATTGAAGACGAAACATCCTTTGAAAGAGCAGCCTCAATTTGAAGTTGGGGACATAATTTGCAAGTGGGTCACAGCTACCTAAAAAACCCACACAAAGGGACTTAATCGTGGTGGGTCAGTGGGTCTTTAAAAGCAACAAGGCGTGTGCTATCGTTCACACGACTGTCAAACATGCTGGGTCCTCGGCAGAACACCAGATGGACACCGAGCATAGGGGAAGACGGGGTAAAAAGCGCATGGGCGGGTAAGAAGCCCACCCCAATTATCTCATGAAATGAAGCAAATTTCAGTCTCATTTTGCCCATGAGACGAGCGTTAATGTCTAGCATTCGTCTCATGGGCAAATTTGACTGAAATTTTCTTTATTTCATGAGATAATTGGGGTGGGCTTCTTACCCGCCCATGCGCTTTTTACCCCGTCTTCCCCTAACATTGACACTGACCGGGTTGGTAGAAGTCGGGGTCGAACTGCTTGGCGTTCACTCGGGCCATGCCGCTGTCCTCTTGGGCCCTGTCTGCCGCCTTGTCCGCCTGCTCCCCCTTGCCGCGGGCGTTGGCCATTCTGTGGGAGGAGAACAAAAAAACCCAAACAATAACAACACGGTATTGGTTAATTTAGCAGACCTGGGCCTGTATTCACGTTGATATAGCATGAGACTTAGCATCATGCTAACTTAGAAGCTCTTCCAATGTCCTATATGATTTAATAGGACTTTTGGAAGAGCTTCTAAGTTAGCATGATGCTAAGTCTCATGCTATCTCAACGTGAATACTGGCCCTGGTTATTATTTATCGTCATCCCATTTTGCTCAAGTTGTTTTTGTCAGAAGTTCGTTCTCTCTCTTTTATTAAAAAAACCCTCCAAACAAACAAAATCCACGAAGAAGAAGAAGATTGGCTGGTTGGTTTACTGATCGGCTTTTAATTGATTGATTGATTGGGAACATAATCGACGTGACCCCGTCTCTGTGTGAAGAAGAAGAAGAAGAAGAAGAAGAAGAAGAAGAAGAAGAAGAAGAAGAAGAAGAAGAGAAGAAGAAATAGAACAAGAAGAAGACGACGACGACGGAGAAGAAGAAGAAGAAGAAGAAGAAGAAGAAGAAGAAGA
The DNA here is from genome assembly GCA_017654935.2 of Phymorhynchus buccinoides. NCBI lineage: Eukaryota > Metazoa > Mollusca > Gastropoda > Neogastropoda > Raphitomidae > Phymorhynchus > Phymorhynchus buccinoides. The sequence continues at coordinate 38,329,484 of CM065699.1, forward strand.
AGAAGAAGAAGAAGAAGAAGAAGACGACGACGGAAAAGAAGAAAAAGAAGAAGAAGAAGAAGAAGAAGAAGAAGAAGAAGAAGTAAAAAAAAAAAAAAAAAAAGAAGAATAAGAATAAGACAGAAGAAAAAAAGCGACGACAACGACGACGACGATGACGAAGAAGATAAACAGAACCAAACAAACTAAAAGAAAGACAAGACAGATAGACACACACAAAAAAAAGAAAAAAAAGGGAAAAAAAAGAAAAGAAGACATTCTTTTATCAAACCCTCGAAAAGGGGAAATTGGAGTTTCCTTTCCCCGATGCATCCATCCATCATACATCGAGCGTTTTGTGAGTGAGAGTTCTGGAATGTGGTGCCATACCTATTGTTACCTACATACCCCCCCCCCCCCCCCCCCCCCCCCCCCACGCACTCCCTGACACACACTCTACTTGCCTTCTTGGCATCGACGTTTAGTTATAGTACGTCGATTGCCTCTCGGTGCCACATCGACGCTCTCATGTCTCTACGTAGGGGAAGACGGGGTAAAAAGCGCATGGGCGGGTAAGAAGCCCACCCCAATTATCTCATGAAATGAAGCAAATTTCAGTCTCATTTTGCCCATGAGACGAGCGTTAATGTCTAGCATTCGTCTCATGGGCAAATTTGACTGAAATTTGCTTTATTTCATGAGATAATTGGGGTGGGCTTCTTACCCGCCCATGCGCTTTTTACCCCGTCTTCCCCTATGTGCTTCCACCCCCCCCCCCCCCCCCCACCCCCGCCCCAGTCTCTTTGCGTCACTCTCGTTGTGTCCCCATGTCTAGGTGCCCCCCCCCCCCCACCCACCCACCCCCCCACCCCCTATCTATTGTGTCCCCTCACAAACCATTACCGTATTTCACACTGTTTTCCACTTCGAGTCGGTTGATCCGACAACGACAAACAACTCTATAAAGGGGCACGTGCACCCTGACGGATGAGTTGTGGTGTGTTTTTTTGTATAGCAAAACTACGTCAAGATCATCAGGAAAACACCCTTTACAGAGATCACACGTCGAGGTCAACAGAAAGATCGCCTTGC
>CM065699.1:38355554-38368054 GCA_017654935.2 Phymorhynchus buccinoides
TTTGCTTTCTATCATCTACTACCTTTCTGACTTACAGGCCCATTCTCCTGCCATTAAAAAACCCAACAACCTCCAAATACTTGTTCTCCTTTGAACTCCTCCGAAATCGGAATGTGTCGGCTGTAAGCAGGAGGAAGACCACCGAAAACTGAAGACCGGACACATACGTACCTTACCCATTATGGCCATATAGCCTGGGAACGCAGAAGAAGAAGAAGAAGAAGAAGCTTACGTGTACATAGACCTTTACATTACAGTGTTGCCATGGGGAAAGTGCAATTTGAAAAAATGTTCACGTACATAGAGACCTCAAAGAGCTCTAAGTTGTGAAGGCCACTTTATAGATCTTTTCAGCTTCCCCCACTTCAATGGGCTTTTTAGGTGGTGATGTCGACCTTAGCCATTGACATCATCGAGTGGTCTAGTTTACTACTAACGGACAACTCACTCCCTATGTTTTTTCGTCTGTCTCTGTCTCTGTCTGTCTATCTGTCTCTGTCTCTGTCTCTGTCTCTGTCTCTCTCTCTCTCTCTCTCTCTCTCTCTCTCTCTCTCTCTCTCTCTCTCTCTCTCTCTCTCTCTCTCTCTCTCTCTCTTAAATAAAGTTTACCAGTGTCCAGTGTCTCTCTCTCTCTCTCTCTCTCTCTCTCTCTCTCTCTCTCTCTCTCTCTCTCTCTCTCTCTCTCTCTCTCTCTCTCTCTCTCTCTCTCTCTCTCTCTCTCTCTTGCTGGTGCGCATAAAACAATACATAAATTTTGCCTATTAACTGACTAAATTTGTAACCTTGAATGTTCTTAACACACCTGAAAAAATGTATTGAATGTAACCTTAAAAATAAAAAATTCAATGTTCTGAACAAATTTGAAAACAAATTGATTTGAATGTTCTTAACAAATTTGGAAAAAAAATGTATTGAATGTGCTTAACAAATTAAAAGAAACGTATTGAATGTTTTAACAAATTTGAATATTTTTTTATTGACTGTTTTAACAAATTTGAAAAACAAATGTATTGACTGTTCTTAGCACACCTGCAAAAAATGAATTGACTGTTCTTAACACACCTGAAAAAAAAAGTATTGAATGTTCTTAACCAATTTGAAAAAAATGTATTTAACGTGTTAACACACCTGACAAATTGCATTGAATGGGTTTTTTTTTATAACAAATTGGAAAACAAATGTATTGAATGTTCTTAACACAATTGAAAAAATGTATTGAATGTTCTCAATCTTAACATACCTACAACTATATTGAATGTTCTTAACAAACCTGCCAAAATGTATTACATTTTCTTAACACGTCTTAAAAAATGTATTGAATGTTCTTAACAAATTTGAAAAAAAAAGTATTAAGTGTTCTTAACAAATTTGAAAAAATGAATTGAATGTTCTTATCACACCTGAAAACTGTATTGAATGTTCTTAAGAAACCTGAAAAAATGAATTGAATGTTCTTAGCACACCTGATTCTGAAATCTGTACTGAATGTTCTTAACAAACCTGGACCAAAAAATTGAATGTTCTTAACAAACCTGAAAAACGTATTGAATGTTCTTATCACACCTGCAAACTGTACTGAATGTTCTTAACAAACCTGCTAAAATGTATTGAATGTTCTTAACAAACCTGAAAACTGTATTGACTTCTTAACAAACCTGAACACATGTATTAAATGTTCTTAACACACCTGAAAACTGCACTGAATGTTCTTAACAAACCTGAAAACATTTATTAAATGTTCTTAACACACCTGAAAACTGCACTGAATGTTCTTAACAAACCTGAAAACATTTATTAAATGTTCTTAGCACACCTGAAAACTGCACTGAATGTTCTTAACAAACCTGAAAACATTTATTAAATGTTCTTAACACACCTGAAAACTGTATTGAATGTTCTGAACACACCTGAAAACTGTATTGAATGTTCTTAACAAACCTGAAAACTGTATTGAATGTTCTTAACAAACCTGAAAACTGTATTGAATGTTCTTAACACACCTGAAAACTGTATTGAATGTTCTTAACAAACCTGAAAACTGTACTGAATGTTCTGAACAAACCTGAAAACTGTATTGAATGTTCTGAACAAACATGAAAACTGTATTGAATGTTCTTAACAAACCTGAAAACTGTACTGAATGTTCTGAACAAACCTGAAAACTGTATTGAATGTTCTGAACAAACCTGAAAACTGTATTGAATGTTCTTAACAAACCTGAAAACTGTATTGAATGTTCTTAACAAACCTGAAAACTGTACTGAATGTTCTTAACAAACCTGAAAACTGTATTGAATGTTCTTAACAAACCTGAAAACTGTATTGAATGTTCTTAACAAACCTGAAAACTGTACTGAATGTTCTTAACAAACCTGCTAAAATGTATTGAATTTTCTTAATACGCCTTAAATTTTTTATTGAATGTTCTTAACAAATTTGAAAAAAAATGTATTAAGTGTTCTTAGCACACCTGAAAACTGTACTGAATGTTCTTAGCAAACCTGGAAAATGTATTGAATGCTCTTAACACACATGAAAGTTGTTTTATTGACTGTTCTTAACACACCTGAAAAAAATGTATTGAATGTTTTTGGGTTTTTTAACAAATTTAAAAAGAAATGTATTGAATGTTCTTAACCAATTTAAAAAAAATGTATTTAACATTTTAGCACACCTGAAAAATTGTAATGAAGGTTTTTCTTAACAAATTTGAAAGCAAAATGTATTGAATGTTCTTAACACATGTGAAAAAATGAAATGAATGTTCTTATCACACCTGAAAAATGTAATGAATGTTCTTATCACACCTGAAAAATGTAATGAATGTTCTTAACACACCTGAAAAATGTAATGAATGTTCTTAACACACCTGAAAAATGTAATGAATGTTCTCATCACACCTGAAAAATGTAATGAATGTTCTTATCACACCTGAAAAATGTAATGAATGTTCTTATCACACCTGAAAAATGTAATGAATGTTCTTAACACACCTGAAAAATTTAATGAATGTTCTTAACACACCTGAAAAATGTAATGAATGTTCTCATCACACCTGACAAATGTAATGAATGTTCTTATCACACCTGAAAAATGTAATGAATGTTCTAAACACACCTGAAAAATTTAATGAATGTTCTTAACACACCTGAAAAATGTAATGAATGTTCTTAACACACCTGAAAAATGTAATGAATGTTCTTATCACACCTGAAAAATGTAATGAATGTTCTTATCACACCTGAAAAATGCATTGAATGTTCTTAACACACCTGAAAAATGTAATGAGCATTCTTAACACACCTGAAAAAAATGTATTGAACATTCTTAGCACGCCTAAAAAAAATGTATTGAATGTTTTTTTAGTTTTTTTTTAATAAATTTGAAATTGAATGTTCTTAACACACCTAAAAAAGAAACAAGTGCAATGCCGAGCGGCTGCAAAGTCCCCTCGCAGCATCGCCGAGCTACTCCGAAATCGGAATGTGTCGGCTGTACACATACATAAAAACGCATGAAAACAGCACGTAACTACATAAAAACGCATGAAAACAGCACGTAACTGAATAGTTTTTTTTATATAGTATAGCCTTGGGGTTCGGACCCGTGATTTGAGCGCGCGCGATCATGCGCATACGTGCGCACAGAAAAATTCATGACAACTGTGTTATAGACCATTCATCAAGAAATGTTGTGAAAAAAACTGCATTAAGTTACATGCAAAACCTCAAACTCAAACTGTTTTATTTGTCGTAAAGCCATCAAAGGAATTATAGACACTAACAGCGAAAGTCGCTTTAGTCAAAATTGGAGGGACTGAAATTTTATTTCGAAATAACCAATATGTTGAGTTTAAAAAGACCTTTTATCATAAAGATGCTTAAACTGGGACCAGGAAAAAATACTGTGAGTTATCCAGCGTTCTTGAGTTATCAGGAATTCACTGTAAAGTGAATAAAGAGTGTGGAGAAGGGGGTGGGGTGGGGTGGGGGTACGGCGGTAGGAGCAGGCGTTGATTATCACCCCCTATTGTCTCTCAGAATCGATCGATCGATAATGATAAGCTGCTTAATATGAACAGTGCTGTTCGGAGGGCATCCATGGAGGTGGATAAAAGAATAAGCTTTCTTCTCTTTCGTGTATGTATGTGTGTACCATACGTACCACTCTATATCTATCATCTGAAATCTGCACACGCATCCCTAATATGCAGCCTATACAGCCTACACGCACACGCACACACACACACACACACACGCACGCACGCTCGCACGCACACATGCACGCACACACATACACACACACACACACACATTTAAAAAAAAACCTGTTTTAATTTAGCATATATATCCCCTAATGTTACATATAAATATGCACTTTAAGCACACACAGATACACTAGTAGGCACAAATCCGCGCGCGCGCACTCACACACACACTTTCATGTCTAATATTACTTTGAAGTGAAAAGACGTTAAGCTAAAGAACAACAACACACACACATGCACACGCACGCCACACCCCACCCCCCACCCCTCCACCACGTCACACACACACATACACGCATACCTTTGTGCGCGCGCACACTCTCTCTCTCTCACACACACACACACACACACACACACACACACACACACACACACACACACACACACACACACACACACACACACACACACACCCCCCACACACACACACACACAGACACGGCACACCACACACACACGCTTAATTATGGGGCCTACTGTATTGTTCATCTACAGAACTTTATCATTTTTCGTAACAACAAACTGTTTTACCAATCTGGGTTGTGAGACCCCACCCCCTCACCACCCCCCCCCACCCTTCTCTCAACAGCATAATCCTCCCACCCCCCACCCCCACCCCGGAAAGATGATTAATGTATCTATTAGTTAAAGGTCCGCGATACACGTTAACATTTCCCACTGTTTCCCCATGGCAACAAAGTGAGGGCCACTCAATAAGATTACTTGCAGTGCATCGCTGTGTTGACAACTGGGTGCAACTACACTAAATGAAAACAACCCTGAAAGGTCGGGGTCTAGGGGTAATTGTCCCCCTGCAGCTGAAGAAAAAAAAATTATTCATGAAAGTATTTTAGTTTGCTTTTTCCACAATTTATACAAATGCTTGTTTTAAAGCGTTTGAAAAATACAGTAGACACACAAAGATCTTATTTGACCCCCCCCCCCCCCCCCCCAAAAAAAAGGAAAATTCTTTTTCTGGTAAAATTCAAAAACAGGAAATCCTTGTATACCAGGACAAGTTGCACCCATGCATGGGGAAAGAGTGAAAAATATTAACGTGTATTGAAGCCATGACATACGCATCCTTTCTAGTACCCACATGACCTACCGCTTGACCTATTTTACTTGTACTGCTGAAGTCAGCCCGGTCTATGACCGCTGAAAATGAAGGTTGTGTTGTTGTTGTTGTTGTTGTTGTTGGCGTGCCCTGGCTAAAAGACTCCAGGGATCATCCATCCTAACAGCCGAAGCACTTGAACGCTATGGTACAAAATAATGCACCAGCTAGGGATCAGAACATTACAGTGTCTGATGACCGGGTTTAATTTTTTTTATATATTATTACTCCGCTATGTGGGGCAGCCACACTCCGACTTCGGAGGATTTTGGAGACTGGTGATTGTTATGCTAGGAGCTTGTCGTGGCTAAAGACAATCCCCGCATAGCTATGCAGAACACAACAACGTCTTGATGTAGCCTTGGTGTTCTAGCCTATGTCAATTGGTTTTCAGGACACAAGGATGGACGTACAACACTAGGAGGCTACAACTAGCCAATAATAACAACAAACAAACAACTACACGACTACGCATAGCTATGCAGAACACAACAACGTCTTGATGTAGCCTTGGTGTTCTAGCCTATGTCAATTGGTCTTCAGGACACAAGGATGGACGTACAACACTGGGAGGCTACAACTAGCCAATAATAACAACAAACAAACAACTACACGACTACGCATAGCTATGCAGAACACAACAACGTCTTGATGTAGCCTTGGTGTTCTAGCCTATGTCAATTGGTCTTCAGGACACAAGGATGGACGTACAACACTAGGAGGCTACAACTAGCCAATAATAACAACAAACAAACAACTACACGACTACGCATAGCTATGCAGAACACAACAACGTCTTGATGTAGCCTTGGTGTTCTAGCCTATGTCAATTGGTCTTCAGGACACAAGGATGGACGTACAACTAGGAGGCTACAACTAGCCAATAATAACAACAAACAAACAACTACACGACTACGCATAGCTATGCAGAACACAACAACGTCTTGATGTAGCCTTGGTGTTCTAGCCTATGTCAATTGGTCTTCAGGACACAAGGATGGACGTACAACACTGGGAGGCTACAACTAGCCAATAATAACAACAAACAAACAACTACACGACAAGTGTAAAGTGACGTTATTTTTATTTACAAGAGACAAAACAAAACTACTAGGGTTTTTGTGTGTGTTACCTACATATTATTTGACTGCAGTAGTTTTGTTTTGTCTCAAGTTTGTGAATAAAATAACGTCGTGTAGTTGTTTGTTTGTTGTATGTTCCAGTGACGTTGCAGTCTGTTTCAGTTTTTTTGTAGCCAATAATAATATATATATATATATATGCAAACTATTCTGCATTTCAAATGCACTAACTTTTCAGTCCTTCAGAGTAGGGGTACGGAGCTGGCTATTCACTGAGATTTTTCTTTCATGCTATATATATATTGTATATATAATATACTCAACTCACCGTCATCGGCGTAGGTCTCACACCCGTACCCGTCCTGCAGCCCCGTGGTCCACGTGCCTTCGTAGCGCGCGCCCGACGTCGTGGACTGCCGCACCCCGTAGCGGCCTTTAAAACCCTGGGTCCACTCCCCGCGGTACACCCACCTCCCTTTGGCCTCCACGCCCAGCCCGTGCCTCTTCCCCTGGAACCACTGGCCCTGGAAATTGTTGCCCGAGGGCCACAGATACACCCCGGACACCTCGAACCCGAACTGCCAGGCCCCGGCGAACTCCCCTTGGCCCTTGGGCCCCGTGCACACGCCCCGGCCATGAGCCTTGCCGTCCTCCCAGCCGCCGCAGTACGTGCCGCCGTCGTCAAAATCGAAACGGCCCCCACCGGTTGTCATGACGACCGCGACCACGACCACGACCACCACCACTTCCGGTTCTGGTTCCGGTCCTGCTGCTCCTCCTCCTCTTCACCCTCCTCTTCGGGGCGCTGCGCCGCGACGTGCTTCCGCTTCCGGCACTTCGCGCACAGCATGTTCCGCTTCCGGCCCCTGTTGTTTTTGTTTTTTTAATAATCAAGGGAGGTCACTGTTATTGCGGTGGTGGTGGTGGTGGTGGTGGTGGTGATGGTGGGTGTTGGTGGGTGGCGGATGCTGCGTGAAGTTCGGTTGATGTCTCTCCATTGATTGATTGATTGATTGATTGATTGATTGATTGATTGATTGATTGATTGATTAATTGATTTATTGATTGATTGATTTGCGGGTAAGGGGTTTCGGGCAAACTTTTGGAATAATTATATTGATGCGATGAGTGATTTATTAGTACAAATAACTTCCCTCTGGTTTTCCCCTCCTCCTCGTTAGCTTACTTTAAAACTGACTTTGGATGTACCTACAGTGCTTTACTACGATTGATAATATTTCTCTACGCACCGCATACCCTATTATTTTACACACACAGAAAACACCCCAACAAATCACTGGTCGCTTCACTGATACTCTCAATTTATAAAACAAACGAAAGGAGCCAATTTCACAGAGTGTTGACGACACACGCAGCTTGCCTGGCTCGCAGTAGGGTCTAGTGGCTTGGACACGGTCAAGACCGTGGAAGCACCAGGTCTTGGGTTCGAAACTTGTTGAAGAGATTGAAGCTCCTCTTGTTCGTTGGCTTGCTTTCACTGTTTGAATAAAAGAGAGAAGAAAAAAATATATATACAATCAGTGACACTCTTCATAATAAACAATACATTTCTTAGAAGCCTTCAAGATATGACTTCAAAAGTACCACAAAACACCAATAGTTTCAAGCTTTCGAGATATAAGGTAGTTAGGTAGGTTGGTAGGTATGTATGTACGTAGGCACGTTGACAGGTAGGTTGGTATGCATGTAGGTATGTAGGTAGGTAGGTTGGTAGGTAGGTAGGTAGGTAGGTAGGTAGGTAGGTAGGTAGGTAGGTAGGTAGGTAGGTAGGTAGGTTGGTAGGTAGGTAGGTTGGTAGGTAGGTAGGTTGGTACGTTGGCAGGTAGGTAGGTAGGCCCTAGGTAGGTAGTTGCTACAATACATTAGTACATTTACCAACATGTAGAATGGGCGTAAGTCATGCATATTAATAATAACATAGTGGTTGAGGGCTGTAGAAAACGCAAAGGAAACAAGACTAAGAGTCCTTTACTGGAAGATTCCACACAATATTTATGCTACGAATATACTTTTAAATAAAATGAAGGTAGCTAACGACAACAAAATGTTCATTCTGTAGAGACACAGTAGATTATATTGAGCATTGTTTCTATGAGTGCCCAAGGGTACGTAATGCTTGGACATTCATAGAGCAGAACATCTTCACAGAAACTCAAATCAAGATGAATGTATCGCTAATGGATGTTTTATTTGGTGTTGAAGACCTCAAGCTTCATAAACGACATAACAAACTTATAAATTGCCTGTTGCTTGTTGGTAAGTTGTGCATCAGCATTTGTAAAAAAAACCCACCACAATCGGCTTTCAGCCTTCAATCAATCTTTAAAAGGGAATACGGTCTAAGAAATCATATAGTAAAAAGCCAAGTGTCCGTCCGTGTGTCTGTGTGTGTGTGTCTGAAACACGAAACGGGCCTTATAACTCCGCCGTTTTTCGACCGAATCGCTTCAAATTTGCTGTGAGCCCTGACGGGGCGATGGCAACGGCAACCGAGGCGGCCGTGTCATTTGCGCGGTTCGGCAAATGCGCGTTTCAAATGTTAAAAAAAGAAAGAGAGATAGAGAGAGATACAGAGAACAGTGTTATAAGTAAGGAGGGAGAACACAAAAAAGGAAGACAAAAATTGTGTGGAGAACGGTCACTGTTGGTTGTTCTCTGGTTCTAGTAACAGTAAGGTGTGTGGAGAATGGTCACTGTTGGTTGTTCTCTTGTTCTAGTAACAGTAAGGTGTGTGGAGAATGGTCACTGTTGGTTGTTCTCTTGTTCTAGTAACAGTAAGGTGTGTGGAGAATGGTCACTGTTGGTTGTTCTCTTGTTCTAGTAACAGTAAGGTGTGTGGAGAATGGTCACTGTTGGTTGTTCTCTTGTTCTAGTAACAGTAAGGTGTGTGGAGAATGGTCACTGTGGATTGTTCTCTTGTTCTAGTAACAGTAAAGTGTGTGGAGAATGGTCACTGTGGATTGTTCTTTGTTCTAGTAACAGTAAGGTGTGTGGAGAATGGTCACTGTTGATTGTTCTTTTGTTCTAGTAACAGTAAAGTGTGTGGAGAATGGTCACTGTGGATTGTTCTCTTGTTCTAGTAACAGTAAGGTGTGTGGAGAATGGTCACTGTTGATTGTTCTCTTGTTCTAGTAACAGTAAGGTGTGTGGAGAATGGTCACTGTGGATTGTTCTCTTGTTCTAGTAACAGTAAGGTGTGTGGTGAATGGTCACTGTTGATTGTTCTTTTGTTCTAGTAACAGTAAAGTGTGTGGAGAATGGTCACTGTGGATTGTTCTCTTGTTCTAGTAACAGTAAGGTGTGTGGAGAATGGTCACTGTGGATTGTTCTTTTGTTCTAGTAACAGTAAGGTGTGTGGAGAATGGTCACTGTGGATTGTTCTCTTGTTCTAGTAACAGTAAAGGTGTGTGGAGAATGGTCACTGTGGATTGTTCTTTTGTTCTAGTAACAGTAAAGTGTGTGGAGAATGGTCACTGTTGATTGTTCTTTTGTTCTAGTAACAGTAAAGTGTGTGGTGAATGGTCACTGTTGATTGTTCTTTTGTTCTAGTAACAGTAAAGTGTGTGGAGAATGGTCACTGTGGATTGTTCTTTGTTCTAGTAACAGTAAAGTGTGTGGAGAATGGTCACTGTTGATTGTTCTTTTGTTCTAGTAACAGTAAAGTGTGTGGAGAATGGTCACTGTTGATTGTTCTTTTGTTCTAGTAACAGTAAAGTGTGTGGAGAATGGTCACTGTGGATTGTTCTCTTGTTCTAGTAACAGTAAAGTGTGTGGTGAATGGTCACTGTTGATTGTTCTCTTGTTCTAGTAACAGTAAAGTGTGTGGAGAATGGTCACTGTGGATTGTTCTTTTGTTCTAGTAACAGTAAAGTGTGTGGAGAATGGTCACTGTTGATTGTTCTTTTGTTCTAGTAACAGTAAGGTGTGTGGAGAATGGTCACTGTGGATTGTTCTTTTTTCTAGTAACAGTAAAGTGTGTGGAGAATGGTCACTGTTGATTGTTCTTTTTTCTAGTAACAGTAAAGTGTGTGGAGAATGGTCACTGTTGGTTGTTCTCTTGTTCTAGTAACAGTAAGGTGTGTGGAGAATGGTCACTGTGGATTGTTCTTTTGTTCTAGTAACAGTAAAGTGTGTGGAGAATGGTCACTGTGGATTGTTCTTTTGTTCTAGTAACAGTAAGGTGTGTGGAGAATGGTCACTGTTGATTGTTCTCTTGTTCTAGTAACAGTAAAATGTGTGGAGAATGGTCACTGTGGATTGTTCTTTTGTTCTAGTAACAGTAAAGGTGTGTGGAGAATGGTCACTGTTGATTGTTCTTTTGTTCTAGTAACAGTAAAGTGTGTGGTGAATGGTCACTGTTGATTGTTCTTTTGTTCTAGTAACAGTAAAGTGTGTGGTGAATGGTCACTGTGGATTGTTCTTTTGTTCTAGTAACAGTAAAGTGTGTGGTGAATGGTCACTGTGTTGATTGTTCTTTTGTTCTAGTAACAGTAAAGTGTGTGGTGAATGGTCACTGTTGATTGTTCTCTGTTCTAGTAACAGTAAAGTGTGTGGAGAATGGTCACTGTTGATTGTTCTTTTTTCTAGTAACAGTAAAGTGTGTGGAGAATGGTCACTGTTGATTGTTCTTTTGTTCTAGTAACAGTAAAGTGTGTGGTGAATGGTCACTGTTGATTGTTCTCTTGTTCTAGTAACAGTAAAGTGTGTGGTGAATGGTCACTGTTGATTGTTCTTTTGTTCTAGTAACAGTAAAGTGTGTGGTGAATGGTCACTGTTGATTGTTCTCTTGTTCTAGTAACAGTAAAGTGTGTGGAGAATGGTCACAGTTGATTGTTCTCTGTTCTAGTAACAGTAAAGTGTGTGGTGAATGGTCACTGTGGATTGTTCTTTTGTTCTAGTAACAGTAAAGTGTGTGGAGAATGGTCACTGTTGATTGTTCTTTGTTCTAGTAACAGTAAAGTGTGTGGTGAATGGTCATTGTGGATTGTTCTCTTGTTCTAGTAACAGTGTGTGGAGAATGGTCACTGTTGATTGTTCTTTGATTGTTCTAGTAACAGTAAAGTGTGTGGAGAATGGTCACTGTTGATTGTTCTCTTGTTCTAGTAACAGTAAGGTGTGTGGAGAATGGTCACTGTGGATTGTTCTTTTGTTCTAGTAACAGTAAAGTGTGTGGAGAATGGTCACTGTTGATTGTTCTTTTTTCTAGTAACAGTAAAGTGTGTGGAGAATGGTCACTGTGGATTGTTCTAGTAACAGTAGTGTGTGGAGAATGGTCACTGTTGATTGTTCTAGTAACAGTAGTGTGTGGAGAATGGTCACTGTTGATTGTTCTTTGGTTCTAGTAACAGGTGTGGAGAATGGTCACTGTGGATTGTTCTAGTAACAGTAGTGTGTGGAGAATGGTCACTGTGGATTGTTCTAGTAACAGTAAAGTGTGTGGAGAATGGTCACTGTGGATTGTTCTAGTAACAGTAGTGTGTGGAGAATGGTCACTGTTGATTGTTCTTTGGTTCAAGTAACAGTAATGTGTGTGGAGAATGGTCACTGTGGATTGTTCTAGTAACAGTAGTGTGTGGAGAATGGTCACTGTGGATTGTTCTAGTAACAGTAGTGTGTGGAGAATGGTCACTGTTGATTGTTCTTTGGTTCAAGTAACAGTAATGTGTGTGGAGAATGGTCACATTAAAAAATATATATAATGACATAGACTAGCTTACATATAATATGAAAACAATTGATCTTTTTGGAGCGTCCGAAGTTCTCAGATAACCAAAAAATAAAAATAATAAAGAGGAAAACCAGAGCGAATGACAACAAACGAAAGACAATAGGTAAACATGAGACTAAGTAGCACAGTCAGAAATAATGTTTCTAGTGCATCCCTAGGACCCCCTGCACATTCTTTTAGAAGGTCTTTTAGAATTTTAATGCTTCATAGACCCCCAAATGGGGGTCCCTGGGAGCCCTGATAGTAACATTATTTTGGTAAACTGTTAATTATTGTCAGAAAGTT
>CM065699.1:38378054-38380554 GCA_017654935.2 Phymorhynchus buccinoides
GCCTACTACTACTACTACTACTACTACTACTACTACTACTACTACTACTACTACTACTACACAGCGATCAAGCCCAGCAGCGGTAACCACAACAACAGCAACGACGAAACCTCAACCCACAAAGTCTTTGGCCTCAACTACTTACTACACAGGCAAGGAGGAATAGAACAGTATATTACAGTATAGGATTATTATTAGCCCTACTAGGAGCAAAAGAGCACAACATGTTGTGCTACTGCCGCCGCGGCCATTATGATGGCGGAAGACGGGGAATGACCTACAGCGCCCCCTTCATCATCACCACCACCACCCTTTTCTACCCTTCAATTCCACCCCCCACCCCCCCCACCCCACCCCCACCCCCACACTAACTACACACACTCCCTGCTTGTCCCCCACCCCTACTCCTTATCCACCCCCACCGTCTAATTTTTTGTTTTTCTCGCTTTGCGGCTGCATATTATATTATACTGTACTCCCCTCGCCGTTTTAGCTATAACGTCTAATTTCTTCTTGATTATTTACCTTTCTTTCTTTGTCTCTGTCTCTCTTGTACCCCCCCCCCCCCCCCACACACACACCCCTCCATCTCCACCCCCGGCCTCTCATCTCCCATAGGCCTACCTCGAGCCACGTTTCTACAGTACACAAATCTGTATTACAAAAAAAGGGATTTAGGGTGGGGAGCAAGCGCAAAATACCGGAGAGAGAAAAACAATTATAATACAAGGGCAACGTCGAGCGGCTGCAAAGTCCCCTCGCAGCATCGCCGAGCTACTCCGAAATCGGAATGTGTCGGCTGTACACATACATAAAAACGCATGAAAACAGCACGTAACTACATAAAAACGCATGAAAACAGCACGTAACTGAAGTGGTTTTTTTTTTATATATATAGCCTTGGGGTTCGGACCCGTGATTTCAGCGCGCTCGATCATGCGCACACAGAAAATTCATGACATCAAGAAATGTTGTGAAAAAAACCCTGCATTGAAATACATGCAAAACTTCGCGAGATATTAGCGATTATGTGTTTTGGGGGTTGAACCCCATAACTGGCGCGACCTTGACTTTAATCTAAAACTAAATACATCAGTGGATAGCTTGCATCTTGGCAAACTAGTATGCCAAATTTGATGATGATAGACTGGATAGTTTTTGAGAAAAACGGACGAATAGCCGGACGGAGGCACGCCGCCGCCGCCGGACGGACCAGACCAAAAACAATAGCTCCCCGAACCTTCGGCTCGTGGACTAATATTAAGAACTAAAGTTGCGTTATAGCAAAGACACTGAAAAGAAAAGACTAACATCCGGTCCCTTTTCCCTATATGAGTAGTGAGGACAGAAACACTGGTTATGTCCCTTTTAAACGTGACACATTTACACGTCGATAGGCCAGTTGAATTCTTCGTTCAAATTCCAGTCTGAGTTTTTGGATAGCCGCCACTGTGAATGGTGTAACTACCCCACTAACGATAACTCTATCAGCCCGGCTCGCCGTAACCAAGTAGTCCATCTTACCCTTTTAGAGTCATTGGTTATAGTAATGAAAAAATCTAAGGAAGAAGGCGCCTCCGTCGTTACCGTTATATGGTTTCAAAGCCTCGATCTGGTTTCTTCACGAATGTTCCAGGACGAAAACGAAAAAAACCAACACTTCTGTTTCGTCTAAATGGAATTCCAGCTTAAAGCGGCACGGCGACGGCAACGAAGCAAACATTATGTCCTGTTAAATCGCTCAAACTAAATTTCTACTGCTTGAATCCATAAGACACGAAACGGAAACGGAAAGTCACTGGTACCATCGGACGGCACCGGCACGGCAAGGAGTTTCCGGAGCATGTAGCGAATTCTGCCGTTGCCGTCCACGAAATAAGGACGGCACCATGAAATTTAAGAAGAAAAATGCCTTGGTCAGCTATGGAAAAGGAGGGGGAGGGGGAAAAAGAAGAAGAAGAAGAAAAAAAACCGAAGAAGAAGAAAGAAAGAAGAAGAAAGGTCGATCAAGATCGTGTTTGGATTGGCAGGGCGCCATCTCTTTCAAACAGCCAAAAAGGAGCCGTGACGTATCCGTTTGGATGGATTAAAAAAACCCGTCGGGTTTCGTCACGGAACCTAGAACGACAACGACAAAAAAAAGAAAAAGCCGCCGTGCTGTCTGGAAAACGTGGATGTGGAATTCCAGCTTACGAACTATATATAGGGGAAGACGGGGTAAAAAGCGCATGGGCGGGTAAGAAGCCCACCCCAATTATCTCATGAAATAAAGACAATTTCAGTCAAATTTGCCCATGAGACGAATGCTAGACATTAACGCTCGTCTCATGGGCAAAATGAGACTAAAATTTGCTTCATTTCATGAGATAATTGGGGTGGGCTTCTTACCCGCCCATGCGCTTTGTACCCCGTCTATATGGACAAACTTAGGGCTTCCTTTTTAACGCTTTCACCGCCAGCCATATTTCAGCCAAACAATTCCATTAAATTTACCTGGGTA
>CM065699.1:38388054-38393054 GCA_017654935.2 Phymorhynchus buccinoides
GAGAGAGAGAGAGAGAGAGAGAGAGAGAGAGAGAGAGAGAGAGAGCATTCGGATCGCCCACATGGTTTGTTTCTTCTTCTTTCCTTTCCAGCACTGTGTACATTAGGCCTACTCACTTTCACAGTCAAAACGTAGCCTTCGACCACACAAAACAGTTTAATTAGAACCAATATCAATATAAGCAACACTGTCTTCCAAGAATTATCAAACCAAAAAAATCCCTACCCGCATTATTCATGATTATTTTCAAGTTTCAATCTGAATCAGAATGTAAGTTAATTAACTACAGGGCTTATGTTTTCCCTTGGAGCAAACATGGCAGGATTCCACCCTCCCAAACCTCACTCGCCCTGCCTTCCTTTGCACTAAAAGGATTGGAAATTGTATCAGAATGTAAGGTAATGAAAATTACAACCAAGCGCTTGGTGTGTGTGTGTGTGTGTTTTCCTAATGCCTTGATCAATTTCTTCTTAATATTCTCATCTTCGGTTTCATTATCATTGTTATTAATTTCCATCACACATGTCAGTTGTCTTCTTTCTATCGTTCTTTTTGTTGTTGTTGTTGTTGTTGGTATGTATATTGACATTTTCGAATTTTCAACAAATATTAACAGACGTCTACTGAACGCATAAATCCTGATTCAATTTTCACCTGGTCATGTTTACTGATGTAATAGTCCACCAAATTACATAGCTAGCTGTTATAGCCAAAGACAGTTTCTGCCTCTCAACACAAACAAGTTAATGCCTCTCAACAAATAAATAAGAATCTGAATATCGAATTACTTCAAACAACAACAAACTTTCAGTCAGTTAATCTTTGTACAACTCTTCCACCTACATTCTTTCTCAGCTCCGGTAGATAAGTCAAGGCCCCTGACTGTTTTCGTTTTGTTTTATACAAATAAACGCCACCGTTCAGCCAATCAGACGATGCTTTCTCCCACATGATCAAGGTCAGGGGTCAAGGGCTCAGAGAGCGGCGCAGGATGAGAATTGGAGGAGTTGGGGCCACAAGAAGACAATGGAATCTCCGCAGTCGTAGTCATCATCATCGTTGTCGTCGTCGTCTTCATCATCGATGCTGTCTTCAACACCTGCGCCGAGGAGGAGCTCGCCATGTCCGACGTCACAGCGACAGCGGCGGGTGACGCCGACGCCATCTCGCGGTGAACTTCCACGCTGCAGGTCACGTGGGTCGACGGTGGCGCCCCCGGCCCCACGCCACCCAGAAGCAAGTTATCCCCCTCGCTAGCAAAGGCTTCAATGGGGGTGAGGGTAGGGTGGTTGTGGTGTTGTTGAAGGTGGTGGTGGAGGGCATTAGGCGTGGTGGGTGTGGTGGTGGTGGTGGGGTGGTGGAGGTCAGCGGAGGATGAGAGGAGGGGCTGGTTGATGGTGCTGACTTTTCGCTGTCGAGCACCACTGTTGCCGAGCAAGGACATCTCCTGCACAATGGAGACATTACTACCATCATCAATGTGAAGTGATGTGCCACGCCCCGTGCATTTCTCGGTTAATTCTATTTTTCCGTTTTTGCCTTTGCTGTATTTTAGGAACATTTTTAGCTAATAACCTTTTTGGAATACTAACCCTAGCCCTAACCCTAGCCCTAAACCTAACACTACCCCCCACCCCCCACTATGTACTGCAGTACACCGCGATTTGTCACAGTTGTGGTTCGTTGCGTTTTTCCGTCTTATAGGGTGGGGGGTAGGGTTAGGCTTAGGGCTAGGGTTAGGGATAGGGTTAGTATTCCAAAAAGGTTATTAGCTAAAAATGTTCCTAAAATACAGCTTTATGTATGGTAAGAAAGGCAATAACGGAAAAATACAATTAACCGAGAAATGTAGGGGGGGGGGGGGGGGTGGCACATCTTAACCTTTACCGAAGTTTTTACTGAGATTCTTAGGCTATCGTTCATTTTAGAAATGAGCGCACTTCTTTTTTGATTACCCCGCCACGTGGGCAGCCAGCCACACTCCGACTTCAGAGGACAAAGGTAAGGAATGGCACGGTGTTGAGTAATTGTGTAGTAGACCTATGGTATGGCAACTGGAACAATTTAGGCCTGCAAGATTTTGCAGTCACAAAGATTGCCCCCCCCCCCCCTAATATTACAGTCATGCAAAAAGAGAGCATAGCATAAGATACGCAATGAGGGAACATACATGGGTGCTTCGGCAAAATCGTGGAAAACCTGAAAAGTTTAGGTCCATAGGCTGCCTAAGTCACCTAGTCCTCGGAGGGGCAGCCTACAGGAGCTGCATCCCTTCTGTGGAAGGAAACATTATTGTATGACTGGGATTTGACAGGGTCCCCTTGGTTTAACCCTATGCCTCCCAATCAATCGAACCGAGAATCGATCCTATTGCATAAGAGAAGGGGAGTAACTCCGAACGTCATACCAAATCTTTTATTTTAAAAAATCACCCAGAATAAAGTCTAACTCACCTTTCATTTCTGAAAGATGCATATTGAATAGCAATGATGATATTTTCATTCGAAAGCTAACACACTGTCACACAACAAACCATGAATTGGAGGTAAAAATCCGTAATAGCACTCCAGCAATCGACCGGGTCAATACTGCTGACGTCACGTGGCAAAAAAAAAAAACTTTAGCGTCTCCTTTGAAAAATTAGTTCACAAAGACTATTGGGTGCTTTCCCTTGCTGTAAAGACCAAAAACCGACCCGGGAGTGTCAGAAACAGGAAGAACTAACTTAGTATATTGCATTGTGGGTAGGGAGAAAGTGAAAGTGAACCTACTAGACCTGGCATTCAGCGGCGGCTATCGGGGGTTACGGGATTCAGATCATCCATTTTGGACGGGAGGTCCTGGAGACTGCGGGGATCATAGGGTTTAAACAAATTTTATTCCAGACTGCACAAAATAGCAGCAAGAGAAGAAGAAAAAAGGGATTGAGAGTACAACAAGCTACAAGCTTATATGAGGTACTCAGACACATACAATTGCGTGGCGTTGGCTGCTCTCTTTGAAGCAAAAGTATACAGCTAAGGCACGACTCGAGCAGGGACGTGTGGAAGTTAGGGACAACATATCGGAAGATGCGAGAAGAAGGTTGGTCCTCAAATGTCTAAAAACATTGACTTGGGTACAGGGGATTTTTTCCTCTCACTTTGCGCTAGGCCTTACGGTCTGAACGTGGAGTCTTTCGGATGAGACGATAAACCGAGGTCCCGTGTGCCCATGCACTGACTTAGCATACGTTAAACCCAGTGGCAACGAAAAAGTTGTCATTTGGTCAAAAATTACCACCACCCCCTTTCCTTCCTCATCAGTCACACATAAATCGCATGCACAAAAAACCAAAAAACAAACAAAACAAAAATTGGGTGGCGCGCCTCTGGCTGTGACGCGCTCTCCAGGTGGGAGCAACCCGAATTTCACAGAGACGCCTCTGTGACTATAAAGTACCTAATACCTAATACCTAATAATAATACTTCAGACTGAGGACACTGAATGGAAAAATCCCACACAAATCCCACACACATACAACAACAACAACAACAATTCAGGTGAATTCAGGTGCATAGCTCAAAGAAGCACCATTGAACATAGCACAGACAATCGGTGGCATAGACAATCGGGTAATCATAGAGATTAACAACCCCCCCCCCCCCCCCCCCCCCCCCCCCCCCCCCCCCCCCAACCCCCCCCCCCCCCCCCCCCCCCCCTCCCACCAGCTCCTTGAATTTCTTGGTTCAGGATCAGGATCAATACGTCGCAGGTGCCAATACTGGCAATTGGTTCTTTGGTGTTTTCTTTTTTCTTTTTTGGGGTGGGTGGGTGGGTCAGTCTTGCTTTTCTTATCGAACATTAAGCAGTATTTTAGCAACTTTGCTTTCGCAAATTATATTATTTCAATAATCCATTGTGACTAATAATTAATTCAATTATGTGACATTTAGTAAAACAAAAACGGAACAGCCATAATCGGACTTTGGCCCGCTCATGACGCCACTCTCATGTGACAAATACGTCTCTTCGTCTCAGTAGCTATACACTGAATCGGGGAAAATCCATTGGCTATTCCGTAAGACTCCCGCGGTACGCTTAATTCTGCTATTAGCAAATGCATGTGTTTAGCTGTTGAAACGGATGAAAATTGAACTAAAAAATAGAAAACGATAGCGGTTTAACTGCTCAATTTGCAGCCGCAAAGAAAGGCAAGACTGATAAAAAGAACAAAAAAACCCACGATAAATTGATAGAGGGTGGGGTGGGGGGCAATCTGCATGGTTGCCAAACAACTGAATTCAGGTGCATAGCGTGAAGAGAGGCACCCACGAACAACAGCGTGCATAAGACAATAGAATACAGACCTACATGTTACTTTTATACGTTGTTTAACAACTCGGGACTTTCCTGGGTATCGCAGCACCTCCAGGATCGTCCCACCATCTTTATATCTATACATGATGCCCCACGTGTGCCTGTACAGTTCCAGGCCGGAGGACGTTAATCGGGTTTTCCAACGGAATACAGACCTGTGCGTTGACTCCCCCGATGCCTACACTGATGAAGTGGCTCGCCGAGGACTGTGACGCTAGTATGGGCACGTTCCCCCTCCCTCCCTCCTCCTCCTCACTCCTCCCCCACTCCTCACCGCACCGTTCCTCCCCCTTTGGGTTTTCCACCTCGCCTCCTCCTCCTTCTTCTCCTTCTTCTTCTTCCTTTTCTTCTGTATCCCCGCCATGATGAGGATGATGACGGCCATTGTGTTGTGGTGAAGGTTGGCGTAACGTTCCCGTTCGCTCGTGCTTGTCTACACCGTTTGTCTCTGAAAACGTGAAGCATGAATGTTGTTGTTGGTGTTGTTGCTGTAGTACCCTGGCTAAAAGACTCCATGGATCATTCGAACAACCGAATTAGCACTTGAACACTATGCTACAAAATGCATCAGCTAGGGATGAGAACATTACGTGTGCATGTGACCGTCTTTGATTACCCCCGCCTCATGGGCAGCCACACT
>CM065699.1:38403054-38405554 GCA_017654935.2 Phymorhynchus buccinoides
TACCTTCTGACAAACATAATCACCAGGCAGGAAAAGGTTGGGCTTGAGTTTGAGCACCAGGTCATACAGTAGATTCCTCTCACAGTCCTGCAACAGTCAGGGTTACAAGAAAGAAAGTTCATTTTGTACAGCGATCCCATTACATTAGAGAGTGCATGCATAAATTACGGAACCATTTTTCCTTTTTTTTTAAACATTCCGATCCAATGAAGAATGCGAAATGAAGATCTTTTAAGGTTCTAAATCGTAATCCAAATAAAAAGAGGCTAAATGAATTGCGTGCTCTCTCTCTCTCTCTCTCTCTCTCTCTCTCTCTCTCTCTCTCTCTCTCTCTCTCTCTCTCTCTCTCTCTCTCTCTCTCTCTCTCTCCTCTCCTCTCTCCCCCTCTGTCTCTACCATCTCTCTGCCCCACTCTCTCTCCACTCTCTTTCTCCAACTCTTTCTCTCCTGCTATTTTTCTCTCTTTCTCGTCTCTCTCTCTCCTCTCTCTTCTCTCTCCCCCCCCCCCTCCCCTCTCTCTCTCTCTCTCTCTTGCTCAATGCTGGAGCAGGGCTGCTCTCGTGTTGATAGGGGAGACGTGACCTGTGCCTCTCTGGGTCCCTTCAGCACCTTCGGATGTTTCCTTCTCATTATTTGTGTTCCCTCTTGGGAGGCCTAGGGAAAGACCTAAGAAATAAGATCACCTTCTGGGACTCTCTTCTGAGGCATGTATAAGACCGGAAGGCGAGAGCCTGTGGCTTTGTCTAGGGATGCGCCGGCCTCGCCTGTCCTTGGTGGTGGTCTGTTGGATGCATGCTGGGTTTCTGAGTGAGGTGTCTTTTGCCGGTGGGCTCTGCAGTCATGAAAAACGGGGGCTGGTACAACCCATGGGGACATTTCGCAAGGACTCCTCTGTATCGTATACGATGGTCACCAAGCTGGGAGTAGTAGCTATGTGCCTCTGTGTATATACTTCATGGAATGTCCCCGTTTGTGCCTGCTCCCCAGTGACACAACAACGCGGACTTCCAGGGCTGGAGCAGGGCTGCACTCGTGTTGATAGGGCAGGCGTGACTGGTGCATCTCTGAGTCCCTTCAGCACCTTCGGGTCTCTCTCTCTCTCTCTCTCTCTCTCTCTCTCTCTCTCTCTCTCTATATATATATATATATATATATATATCTATCTATCGCTCTCTCTCCCCCCCCCCCCATCTTTCTCTTCCTCCCTCCCCCCCATTTCTCTCCCTTCATTTCTTTTCATCTCATTTCTCTAACTCCCCCCCCCCACCATCTCTCTCTCTCTCTCTCTCTCTCTCTCTCTCTCTCTCTCTCTCTCTCTCCATGACCTGGAACATAGCTTAGAAAAGAGAAATTGGATCGTTGCATATAACTTTGTGGTGCATTGCCCGACTTACCCTATTGGTAACTTACATACTATTATTGTTGGTTGGTCAGTCTAACAGTTATTATTTGTTAGTGTAACAAATGTTTTTCTCTAGTGTAATCTATCTATGTATGTAATAAGATGATTTATTTTATGTTTCTTAAAACATCTTACAAACTGATTTAGTCGCCAGTTAGGCTTAATATTCGATGGCTTGGAGTCAAAACGGACTGTCTTTAGATAGTCCATTAACATATTCTTGAACTTAGTACGAAAACTAATAACTTGTATAAAAATAAAGACTGCAGAAATATAAAAAACATAACCCCCTTTTTATATTTCTGCTGTCATTGTTTGATACAAGATATTAGTTTTTGTAAAAAGTCCAATAATACGTCAATGGACTATGTAAAGAGAGTCCGCTTTGACTCCAAGCCATCGTTCATGGTTTGTGCTTCCTTGGCATTGGAGCAATATTTGCTAATGTCAATAAAATTCATTTTTCAATTTTCAAATTTCAATTTCAATTTTCAAATTTCAATTTTCCCTGACCTGGAACAGTTGCACCTTGATGAGGGTGTTGAAGTGGACACTGATGGCCAGGTCAGTCTGCAGCTTCTTGGGTAAAGCCGTCACCAGACTACGCTCATCTGCAAAAAAACAAGAGGCAAAGCCTTCAAGGCTCACTCGAACAGGCACATGTCAGGGACAACAACAAACAAAGATTGAGGGGGGGGTGTCTAAAGTACAAGATGATTGCCAATAAAATGTTAAAGTACAAATGAAACTATTGTTAATGGATACAACTAGTTGTAGAGGAACCGTTGTCCATAGACGGAGGTGGATTGTAAAGCGCTTAGAGTCTGACTGATGTTATCGGATTTCTGTTTCATGTTTTTATTCATTTGTTTCGATTGAAAAAAAAGTGTAAAGCGCCCTGTAGCCTATTTAGTAGGATGCGCGCTATCCAAATACTTCTCATAATTATTATTATGACAGACTCACCGATAGTCATGGACTGGTCCCACTTATAAAAGAACCATTGTCCATGGACGGAGGTGGATTGTAAAGCGCTTACAACTGACTGACTGACCGATGGTCTTGAAGCCATTCCAGGGCCCTGTTCTGAATGGAGGT
>CM065699.1:38408054-38433054 GCA_017654935.2 Phymorhynchus buccinoides
GATATTTTGTGAATGTTGTTAACGCGTACACAGAGACCTTAACGCTCGCAAATATCGGCAAACGAAGGAGTTTCTTAGGACCGATTTTTGGCCGAATGGCGCGAACAGCTACGGGCGTTCGCCCTTGTGAAACGGAACCCCCAAAACCCTATGGCCGTGTACACACATAAGCGGATATTCCATGCGGAAACCCGTGCGCAATCCATAAAATAAGTGAAACAAAGAAGGGAAAAGATTTGCGCACAATGTCCGAATTTCCCCTCTATGCGTAAACTGTTATCCTTCTTTCTTCCACTTACTTAGGGTTTTCCGTACGGAACTTACGCGTCTAATGTGAACCCGGCCTTTGAGCGGAAACTGAAAGCCCATGAAAAAAAAGGAAAGGAAAGTACTAACTAGGTACAAACCTGACCAATCAGAAGGGCGAAGACAAAGACCCCCGAGAGCCAGTAGAGGGTCATGAACATGTACTCCAGGCTGTTGGTCGGCTTCGGGTTGTTGCCGATAGAGGTCGCTGTCTTCGTCGCCAGGTAGAAGCACCGGATGTAGCTGTGTGGAGCACCGCGGTGCGCAGACGTGCATGTATAAAGATAGACAGACACACGTACGCATACACATAGATGCACGCACTCAATATCCCCCCAAACACACACACACACGCGCTCGCGCGCGCACACGCGCACGCACACGCACACACACACACACACACACGCACACACGCACACACACACACACATGATGCGAGTTGCTGCGAAATCATAAGGCTGTGTAGGCCTACAGATATACGCGGAAGTTCCGTGTGTATATGTACACAGCCTAAGAGAATTTACTCATCAAAAGCTAGGTCCTTTTGAACCAGGAGGTCAATTATTTGTCCATAACAAATTCTTTATCCGAAAATAGTTCAGATACACCAACATCGAAATAAACACTTCAGGTCATAGTGAAATCCGTTTTTGGTTTTTTTAAACTTGCAAAAGGTGGGTGCAGTATTTGTACGAAAGTATTCCCACGGGGGGAGAGTGGGGGTGGGGGGGTGGGGGGGGGGGTGGAGTCAACCAATGACAAAAGCCATTTGAATAAAGGGCAATCTTAAGACAGTATGACTGAGTTAAAGCCGCCTCACACTATCCAACCTTTTCAGTTGGAAGGAATTTCAGTTGTGACCTCTATTTAACTAATTGTGGCTGTGTCCATGTGCCGTTGTCACTATCAGCAAGCATTCGCTGTAGCCTATTCCCACAACTGCCCGAGTGAGTTGGAAGTAAATGGCGCAGCAGTCGCCGCCAGTTCCTTCCAGACCTGGTTGGAAGGGTTTCGTCCGACCAAAACTTGCATTTGTGGTTTCTACTTTTCTTCTGTCGATAGAAAGGAAAACTTGCAAAAAAGAAAACGTCACGACCTTCGTTTTCATCCGACTTGGCTGGATAGTGTGAGGGCGGGCGGCTTTAAAGACCCACCAGATCACGTGTCAAAATCACGGGTTTCACGTGTTTTCCCTCTTATAGCTAGTAAGAAGTCTTGTTTTGACCAGGTCTCACTACCATACAAATACCCCCAAATTGAAATAAATAAATCATTTTAAAGAGCAGCCTCAATTTGAACATGGGGGTATCTCTATATGGGTCACAGCTACCCAGAAAAAACCAAGGGACTTAATCGTGGCGCGTCTGTGTATCTTTAAAGGCAATGTCCGACGATGCAATCACTCGCTCTTTCGCAAAAGTGTTCACGCATTCTCACAGCGTGACAGATAGCTACCAGGTGCATGCGAGAGGAAGCATCGTCGGACAAGGCCTTAAAGGTACACCCTGACGGATGAGTGTTTTGCAAGAAACACGTTGCGATCACCAGGAAAACACCCTTTACAGAGATCGCAACACTCACGTTGCTCTGGTTTCCTATAAATCAAACCGTCAAAATCGGCGATTCCTCCTTAGCGGAGGTGCTGGAAGTCAAATTATTTCAGTGAAAGAGAAGCCTTCTCTTTTCTAATGGCCGTGTGAGTCGCTTAGTCCAAATCACAAAATTTCCACAATATAAGTCTTTTTATTACAGTTTACCAAAAGGAGTGTCGCTCACAACAAAGGAAATAGATCCTTGTTTTTTTTTACTGCACTACAAAGAAGAAAAAAGCTTCTACCTCTCGAGTGGCCTCCACCCACCCCATCCAAAATAGCTTCTTTCTCCGGCAACTCCGCCAAGGAGGAATCGCAGTTTTGACGGTTTGATTTCTAGGAAACCAGAGCAAAGTGAGTGTTAATGTTCCGATCCTTGAAAAGGCTGTCTTTCTGGTGATCTCGACGCGTTTCTGGCAAAAAACCACCCACCTCATCCGTCAGGGTGCCCCTTTAAAGACAGCAGGATTGAGTTGTTAGGACTGACGCGTTTCCTTCGTTGTTGTAGACCCATCTGTTCGTGGCCAGGCCCTCATACTCGGACACGGCGTAGTAGCCACAGGTCTCGATGTGGATGAGGTACAACATGTAGGTCATCGTTTTCACAATCCTGAACAGTCAAATCAAAACAAAAAATAAAACCGTTTTAAACAAGTTTGCATCACACGCACACACACACACACACACACGCACACACATGCGCGCACGCACACGCGCACGCACACGCACACGCACACACGCACACACACACGCACACACACACATCTAATTTTATAACGACATTTCTGTCATCTACTATCTTTCTACCTTATCGGCCCATTCTTCTGCCTTTTTCTTTTCTTTTCAAAGAAGCACTTACAAAGATAATTCTCCGGCCGAATACGGACATGCTGGGACTAACAACTTTTTCTTAGTTAGGCGCATAACGGCAGCATGGCGCATCTGCGCTCATTATGACAGGAAACGGTCTGAGCGATCGAAGAAGAAAATTAATTGCTGATGCCATTATTACAGTAAGGCGCACATCCAGACTGACGACCTTCTTTAAGTTCCACCAGGGTGACGTCACAATCAACATCCCCTCCACCCACTGACAAGACAAACGAGAAAGTCCCACCAAGCAACATACCTCCTCCCCTCTTGCAAAACCAGCTACAGAAAGTTTTCCTTTCTTGCACGGACCATCTCTGAGTGGAACTCCCTCCCACCTGAGGTAGTATTATCGGCCACTGTGGAGAGCTTCAAGTCCCGGATCTAAACACCGCTCCCCCCCCCTCCCACAGCCCCAATCCCCATCCCTCCCTCTTTAACCCTGCCCCACTCATTCCCCTCCAGTGTTCCCCAATCCTACTTCCAACTTGTCCCATATTTTCCCCCCAGCCGTTCAAGCCGATCATCTGGGCGGCCAAGGAATTATTAATACTGTGTACAGATATCTATACTACATGACCGAAGTCCCCAGTTACTACACACAACAGAACCATCAAAAGGATGATGGTGGTTGTCTAATGCAAGCTGAAGAAGAAGACAGTACTGACCTAATGGCGTGGGCCGAAGACTTGGCAGCCTGGTCACAGCGAGCGTAGAACTCCCAGAACGTCTGAACCTGGGCACCATCATTATATTAAAAGGCAACTGTCCGTCCGTCCGTCCGTCCATGTGAAACACAGAACGGGCCTTATAACACCGCCGTTTTTCGACCGAATCGCATCAAATTTGCTATCAGCCCTAACGTGGCGATGGCAACGGCAACCAAGGCGGCCATGTCATTTGCGCGGTTTGGCAAATGCGCGAAACGCGTATATCCACCGGCCTCTCGGCGCCCGTATCTCTGGTATTGCTGGACGGATTGCCTTCCAATTTGGAAGGTAGATGACCAAGGACAGTGACTATCTGTGTGCCAAACTGGAAGCGAATCGATTTACAAATGCGCGCGATATGCGCCACTTCATCGATTAATAAACGCACGCAATATGCGCCACTTTACAATTTCGCGGACCCGGCGAAACGGGTACTCAGCGTTACGGGTACTTGGCGTTACGGGTACTAGGCGCTACGGGTACTAGGCGTTGCGCTAGTAGAAATTATAAGTCAAAACAGTAAGGCAAAGGGAGAGCAAAAAGACCCATGTGCAAAAAAAGCTCCATGAGCAGAAGTGACGTCAAAGATTTCTGCATGAAACGGAAACCTACCCCGTGCTATTGGCTACTGCAAAGAACACCTTTTGCCAGAGTGAATGCCCTTGGTGGGTGGGGGGAGATGGTTGCGTACTGACCAAACAAGGGATTAACTCTCGCCAATAACCCTATTTGAGGCCACTTAATGGCTGCCTTTTGCAAGCGTTAATGCCCTTTTGGATGCTGATCAACAAGGTCTTAACTCTTGCCGTCAAGGGCGTTAATAACCCTACTTGCAGTGGCCAATAGACTCGGGCTTCCTAGCCCTCGTCAATTGATAACAAAATGGTAAGCCATATTTAGTAACTGTCCGTGAGTCTGTTATATGTGAGCATTCACTTTCGTGCATAAATTACGCGGTATTGCAGGTCATGCATCAGAAGTTTTAGCCTTAAGCGTTGCAAGTGTGTGTGTGTGTGTGTGTGTGTGTGTGTGTGTGTGTGTGTGTGTGTGTGTGTGTGTGTGTGTGTGTGTGTGTGTGTGTCTGTGTCTGTCTGAATGTGCGTACACATGTGTTGGAGTGACTGAATAAGTGAGTGAGAGCATGTGTGTGCGTCTGTGTGTGTGTGTGTGTGTGTGTGTGTGTGTGTGTGTGTGTGTGTGTGTGTGTGTGTGTGTGTGTGTGTGTGTGTGTGTGTGTGTCTGTGTGTGTGTGTGTGTGTGTGTGTGTGTGTGTGTGTGTAGTGTGTGTGTGCACATGCATATGTTGGGAGTGACTGAATAAGTGAGTGAGTGTATGTGCGTGTGTGCGTTTCTTGTTGTTATTGTTGTTCTTTAATGTAACGTCTTTTCACTTAATAGTGATATTAGAAATAAATAGACACGTGCGTGCGTGTACGTCTGTCTGTGTATGTGTGTAGTGCTTGCGCGCGCGCACGTGTGCCTCTGTGCGTGCGTGCGTGCGTGCGTGTGTGAATGTGTGAAGTACCCCACCTTCAGCATGCGGGGCAGACGGAGCCAGGCGTACTTGCGAAGCCAGGGCTCGTCAGTGGTGAGGTACAAGATGTCCAGAGGTAGCAGAGATAGCAGGTCCAGCTGGACACACAGGCAGAGAGATACACATACATACACACACATTATGCACACACACTTACACACATGCACACACACATTATGCACACACACACACACATATTATATACACACACACACACACATTATGCGCACACACTTACACATACTCACACAAAACAAAACAAAAACCACACACACTTAATATACTCACGCACATACACACGGGCGCACGCATACACACACTTACATACACGCACGGGTGCACGCTTGCACACATACATACACACACACGCATACAGGCGCACGCACCAAAGTACGCGCACACATACATACACACACATACGCATACACACGGGTACGCGCACACACACACACACACACGCATGCTCGCATGCACACACGCTCACGGAGAGAGAGAGAGAGAGAGAGAGAGAGAGAGAGAGAGAGAGAGAGAGAGAGAGAGAGAGAGAGAGAGAGAGAGAGAGAGAGAGAGAGAGAGAGAGAGAGAGAGAGAGAGGGGACAGAGAGAGAGAGAGAGGACAGAGAGAGAGAGGACAGAGAGAGAGAGAGAGAGAGAGAGAGAGAGAGAGAGAGAGAGAGAGAGAGAGAGAGAGAGAGAGAGAGAGAGAGAGAGAGAGAGAGAGAGAGAGAGAGAGAGAGAGAGAGAGAGAGAGAGAGACATAACTTTGATGCAAAAATATTACTAAGTTTCCAATTGCTCATGAACATTATTTTCTTACTTGTTCTTTGTTAACTTATTTTGATTGCTTATGCCATTGTTTATTTATGGTTGTTTTCAACAGTCGTCATAATTTATGTAATATACATGTAGATAGCGAAAAAACACTATCAGCTTCAAGCTTGTTGCTGCTCATTTATGTTGACAATGTATTGATGCATATGTGCCCTGTTGATCTGAATACAAATGTATTTAAACCAAACAAACAACTACACGACAAGTGCAAAGTGACGTTATTTTATTCACAAGAAACAAAACAACACAAAACAAAACAAAACATGCCCATAGCATAATTATGCTAATTACTCTTTTTTTTAATAGAAAGGTACTTTAAGACATTGTCACCCAAGTTTCATAGATAATCATTTAAACACCGGTCACCACAGAAAGATAGCATATAGTTCTTTAAGTAGTAAAATCAATAATTAGTAGTAGTAGTAGTAGTAGTAGTAGTAGTAGTAGTAGTAGTAGTAGTAGTAGTAGTAGTAGTAGTAGTAGTAGTAGTAGTAGTAGTAGTAGTAGTGTAGAAGATTCATCGAACCATCTAAGGAAAACTTAAAACTCTTGAGCTTAGACTTAATTCATCCCTTTTCCCTTTCGTTCAGAATGGTCAACTTAGGACGATGATTTGACCGCCAGGGGGCAGTCAAACCAGTAGGGGCTAAGCGCGTGATATTCTTAGTTGGGCGTAGTGAGAGAGAGAAAGAGAGGGGGGGGGACTCTCACGCGCTCACTGGTTTGATTGCCCCCTGACGGTCAAATCATCGTCCTAAGTTGCTCATTATAACGTGGTTGTTTGCATGGAATTTGGTTAATTATTGATCAATGTAATCTCATAGTCAAAAGAAAATATTAAAAAAATGATAATATTCAAACCTTGAATATCAATTTCTTGACATAGTGCTTCTTCGTTTGCTGGTAATCAGTCTGAAAACAACACACACATGCGCACACGCGCACGAGCGCTCACACACACACACACACGCACACACGCGCACACACACACACACACACACATTGTCAATATCCCATTCATTTATTCTCTCTCTCTCTCTCTCTCTCTCTCTCTCTCTCTCTCTCTCTCTCTCTCTCTCTCTCTCTCTCTCTCTCTCTCTCTCTCTCTCTCTCTCTCTCTCTCTCTCTCTCTCTCTCTCTCTCTCTCTCTCTCTCTCTCTCTCTCTCTCTCTCTCTCTCTCTCTCTCTCTCTCTCTCTCTCTCTCAATAGAGTTATTTCAATGCGTTATATTATTAGGCTAATGTTTAGTAGTTTGGAATGTTTTGTTTTGCATGTTGAGTTATTTTTCGAGTTGCTTTCGTATTACTTTTCATTCTGAGGACAGGATGAAAAAAAGCTGTCAAGCTTACTCCTTTATCCTCAATAAAGATCATTTTGAGTTGACTTGACTTGACGCACGCACACACACATACACACACGCACACACACACACACATTAGTTTTCTATAACAATTGACTACTTTAGTCTCAGACTTTTGTTTTGTCTGTGTCCATGCATTCGTCTCCTGGAGCTGCACTGCAAGCGCGGACAAAGACGAAACAAAAGTCTGAGTCTAAAGCAGTAGGGGAAGACGGGGTAAAAAGCCCATGGACAGGTAAGAAGCCCATGCCAATTATCTCATGAAAAAAAGCTAATTTCAATCCATTTTCCCCATGAGACGAGTGTTAATGTTTAGCATTCGTCTCATGGGCAAATTTGACTGAAACTTTCTTTATTTCATGAGATAATTGGCATGGGCTTCTTACCCGCCCATGGGCTTTTTACCCCGTCTTACCCTATAGTTATAATAAAGCTATGAACCAGTATGCGTATGGATCAGTAGTCGAGAGTCTATCTCTTCTTCGCTTTACAAAGAATCGTTAGTCTACCATAGGTCAAAACGAAAGTCGGATTCTAAAGAAACAATCGTAGGTATATGAATCAGTTGGCAGGGCTTAAAGGGGCACCCTGACGGATGATTTTTTTGCAGGAAACACGTCGAGATCGCCAGAAAGACAGCCTTTTCAAGGATCGGAACACTCACTTAGCCCTGGTTTCTTAGAAATTAAACCGTCAAAACGGCGATTCCTCCTTGGCGAAGATGCCGGAGAGAGTAGCCATTTTTGGATGGGGTGGGTGGAGGACACTCATTGTGGTTGAAGCGTTTTCTTTTTTTGTAGTGCAGTAAAAAGAAAAGAAAAAAAAGGAGCTATTTCCTTTGTCGTGAGCG
The DNA here is from genome assembly GCA_017654935.2 of Phymorhynchus buccinoides. NCBI lineage: Eukaryota > Metazoa > Mollusca > Gastropoda > Neogastropoda > Raphitomidae > Phymorhynchus > Phymorhynchus buccinoides. Next base: position 38,416,109 of record CM065699.1, read on the forward strand.
AAACTCCTTTAGATCAACTCCTTTAACCCTTTCACCGCCAGCCATATTTCAGCCAAAAAGTTCCATTAAATTTACCTGGGTAGAGAACAAAACCCATCTGCAGTACTGGGGATTCTTCTGTGACATATATAAAATAAGGTCTACCCTTACTTCCCCAAACTAAGACAAAAGGGTCTTTGGATAATAGACCCCAATTTGATGCCTTTTAGTGACGTAGGTCTTAAATCACTGTGGTGCTAAAATGTGACTTTGGCGGTGAAAGGGTTAAAGCATGAACCTCATAAAATGTCTGGTACAACAACAACAAAATAGACATTTCATCAGATTCGTGTACGGGGGGTGGGGTGGGGTGGGGGCTAAAACATTTGGTAGTAGGCCTATGGTGAACAACATTAGCAGTAGAAAAGTGGTATTTCATCAGAATCATGCCTAAAACAATGTAAATTGAAAATTGATTTTTGTTTGTTAATGTAATGTGATTGTAAATTGTTATTTCAAGATGTATACGTATTGTATCTATACTTAGTTAAATATGTACATATTTCTTTGTGTGCGCGCGCGCGTGTGTGTATGTGTGTGTGTGTGTGTGTGTGTGTGTGTGTGCGTGTGTGCGCGCGCTGTGTGTGTGTGTGTGTGTGTGTGTAAGAATGTGAAGGACAGGGGGGGGGGGGGGGGGGGGGTATGTAAGAGGTTGTTTTCAACATGAATCATTTTTAGTGCAATTGTAAAGCGCTTAGAGCTTAAAGGTGAAGCGCTAATATACATTTTCTTAAATAAAATAATAATAATAAAAATGTCACAGTCGGATCGCGGTTGCGTTGAATCTTATTCAGTGTGGCAGACCCCTTAACCCTTTCACCACCAGCCATAATTATTTCAGCCCAAACTTTTCCATTAAATTTACCTGGGTAGAGAACAAAATCCATCTGCAGTATTGGGGATTCTTCTGTGACATATATATTATATATATATACAATAAGGTCTATCCTTACTTCCCAAAGCTAAGACAATAGGGTCTTTGGATAAGAGACCCCAATGTGATGCCTTTCAGTGACATAGGTGTTAAATCACTGCAGTGCTAAAATAAGACTTTGGCGGTGAAAGGGTTAAGTCTGCTATTCAGGCTTCCCCAGGGCTGGGTGGGAAAAAAGCATGTAACTTGCTTATCTCATGTTCCCTGGTTAAATAAAATTTCGTTTTCGTTTTCGTTTCCCCCCCAAATGATGACGACGTCTGTCTGTCTTGCAACATACAGACCTCCACGATTCCTTCGTGGATTTGAAGAGGACGATGTCGGCCAGAAATATTCAGAACTCTTCCTAGCATAAGAGGGAATGTGACACGTGACATGGGGGTCTTTAATTAAGTCTGCTCAGTGCTCAGGCTTCCCCCCAAATGATGATGCAACAACAGACCTCCACGATTCCTTCGTGGGTGAAGCGGAGCCTGGACTTGAAGAGGACGATGTCGGCCAGAAATATTCAGAACTCTTCCTAGCATAAGAAGGAATGTAACACGTGACGTGGGGGTCTTTAATTAAGTCTGCTCAGTGCTCAGGCTTCCCCCCAAATGATGATGCAACATACAGACCTCCACGATTCCTTCGTGGGTGAAGCGGAGCCTGGACTTGAAGAGGATGATGTCGGCCAGGTAGATGAGGTCGAAGAAGTAGTCTGCCATGAGCCAGTAGCGCCAGTTGGCCTTGGTCTGGTAAGGGAAGACCCCGCGCAGAGGGATCACCGCGCTGTTGTAGGTGTAGGCCAGCATGACCACGAACAGCCAAGACACGTACACCATGCCTGCAAAAAGGGGGCAAACCGCTAATACAGTGGGACCTCCTTTATCAGACCTTCCATTATAAGACTCCCTCCCACATGTTGTTGTTGTTGTTGTTGTTCCCTGGCTTAACGACTCCAGGGATCATCCCAACAGCCAGAGCACTTGAACAATTCAGTACAAATGCACCAGCTAGGGATGAGAACATTACGTGTGTGACCGTTTTTGATTACCCCGCCATGGGGGCAGCCACACTCCGTCTTCGAGGGATTTTAGACTGATGATGTTATGCTGGGAGCTTGTCATGGCTTAAGACAATCCCCGCACAACCATTCAGAGCATAACAACATTTTGATGTAGCCTTGGCGTTCTAGCTTATGTCAACTGGTCTGACACAGCCTCATGCCAAGGCAACTCCCACATAAGACCTACTTCTCTGAATCATTGCCCTTCTTTGTAAGTATCAACATGACCTCCCTTATTAAAAGACCCCTCCCTTATAAGACCTCATTTGGGATGATCTTTGAAGGTCTTATAAAGGAAGTTCCACTGTAATACATTTTAAAAAGTTCACTAATGAAGGCTTTATGATGAAAATCATGAAGTAGTGATATAGAGCCACAGACAATGCTCTGCCACGTCACGTACACCTTACCTGGAAAGGGTAAACCGCTAATAAATAAATAAAATGTTCACTAATGAAGGCTTTATACTGAAAATCCTCTGCTCCCTAGCTGTCTCGTGCACTGAGCTAGAGACACGTGCGGCCATCTACGTAAGATTATCGCCCTCGCTTGTCATGGAGTAGTAATATAGAGCCACAAAAAATGCTCTGCCACGACACGTACACCTTGCCTGGAAAAAGGGGCAAATCGCTAATAATAAAAATAATGTTAACTAATGAATGCTTTATACTGAAAATCCTCTGCCCCCTGTCTCGTGATCGGAGACGCGTGCGGCCATCTACGTAATGTCATGAAGTAGTACTATAGAGCCTCAGAAAATCATTTCTCTGCCCCTGACTCGTCACTATTGGCCACTGCAACTAGGGTCATTAACGCCCTTCATGGCAAGAGTTAAGCCATTGTTGGTCAGTATCCAAAAGGGCATTCACTCTTGCAAAAGGCAGCCATTCAGTGGTCTCGGATATGGTTATTGGCGAGAGGTATTCCCTTGTTTGGTCAGTACTCAAGCATCTTCCGTCACCCCACCCACCAAGGGCATTCACTCTTGCAAAAGGTGGTCTTTGCAGTAGCCAATAAGTGGCAGGGTCAGTTCGGTCCTACAATTATCGCCCTTTCGTGCCGCTGGGAAGCAGTATAAAGCCCCATTTAGCTATTATTTATTCTGATTTTCAGGTTTATGAAGGAGATTCAACGCGTTTTCGAAAGGTTGCAATACTTTGACTACAATGGGCGCAACTCACACAGGCGCAATAAATGATTATAGGGGTACAGAAACACAAGAAGGCACAGTTGAGATGCACCAACTGAAACATAGTCATCTTGACACGTAGGCCAACAAGTCGTGTGGACATGGACTGATCTTTTTCAAACTCATCCTCCCAAAGAATATTACGGGGGTTTGTTTGTTTTGCTTGCCACATTTCTTCCTCAACCACTCTGCCACATTCCTTCCTCAACCTTTTCTTCTTCTTCTTCTGCGTTCCCGCAATGGGTACCCACAATGGGTACCTATGTGTCCGTCTTCCAGTTTTCACCGGTCTTCTCGCTGCATTCAGCCGACACATTCCGATTTCGGAGGAGCTCACATGAGAGAACTATAATATATGGAAGATTTTTTTTTCTATTTTGGAAAGAAGGCAAGATAATGGGCCAACAAAATCATAAACATAGTAGTAGATGACACAAAGCAAGGGGAAAAGGCAGAGTCAAAGAGGGGAGAGGAGACAGATTTAGAGGAAGTTACAAGCACATATCTTGCAGAAGGTGGGGGGACTATTTGTACAAACGACCCCCCACCCCTACCCCAGCCCCCGGTATCCCCATGGGGTCCTCAACCACATATTAGGCCAAGGAAGCAGAATACCCACTGTAAGACTCCATCGTGTGGGTCAGGCTGGGCAGGCGCGTGCAGCATCGGGGCACGCGCAGGCGGCACGGGCCCAGTGTGACGTAGCGGGGCGCGCGCGGCGTGACGTCATCACTGGTGGTGGACACGGTGGGCAGGAAAGAGTCCAGGCGGTGGACCCTGACCGGCTCGTCCTCCTGTCCTTCTATCCCTATATTATAATACATGTACAAGAAATTCAGTTGATCAAAGATCAACAGGAGGCCAAACAGTTTTGAAATTCAAGTTCAAGATCAAGTTCAAGTATACTTTAATATTTCTAAAAGAGAACTTCAAGTTAGGTGCAACAACATGACAGAGATACAACATAACTGAAAGAACATTAATCAAACGTGTCAAACAAAATTATGCCAATCAAATAATTATTAAAATTCATCACATGAACTTACACATTTAAAACAGAGTAACCATTATTAACTTATAGCAGTCAATCAAATAACAACATTTGGAATACTTCTCGTCATCAACAATCAATACAAACGCATCAATACACATGATAATAGTATCTCTACACATTAGCATTATGTAGAAGAGTGTATTGCACTTCAAAAGTGTAAAATAATTATGAACATGTCATTTTCAAAATATCTTCAACGTGATGAAGTCGGCTGCCTTAGAGAAGAAGAAGAAGAAGAAGAAGAAGAAGAAGAAGAAGCAAGAAGAAGAAGAAGAAGAAGAAGAAGAAGAAGAAGAAGAACAAGAAGAAGAACAAGAACAAGAACAAGAACAAGAAAAAGTTAAGTAAAACATGAACGTGTCATAAAAGACGTTCGTCATCGACCGCTCAGACAAGAACAAAAAAGAAGTCAATAAATGGTGCATCAAATTATATACAGCACATGTCAAACGGCACATTAGTCCGACTACTTGGGTGTAGAGTGGCACAGTGGTAACGCGTTCGCCTCGTGTCAAGTAAACCCGAGTTCGAACCTGGGTACAGGGGATTTTTTCCTCTCACTTTTTGCACTAGGCCTTACTAGGTCTGAACGTGGAGTCTTCCGGATGAGACGATAAACTGAGGTCCCATGTGCCCATGCACTTAGCGCACGTTCAACCCATTGAGAACGAAAGCGTTGTCATTTGGTCCAAATTTACCCCCCAACCAACCCCCTTTCCTTCCTCATCAGTCACACAAAAATTGCATGCCAAAAAAAAAAGTGGGTGGCGCGCCTCTGGCTGCGAAGAGTTCTCCAGGTGGGAGCAACCCGAATTTCACAGAGACGCCTCTGTGACTATAAAGTACCTAATACATAATACCTAATACTTTAAGCTTGAGTTTTCCGCCGCAAAAAAAAAAGGAACTCTAACACTCTCTCTCTCTCTCTCTCTCTCTCTCTCTCTCTCTCTCTCTCTCTCTCTCTCTCTCCCCCCCCCTCTCTGTATGTATGTGAGTGAGTGAGTGTGTGTGTGTGTGTGTGTGTGTGCGCGTGTGTGTGCGTGTGTGTATGTGTGTGTGTGTGTGCGTGTGCGTGCACGCGTGTGCGCGCGCGTGCGTGCGTGTGTGTGTGAGTGAGAGAGAGAGAGAGAGAGAGAGAGAGAGAGAGAGAGAGAGAGAGAGAGAGAAAGAAAGAGAGAGAGAGAGAGAACAATATTGGATAAGTAGTAAATGTGTATATGTATGCATGTGTGTGTGTGCGCGTGCATGTGTGTGTATATGTGTGTGTATTAGTGAACAATATTGGATAGGTAGTAAATGTGTGTGTGTGTGTGTGTGTGTGTGTGTGTGTGTGTGTGTGTGTGTGTGTGTGTGTGTGTGTGTGAGTGAACAATATTGGATATGTAGTTAATATGTGTGTGAGTATATATGTATCTATGCATGCATGTGTGCGCGTGCGCGTGCGCGTGCGCGTGCGCGTGCGCGTGCGCGTGCGCGTGCGCGTGCGTCCGTGCGTGTCTATATATATCGTCGCTGTCCAACGCTAACCGTGTATCTACAAAATTTGACAAAAATAGATTTTTCACTGAAACCCCTTCCAGTGACCTCACACAGGTCTTCTATAAATATCTGGTGGCGACCAAGGAAAATGCTCATATTTGTCACATGATACCGCGGAAATCATCGTGCATGTGGCTGGTTGTCGCTGGTTTTGACGCGATAAGCGTGTAACTGTCACGCTAAGCGACAACAATGCACTAACCGTGTAACCGTGTAACTGAATTATCACAAAACTTTTGGGTGTTAATGCAACTTTCATTGTGTCACATCTTTAGTCATCGGTAAAGAAGAAGAGTTAAGGGGAATTGGCATTGTAGCAGACGACAACATGTTTTTTGATGCTCCTGTAAAATCACTGATTGTGTAGGTACACGGTTAGCGTCGGACAGCGACGATATGTATGTATGTATGTGCGCGTGCGTGCGTGCATACGAGCGTGCGCATGTGTATCTTTGCGCGTACATGTGTGTGTAGGCTATGTGCGAGTGAACGAGGTGCACGTGCATCAGCGTAAAAGCCCCTCACCAGATCTGTCGTCTTCGCTGCAGGTGGAGGAGGGGGTGGGGGGCTGCGAAATGCGCTCCTTGCAGCGCTGCGTGCGCGAGGAAAATGCACGCGCCAGCTCGTGCATGCGCTCCCCCAGACTCCCGCTCACGTTGGACAGGCTGCTCGCGCAGAAACTGTAACCATAGCAACAACCCCACCCTTCCTCCCTAGAAACTGAAACCATAACCATTCACTCACACGACAAACCGCAATTCGGTTGTTCATAATAACAACCGGTTGTTCATAATAACAACCGAATTATACATTTTAATGTAAACGATGATGAAAACGTCTATGGTGTTTTTGACAATAAATTATAAATTCGTTATCAATCTGTTTTTTGTTGTTGATGTTGAAAAAGATTGATATTTCAAACAGATACTGATGATGATGATGATGTTCTCTTTCAGATGATATAAGAACCATTCTTGCAACTTTTTTTCCATTTTAGAGTTATGAGCATTTAAATTTGGTAGGGTGACTGTCTGCCGTTTTGAGATATTACAGTCTGAAGTTTAGCCTAGCTGAAGAAAATGCATTGACCTACTCATTTGAAAGTACTGTATGGAGTATTCAGAGACCATAACAAAGATTGTCCTTTATAAACATGAAAGATGGGATGTTAGAGAGCACGAAAATACACATAACTCAAAATTGACCCCCAAAAAATATATTTTTGATTTTGCAGGACTGTTGTGAGAAACTAGCCCAGCGACTTGATGTCCCTTTCGTGGTGCTGGGTCACAAATAGAAGCACACGACTGATGATAGTAACGACGATAACAACGATAACGACAATGACTAAGACTTAAACACGACGATGGTAAAAGCTCTGCCATGCTCTCTAAAGATGAGCCGAATTTCGGCACACAGCATATTTTATTTTAGTTTAAACAAATTTATTCATAAACAATCACATAACAAAGCAGCATCAGAATAAGGACCACAGAGCACAACAAGCTCAAAGCTTATACTAGGTGCTCAAAACATTTGAAGTACACAGTATTGGCTGCAACTAGTGAAATTAGTACACTGGGTAAATGATGAAATATTTTATTTTGTATTGGAGAAAGTAGTGAGACGTACGGGGGAAGGTAGGGGAGGGGTGGGGGGGGGGGGGGAGAGAGAGAGAGAGGGATAGAGAGAGGGGAGAGAGAGAGAGAGATAGAGAAAGATAGATACATACAAACAGACAGACCCCAAAAATCAAAAGAAACCATGAACACAGCAAAACAAAAGATATAGAACCAAGAGAGAAAAACATATTTTTTTTAAATAGAAAGAAAACTTCCTTAATTATGCACATACACAAAAATACAATATTCAAAACACGAAGAAGAAAAACACAACTATGAACGCAATAATCAATATAATTTTTTTTAATTTAAAATCAAATTGAAGAAAAAACAACAAAATACAAGAAGAGTGTGTATATACTGTCCCAGAGAGGGAAAAAAGGGGAAACAAAGATGAAAATGAGACAGAAAACGGGATAGGTTTGGGGAAGAGAGACAGAGAAAGAGAAAAAGGCAGACATTTAGAATAAAAGACCGTGAAAAGAACATGGGTACAAGATCGTTACTTCCATGCCCTCATATTAACGTCAGAGCTTTTTACCCCAGAACATTGGAAATAAACACACACATACACACACACACACGTCCATTTAGATCAACATGACAACAAATGTAATTGCACCTATAAGCCAAAACAAGAACAGCAACATTTAGGGCACAACACCGACCGAGAACTGTCCATACAGAATTGATTTTTTAAAAACACGCTCACCAAACAAATTAAATATCAATGAAACTAACTGATTACTTAACTGAATAGAAACTAACTGATTACTTAACTGAATAACTAATTTACTTACTACCTACCTAACTAACTAACTAAATAAATAAATAATCAACTTACTTACTTACTGACTAAGTGACTCACTCATTGACTAACACATTAACGAACGAACTAATTAGAGGGGGGGGGGGGGGGTGGAAGAGAAAGAAAGAAAGAAAGAAAGAAAGAAAGAACGGAATAAAGCAAGAAAGAAAGACAGAGAGACATACATATAAGAAACCCAATACTAGGCCTATGTCAGTAACTAAGTAGCCTAGCTAACAGAGTAACGAACGATCGATCGAACGAACGAATAAAAAGAAACTAACTAACTAACTAACTAACTAACTAACTAACAAACTAACGCATTGGACTGTAGAGGGGAAGTATTGTTTTTGTTTGTGGCTCAAGCCACAAACCTATAACTCACTTTGTCCGTCGGTCGGTCTGTCTGTCTGTCGGTCTGTCGGTCGGTCCAAAATTGTCGCACTTCAAATCGAGGCTACACTTCAAATTGAGGCCGCTCTTTAAAATGATGTATTTTAAAAGCGTACAAAATAATAAACATACGTAATAGAGACACTACAACAGACACGACGAGTATGCGGTGCTTCTTTTGATGAGCATAAGTAGGATACATAGTTTTAAATGTTTTCCAAAAGATATAAAAAGTTACGAAATGGTGCAGAGATAACATTCTGGTTTACAGATTAAAATTATTGAAAAGCAAGGGGAGGTGACTCATGATTGGAGTGGTAAAAATAGACCGCGTGCCACAAACTATTGCGATTTCGCGCTTGTTTGATTTTGATCTGGTTGGTTTTTTGCTCCTTTTGTTGCCTGCCTTTTGCTACTTTTGCTATATTTGCTGTTTGCTGTTTAATTGTTTGTCTGTGTTGATAAAGGCGCGTTCGCCGAAATGTCCAGTAGTTTTGTTTTGTCTCTTGTGAATAAAATAACGTCACTTTACACTTGTCGTTTAGTTGTTTGGTTGTTGTAACTAACTAACTGACTGACTGGCTGACTTACTGACTAACTGACTATCTAACGAACGTACAAATGAACGAACAAACTAACTAACAAACTATTCAACTAACTAACTAGCTAACCAGCCAACCAATCAAGTAACTAACTAACCAACGAACGCACAAACGAAGGAACAAACAAACTAACTAACTAACCAACCGATTAACTAACCAACCAATTATCCAACCAACTAACTAACTAACTAACTAACCAATTAACTCACAAACTATCCAAACAACCAAACAACTAACTAACTAACCACCCAACCAACCAACCAACTAACTAACCAAACAACCAATCAACTAACTAACTAACCAACCAACCAACCAACCAACCAACTAACTAACTAAACTAACTAACTAACTAACAAAAGCATAAATGAATAAACAGAATTACCTAGAGCGAGGAACAGATAACAGCTCTGAAGATGACCTTTAGAATTAAAACAATCAGCACACGTGAATATAATTATGCGTATACAAGTCAATGTGGTCTTTAAAGATAATAAAAATGCTTTCACTGATTAAAATATTCCAAAATAAGCATTTAAAATGCACAGCGAACCTAGAAAGAAGAGCTTATCTGTCAATAGGGAAAAGCCCATTTGTCTTTGTCAATGTCAAACCTTCAATAATTACAGTAAAATATTAATCTCCGATTTTGCTTTGATAGGTTGGAATCAATATAAAGTAGCCTACATTTTTTGTAATGACTTAATTTTGCAGTAAATAATATTTAAAAAAAAAATTAGCATTAAATGACTGAAATAAAAAAATACGTTTTGTATGCTATAATCAGCGAATTTCCCACACAAAACAACTGCATATATTTAAGTCATTTGAGGAGCCAGAATGGTCAGCTCATTGACCGTGGGCCCTCAAGAGGAGAAGAAGAAGAAGAAGAAGCTAATGATATTTTCTCTTCAGTATTTGTTTTTTTAATATGAAACATTCTGCGTTTTGTTGCTTTTAAAGAACGTTTCTTGGTCACGACATTAAGCGTCTTAATAAAATGGACAAGCAATATAACATGAACAGCTCAACAAGATTCATCATTATGAAATGTTATGCATCAATAAAAGACAAATAATTTAAGAAACCATCCTATACATTCCTTAATACATGAATACAAAAAATAAAAGCAACAGAAGACACCAATGGCACCAGAATATCATTTTATCATTTACCTGGACAGCGGAATAGAGAGCAGCTCTGAGGAAGACCTTGATAAACCAAAAATGAAATAAACAAACAACATAACCGAAAAGAAAAACAAATGAAACCACATCGCAACGAAAGACAAAAAAAAAGAAAAAAAAAAGAAAAAATGAACAAGCAAATCAAAAAAAAGAAACTTCAAACAAAACGAAATAAAGCCAGAAATCTGCCTTATCATGCAGATTGGAAATTTAAAAAAAATGATAGAAATTTCTTCTGTGTTTCGATTTTGGTTTTCGTTTTAGCTTGTCATGGAGAATTGTTGTAATAATACAGTTCTTAAAAACAAAACAAAAACAAAGAGAGACCATAATAGATATAATACCATTACCAGTAAGTTTACATAGACAATGTCTTATCTTGTGTTCAGACTTTTAACCCAACATTATATCGACGAGAGAGAGAGAGAGAGAGAGAGAGAGAGAGAGAGAGAGAGAGAGAGAGAGAGAGAGAGAGAGAGAGAGAGAGAGAGAGAGAGAGAGAGAGAGAGAGAGAGAGAGAGAGAGAGAGAACGATAACAACATTTTATTTAACCAGGGAAAAATGAGATAAGCAATACAATGCTTTTTTCCACCCAGACCTGGGGGGAGAGAGAGAGAGAGAGAGAGAGAGAGAGAGAGAGAGAGAGAGAGAGAGAGAGAGAGAGAGAGAGAGAGAGAGAGAGAGAGAGAGATGCTCAGACAGAGACACACAGAGAGATGCAGAGACAGACAGACACATAGAGAGATGCAGAGAGAGAGAGAGAGAGAGAGAGAGAGAGAGAGAGAGAGAGAGAGAGAGAGAGAGAGAGAGAGAGAGAGAGAGAGAGAGAGAGAGATGCAGAGACAGACAGAGAGACAGAGAGAGGGAGATGCAGAGACAGACAGACAGGGAGAGTCGCGTAATGCCATGGAGAGAACCGGGTCATTTACCTGTTGAACAGATCGGTCTCAGAGCTGAAAACGGACAGAGTTCCCTCCCTGGGAACAGAAAGTTGGTGCCTGAGAACAAGAAGGGGAAGTCAATCGTACGTCCCACACTAAGGATGCTCGCCCTTGGCTACAGCTTGTGAATGAGGCTTTATACTAACTCCTTGCCGACACGAAAAGGCGATAATTTTAGGCCCGAACTGCCGATGCCCCCTGGTGACGAGTCAGGAGCAGATAATTTTCTGTGGATATATAGTATATACTACTACTGACAGGCAGGAGCGATAATCTTAAGTAGGTGGCGTTCGCATCTCAGGTCAGAGACAGGGGCAGGGAATTTTCGGTATAAAGCCTCATTTTGTAACGCGTTCTTGCTTTTTTTAAATATATTATTATTATTATTATTATTATTATTATTATTATTATTATAATCAGGGGGGAAATCAAGCAAAGGTAACGTGTTCATGGTTCTGATTTCTTAACCGGGGTAAGGTTACGAACACGAATTTCCCTAGCCTGAAAATGAAACTCTTTTATAATTATCATGGACAACAAACAAAACATCAATTAATTTCTTCTCCCGCCTTGAAATCTTATGACTTTTCTCGCAATTATTAAAAAAAAGAAGCTTACTTGCAAACTGATAGACTGAGATTTAAATTCTAGAAACAATTTTTTTTTTATATTAAAAAGGGATATTTGAAATCATAAAAAACGATACCATGAATTTGTTTTTGTTCAGACGAAAGTTAGGTATTTTAGGTGTTAGGTACTTTATAGTCACAGAGGCGTCTCTGTGAAATTCGGGCTGCTCCCACCTGGAGAGAGCGTCGCAGCCAGAGGCGCGCCACCCAATTGAACCATGCATTGGTGTTTCTATAACTTTAGCTTGATATTATTTTGATACGCCCCCTTTTCGTGGGCTTCGGTACGAAACTGATGTTTGAACGACGGCGAAGAAGAGTCGCCATGGGCTGACTTGGTGTAGCATAGCAGTAGCTCCAGGATCGGCCCACATATTATGAAGACTACCGCACTAGAAGAACTTATCACTAAGAGGTAAATGTCATGAGGACGTACGCGAAAGCTTTCTTACTAGGGGAAGACGGGGTAAAAAGCGCATGGGCGGGTAAGAAGCCCACCCCAATTATCTCATGAAATAAAGAAAATTTCAGTCAAATTTGCCCATGAGACGAATGCTAGACATTAACGCTCGTCTCATGGGCAAAATGAGACTGAAATTTGCTTCATTTCATGAGATAATTGAGGTGGGCTTCTTACCCGCCCATGCGCTTTTTACCCCGTCTTCCCCTACTACCAAAGACACTGTAATGGGAAGATAGACAACTGGAGAGTTAGGGCGGGCCGGGCTGATAGGGTTATCGTTCGTGATCCCATTAACAATGGCGGCTCTGTCCAAAGACTGGAATTTGAATCGACGTTAGTTTCTTTTAAATACCAGATTCAAATTTGAATGCTTGGTCAAACTTTTTTTCTGTTTTCTTGAAGACAAAGAAAGGTAAAGAAGCTGCAAATACGGCCAGAAAATCTATGAAACAGTAAACGACCAGTGTTATATTACTGCTGATGTTCATGGTTCAAGGGGGGGCTCTGCCCTTAAAACTCACTTGTTTCAGACATATTATGATTGATTAGTGTTTGTGTGTGTGTGTGAGGGGGGGGGGGGTCCGTTTTATTGCAGAAATCTTGTAAAAAATGTATTTACAATTATTTTATGATTCGTATTTTGTATGTAGAATGTCAACGTCTTGTAAACTTTAAATGCTTGTAAATGAGGTAGAAGGGTATTTTTGTTTTTGCAAAATGTGTCTATTATAATTAGTCATGTAATTGGTATGTCGATGGCAGTATGATTTTATTTCAAGTTGCAGTATTGTATTCAAACTGGATTGAGAATGTGAATGTGGTCTCTATGTTTCTTCTTAGAATGTTCATACTGTAACTATTTTACTCTTGTATAACTGATTAATTGTGTGTGAGTGTGTGCGTGCACATGCATGTGTGTGTGTGTGTGTGTGTGTGTGTGTGTGTGTGTGTGTGTGTGTGTGTGTGTGTGTGTGTGTGTGTGTGTGTGTGTGTGTGTGTGTGTGTGTGTGTGTGTGTGTGTGTGTAAGGAAATAAGAGAACGTTGCGTGCAAGCATCGTGCTTATTGATTGATTATTTGTTTGCCTTTAATGTTCTTGTTATCAATGTAAAGCGCACTGAGCTCATGTGAGAAAGAGCGCTATATAAATTCCCATTATTATTATTATTATAATCAGGGTTTCTGTCCTCACTACTCATATAGGGTGTAAATGGCAGCTTGTCTATGTTATTCCCGTCTTTGCTGCTGCTGCTACTACTACTACTACTACTACTACTACTACTACTACTACTACTACTACTACTACTACTACTACTACTACTACTACTACTACTACTACTACTACTACTCAAAGTATGATAGCTACGCAACCATACGCATCACTTCTTGTAGTAGCTCTATAGCTTTGCATTGAAACTACACGTCTCAGCTATATTCATACGTTTATGAAAAGAAAGACAGACAACAACAACAAAAACAACACACATAATTCACAGTTATAGATTAACCCTTTCATCGTCAGCCATCTTTGAGCCCAAAATGTCCATTAAACTGACTTGGCTACAAACAAGATTTTATCTGCAATATTGTGGGATTTTTGTGTGACACATTTGGAATACGGTCAATCCTTACTGGTCAACTTCAGGAACACAATATCATTGAATAATAGACCGTGGTTTCAAGGGTTTTAATGACACTAGCGCAACGCCGAGTACCAGTAACGCCTAGTAACGGTAACGCCTAGTAACGGTAACGCCAAGTACTGGTAACGCTGAGTACAGCAAATTTGAAGCGATTCGGTTAAGAAACGGCGGAGTGGTATAGCGCGCGCGTTTCTGAACCGATTCGCTTCCGGTTTGGCACACCGATAGTCACCGTCCCCGGTCATCTACCTGCCAAATTCGAAGGCAATCGGCCCAGAAACGCCGGAGATACGGGCGCCGAGAGGCCGGCGGATGCGCGTTTCGCGCGTTTCGCGCATTTGCGAAATCGCGCAAATGATACGGCCGCCTCGGTTGCCGTTGCCATCGCCCCGTTAGGGCTCACAGCAAATTTGAAGCGATTCGGTCGAAGAACGGCGGAGTGATAAGGCCCGTTTCGTGTTTCAGACACACACACACACACGGACGGACACTTGCCAAATTACTATATGATGGGTGCTGCATCATTGTGGTGCAAAAATGCGACATAGGCGGTGAAAGGGTTAAGTGCGTATTTCTGTGCAGAATATCTGGCAAACTAATGAGCATTACAAAATGCATGTACGGAGTTCCCTCTCTGTTCCCTCTCTCTCATTTTTGAAACACATTGATACCACAGTATTTCCACTTATTGTTTTATATTTGTTGTGCACAGCTGTTCCACCCCATGCAAAATCAAGCTATTTAGTTAGAAGACTGAATTTAGAAATCTTAGATAAAAAGTGCACCAAGCTTTTGCTTGTAAAAATATTTGGGCTGTATGTTCTTCATTGTATTTGTAATATATTGCTTCCATCAGATTTATGGTAAAAACTTATTTTGTTGAGCAGTATCATACAACATATTTAGTAGAAAATGTTCTTGAATAAAACACAAACATAAATAAAATTGCCCATGTGTGTACATCTAGCAATGTCCACTGAATATAAGTACTTTTGACACATAGTACAACATATTATTGACTGTAATTTATGAAAAGCAACTTATGGTAAACTAAAGTTGGCTTGAAACAACTTCTGAAAATATAGATAAACTAAATGTTACTCCCGAAACAGCTGTGTGTGTTCGGCTATTCATTACAAAATGGAGATAGAACAACTTGAATAACTTTTTGAAAAAACGGGATGGTACACCCATGGGGCACTTTCACAACACAGCTGTTTTGGGAGGAACATTTAGTTTATCTATTTTTTCAGAAGTTTTTTCAAGCCAACTTTAGTTTACCCTAGGTAACCTTCATACATAACAGTCAGGAATATGTTGTAGTATGTGACTAAATTAGTTGTATTCAGTGGATATTGCTAGATTTGCACTCATGGGCGATTTTATTCATGCTTGCGATACTAAGTGTATTATTTTCTACTAAATATGTTGCACAATACTGCTCAACAAAAATCAGTTTTTACCATAAATCTGATGGGAGAAATGCATCAAACATACAATGAAGAACATACAGCCAAAATAATTTTACAAACAAATGCTTGGTGCAGTTTTTATCTAACATTTTTAGATTCAATCTTTTAGCTAAACAGCTTGATTTTGTGTGGGACGGAACAGCTGTGACAAGGACTCCTTTGTGTCGTATCTCAACGGTCACCAAGTCGAGAGCAGGTACTATGCGCCTCGCGCGCTTAATGGAATGCCCCGTGCATGCCTTCACCTAGGTAACATAGCACGGGCTTCCAAGGCTGGTGAAGGCCTGCTCTTGTGCTGGTGGGGCAGGTGGGTGGGGCCAGTGCATATCTGGGTCCCATCAGCACCTTCGGGTGTTTCTTGTTCATAGGCTCATTCCACAATGTAATGCTGAATTCTGAACAATTATAGTGACAGGAGTAGCCCACAGAGCTACCAACGATGCGGTCGATTTAGAGTCTGGCTGTACAGCTTTTAAAAGGATTCTGCAAATTATAACCACTCCGAAGAAACTGGTATTCCCTGACATGCATGCTCGTACGCAGACTAGAAATCAAAGCTTGAAAAAACAAATCTACACAAACTAGCAAACAATTATTACAGCAAAACATCATAGCCTATATAGCACAGTACACGCAGCTATCATTAAAGGGAACAAGAATTACTTCAATACCAAAGCATGCGCTAGAACACAAAGCATTTGTGTTCGTTGGTTAGTCGTTGTTGTTGTTATGGTGGGTTTTTTGGTATTGTCTATTGTGGTCGTTGCCGTTATTTTTGTTGCCTGTTGATGGCGTTTCTTTGTCTATTTTTGCGCTTTTAAACGTCAAACAAAAGCTTTACAACACATCATCCATTACCAATATATATGCACGTTTTGTGGCCTCGATAAACGTCAAACAAAAGCTTTACAACACATCATCCATCACCAATATATAAACACGTTTTGTGGCCTCGTTAAGGAAAACGCACACACCATAAACCAATCTACAAATATGTACAAAATCGTAAGCCAATCTACAATACATACACATGCATAATTGTGTGTGCTTACAAAATACCATCAAATCCTGACAAGTACACGTGCTCATGCAAATCAGTAACTATGCACAGTATAAAAGCGTATCATCGAAATATACATATGCTTTAAAGGGGCACCCTGGCGGATGAGATTTTGCACGAAACACGTCGAGATCACCAGGGAAACACCCTTTACAGAGATCGCAACACTCACTTTGCTCTGGTTTCCCAGAAATCAAACCGTCAAATCGACGATTCCTCCTTGGCGGAGGTGCTGGAAGTCAAATTATTTCAGTAATGGCCGCCTGAGTTTAGACCAAATCGCTTGCACGAAATGCTCACAATATAAGCCTTTATTTTATTTATTT
>CM065699.1:38448449-38453449 GCA_017654935.2 Phymorhynchus buccinoides
CAAGTGGACATTGATGGACACACAAAAAGCATGATATTTGGTAGCCTATGTATGAGGCTTCGCTTCTTTTCTTTCTGAATTCGATGACATTTCCAGGGAAGTTGCACAACAATAAACTAGTTTGCCGTGTTAACTGATTTGGCAGAAAGGATTTTTGAACCACAAGTTCCCCTGCGGTGCAGAGTGGCACAGTGGTAGCAGCGTTCGCCTCGTGTCAAGTAAACCCGAGTTCGAACCTGGGTACTGGGGATTTTTTCCTCTCACTTTGCACTTAGGCCTTACGGTCTGAACGTGGAGTCTTTCGGATGAGACGATAAACCGAGGTCCCGTGTGCCCATGCACTTGGCACACGTTAAACCCAGTGGCAACGAAAAAGTTGTCATTTGGTCAAAATTTACCCCCCCCCCCCCCCCTCCTTCCTCATAACAAATTGGGTGGCGCGCTTCTGGCTGCGACGCGCTCTCCAGGTGGGAGCAACCCGAATTTCACAGAGACGCCTCTGTGACTATAAAGTACCTAATGCCTAAAAAAATATACCTAATTGCTAGAGGCTTTTTAACCCTTTACACCCCGGGCTACCCTATAGTTGCTCAGTTTTTGTCCGTCACCATAGGTGAAGGACTTTGCGGTCGGCTGGTTTGTATTTTTGTTTGTTTGTTTGTTTGTTTGTTTTTTTTTTTGTTGTTTTTTTTTTTTGTTTTCTGTCTGTCCCAAGGATATCTCCCGAACCGCTTGACCGAATCGCGTCAAATTGTGTGTGCTGGTGTGTCACCATGAGAGGAAGGCATCCGCGCAAAAAAGTTTGCAGTCGTGACCTTGACCTTGGCGTACGACCTTGAAAACCGAAAATCTTTAAGGGGCCATAACTCCCACACCGTTGGTGTTGGAGTCTTCAAATTTGGCATGTAGGTACTTTGGCTTATGCCCGTTCTGATGGTGGCATACCGATCAAGGTCAAGGTCACGGTCCGGGAGATCGGTAGGCCTTGAATGTGGTAGGGGTCTACAAATTGGGTTTTAAGCCATATTTTCCACATTTTTACTTGACAGAAGCGCTTCAGATTGTGTGTGGTACTGTATACCCTAGAGAAGAACACATCCGAGCATAAATTATCACCATGCTGATCTTGACCTTGAAGTGTGACCTTGAAAACTGAAATTTCCTTCTTTGCGCTATATGTTTCTTCTTCAAGCTGTATCTCGTGAACTAGAAAACAAAATCCCTTCCAATTTTGTGTCAGGATGTGACACTCTACGGGGTGTCGCAAGTGCGTGGCATTGCTGGTGACGGACATGTCTGCCGCTCGGCGACGCCCTTGTTGTTGTTTTTCAATGGTATGTACCTAAGCTTGCAAGCCTAGCGAAGTATGAATGTATCTCGATACGGACCACTAAAGACTCATTCGACTGCAGCGATCACGCGAACTCAGTGATCCGTGCAGCCGAGAACTAGGAATAGACTAACAGCTTGTACTTTTACTAGCGTATGACTACTAGTCTGTTTTTCAACTGAAACTTAAGCCAACAGGCGTTGGCTGGTTGTCACTTGTCCCAGCAAGAGTGTTTGGGTGTAGTAAACGTACTTTGCTTGCTTTTGTGATTTACTTTTGCTTAGTAATATCAGGCCTGTGTAGCATCACGGTCAAAACTAAGCGGTAATTTTCCCAACATGGAAGCGATTGCACTTCACGACTTTATTACCAACAAGGAGGACGAGCTAAGCTTCCGGAAAGGAAGCATTCTGAAGGTATTTTTTTATTTTACGACGATCACGATTTTCTTTCAAAACCATTTCGACGCCAGCCATTTTTTCGACGACGAAAATGGTGTTTTACGTCCTCTTGGTCTGAATCAGACACATATGGGACATTTGTAAATACAAATATGGTGGGAACAATACTGGAGGCAATGCCCAGAGGCAGTACGAAACCAGTAAAGTCCCGATTTTTTAAATTAATACAGATAGCTGTAGCGATGACCACGCCTCGGTTAAACCTCATTGGCTATGGCACCGCTACAAGTATTTTTTTCAGCCAAACCTTTCCATTATACACCTATCTGGGTAGACAACAGATTTAGTGCGCGTTGATTCCTCTGTGACATGCATTAAATAGGGCCTGTCTTTACCTCCTAAAATTAAGAACATAAGGTCGTTGGATAACAGACCCTGATTTGATGCATTTTTACTGGCGACGGGTGTTATAATCATCGTAGTGTCGAAAGGCGAGGCGATGAAAGTTTTTTTTTATCAACATTGTAAAGGGAGGTAACTATCAACTAAGCCTAGGTCTAAAGTTTGGTGGTGTTGTTTTAAGCGATCGCTTATTCAATGATTCCGAACAAAGTAGACCTAATATAAATCATGATTGACGCAAATGTTAACTAACAAAGTTCTTAAAAAAAAGAATAAGAAAAAAAAAGCATAAAGCACACACACGCGCGCGCGCGCCTACACACACACGCACGCTCGGATCGCGCGCGGCACACACACACACACACACACACACACACACACACACACACACACACACCACCCCCCCAGCTAAAGCATTTTTTTTTAATGGATGCTGGGATGAAGAAATGTCGTCGAGGTTTGTCGTTGTGTTCACCTATACAAATGATGCTGGACAATGTATTATTCATGCGTGTAGAGAAAAACGTCTGCTCCCTGTTTGTGTTAGGTTAGATTAGGTTAGGTTAAGTACATTATAGTCACAGAGGCGTCTCTGTGAAATTCGGGTTGCTCCCAGCTGGAGAGAGCGTCGCAGCCAGAGGTGCGCCACCCAATTTATTTTTTTTGCATGTGATTTTTGTGTGACTGATGAGGAAGGAAGGGAGGGGGGGTAAATTTTGACCAAATGACAACTTTTTCGTTCCCACTGGGTTTAGCGTGTGCTAAGTGCATGGGCACACGGGGACCTCGGTTTATCGTCTCATCCGAAAGACTCCACGTTCAGACCGTAAGGCCTAGTGCAAAGTGAGAGGAAAAATCCCCTGTACCCAGGTTCGAACTTGGGTTTACTTGACACGAAGCGAACGCGCTACCACTGTGCCACTCTACACTGTGTGTGCATACACGTACACTAAATCGGGCTAACCATTACATACAAAACACACACACACACACACACACACACACACACACACACACACACACACACACACACACACACACACACACACACACACACACACACACACACCACAAAGCATGAATGATTTGTATTTGAATTATGTGACTCAGCACCACGAAAGGGACATTAAGTCGCTGGGCTAGTTTCCCACAACAGGCTTGCAAAGTCAAAAATCTCATTTTATTGTCAATTTTGAGTTATGGGTATTTTCGTGTTCTCTAACATCTTATCTTTCATATCCATAAAGGACAATATTTAATATGGTCTCTAAATATCCCAAAATGTGCTTTCAAATTAGTAGGTTGATGCATTTTCTTAGGATAGGCTAGATTTTAGACTGTGATTTCTCAAAATGGCCGACAACCACTTTGCCAACTTTAAATGCTCGTAACTCTGTAACAAAAAAGAATACAATAATGTTTTTTTTAAAATATTAATTACAAAGAGAATGGTCTGGCGTTTGCAACTGTGTTTTTCTCAGAATGGTCATTTTGGCACTTAATGTCCCTTTCGTGGTGCTGGGTCACATATAAAGTTCTCACGGTGAAGGTCTGTGTGCACGTTAACATTCTTCACGAGATCTTTCTATTTCCCCCATGGCAACACAGTGATAGCCCACTCTTAAATATGACTTACAGCTCACTACTGTGTTGCCATGGGGAAAATAGAAACCTCTAGTGTCGGCGTGTACACAGACCTTTAAAGGTGTACAAATATCATTTAACCTTTGAGTGAAATACAATGTAACTGTGGCCGAGATAAGGGCTGCATTTCTTAATTAGGGGGCCCAAATTACCCAATCTTCCCCCTACTCTTGGGTGGTGATGGTAATGGTGTGTGTGTGTATGTGTACGTGTGCGTGCGTGCGTGCGTGTGTGCGCGCGTGTGTGTATGTGTGCGTACCTGCGTGTATGTGTGTGTGTGTGTGTGTGGGGGGGGGGGGTGTATGTGTATGCCTATTTGCATGTGTATGAGCGATTATTTGTGTTTTTGTGTGTTGAATTTCTCGCTTTTAATTTTTGTTGTCGTTAAGCGCATAGAGCTCCACATTTGGTGGAGGAGTACGCTATATAAATGATTCAATAGTATTATTATTATTATTATTATTATTATTACTACGTAAGTCCTCCAGGTTAATGCCTATCCGTTTGTAATAAAAAGCCATTTTTGAGTAGGTGAAGACGGGGTAAAAAGCCCATTGGCGGGTAAGAAACCCATGCCAATGATCTCATGAAATAAGCATTCGTCTCATGGGCAAATTTGACTGAAATTTGGCTTTATTTCATGAAATAATTCGCATGGGCTTCTTACCCGCCCGTGGGCTTTTTACCCCCTCTTCACCTAAAATGATGATGGTTTTTTGTTTGAATGAAAACAGGTGCTGAACATGGAAGAAGACAAGGACTGGTACAAAGCAGAAATGGACGGACGGGACGGCTTGGTGCCCAACAACTATATTCAGATGAAACCGCACGAGTAATCTTAAAAGTCTTAAATGAGAGACTTTGTGCGATTTTTCTCACACCAGAGGGCATGACGCTCGTGTGGGGCTAATCCTCTCTATATTATTAGTTGGGGATAAAGAGAGAGAGAGAGAGAGAGAGAGAGAGAGAGAGAGAGAGAGAGAGAGAGAGAGAGAGAGAGAGAGAGACAGTGGGTGGTCCTACCATCACTCTCTCTCTCTCTCTCTCTCTCTCTCTCTCTCTCTCTCTCTCTCTCTCTCTCTCTCTCTCTCTCTCTCTCTCTCTCTCTCTCTCTCTCACTACGCCCAAGTAAGAAAATCGCGTGATAAGCCCCTAGTGCATTGACTGCCCTCTGGCGTGAAAAATATCGCCATAGGTTGACCATTAAGGTCCCGTCACACTGC
>CM065699.1:38458449-38463449 GCA_017654935.2 Phymorhynchus buccinoides
GATGTCCTTGTTCTTATCGTTGTCGTTGTTGTCCTTGTTCTTATCGTTGTCGTTGTTGTCCTTGTTCTTATCGTTGTCGTTGATGTCCTTGTTCTTATCGTTGTCGTTGATGTCCTTGTTCTTATCGTTGTGGTTGTTGTCCTTGTTCTTATCGTTGTGGTTGATGTCCTTGTTCTTATCGTTGTCGTTGATGTCCTTGTTCTTATCGTTGTCGTTGATGTCCTTGTTCTTATCGTTGTCGTTGATGTCCTTGTTCTTATCGTTGTCGTTGATGTCCTTGTTCTTATCGTTGTGGTTGATGTCCTTGTTCTTATCGTTGTCGTTGTTGTCCTTGTTCTTATCGTTGTGGTTGTTGTCCTTGTTCTTATCGTTGTGGTTGATGTCCTTGTTCTTATCGTTGTCGTTGATGTCCTTGTTCTTATCGTTGTCGTTGATGTCCTTGTTCTTATCGTTGTGGTTGATGTCCTTGTTCTTATCGTTGTGGTTGATGTCCTTGTTCTTATCGTTGTCGTTGATGTCCTTGTTCTTATCGTTGTCGTTGATGTCCTTGTTCTTATCGTTGTCGTTGATGTCCTTGTTCTTATCGTTGTCGTTGATGTCCTTGTTCTTATCGTTGTCGTTGTTGTCCTTGTTCTTATCGTTGTCGTTGTTGTCCTTGTTCTTATCGTTGTCGTTGTTGTCCTTGTTCTTATCGTTGTCGTTGATGTCCTTGTTCTTATCGTTGTGGTTGTTGTCCTTGTTCTTATCGTTGTCGTTGATGTCCTTGTTCTTATCGTTGTCGTTGATGTCCTTGTTCTTATCGTCGTCGTTGATGTCCTTGTTCTTATCGTTGTCGTTGATGTCCTTGTTCTTATCGTTGTCGTTGATGTCCTTGTTCTTATCGTTGTGGTTGATGTCCTTGTTCTTATCGTTGTCGTTGATGTCCTTGTTCTTATCGTTGTCGTTGATGTCCTTGTTCTTATCGTTGTCGTTGATGTCCTTGTTCTTATCGTTGTCGTTGATGTCCTTGTTCTTATCGTTGTCGTTGATGTCCTTGTTCTTATCGTTGTCGTTGATGTCCTTGTTCTTATCGTTGTGGTTGATGTCCTTGTTCTTATCGTTGTCGTTGTTGTCCTTGTTCTTATCGTTGTCGTTGATGTCCTTGTTCTTATCGTTGTCGTTGATGTCCTTGTTCTTATCGTTGTCGTTGATGTCCTTGTTCTTATCGTTGTGGTTGATGTCCTTGTTCTTATCGTTGTCGTTGTTGTCCTTGTTCTTATCGTTGTCGTTGATGTCCTTGTTCTTATCGTTGTGGTTGATGTCCTTGTTCTTATCGTTGTCGTTGATGTCCTTGTTCTTATCGTTGTCGTTGATGTCCTTGTTCTTATCGTTGTGGTTGATGTCCTTGTTCTTATCGTTGTCGTTGATGTCCTTGTTCTTATCGTTGTCGTTGATGTCCTTGTTCTTATCGTTGTCGTTGATGTCCTTGTTCTTATCGTTGTGGTTGATGTCCTTGTTCTTATCGTTGTCGTTGATGTCCTTGTTCTTATCGTTGTCGTTGTTGTCCTTGTTCTTGTCGTCGTCGTTGATGTCCTTGTTCTTATCGTTGTGGTTGTTGTCCTTGTTCTTATCGTTGTCGTTGATGTCCTTGTTCTTATCGTCGTCGTTGATGTCCTTGTTCTTATCGTTGTCGTTGATGTCCTTGTTCTTGTCGTCGTCGTTGATGTCCTTGTTCTTATCGTTGTCGTTGATGTCCTTGTTCTTATCGTTGTCGTTGTTGTCCTTGTTCTTATCGTTGTCGTTGATGTCCTTGTTCTTATCGTTGTCGTTGATGTCCTTGTTCTTATCGTTGTCGTTGATGTCCTTGTTCTTATCGTTGTCGTTGATGTCCTTGTTCTTATCGTTGTCGTTGATGTCCTTGTTCTTATCGTTGTCGTTGATGTCCTTGTTCTTATCGTTGTCGTTGATGTCCTTGTTCTTATCGTTGTCGTTGATGTCCTTGTTCTTATCGTTGTCGTTGATGTCCTTGTTCTTGTCGTCGTCGTTGTTGTCCTTATCGTTGTCGTTGTTGTCCTTGTTCTTGTCGTCGTCGTTGATGTTGTCCTTGTTCTTGTCGTCGTCGTTGATGTTGTCCTTGTTCTTATCGTTGTCGTTGTCCTTGTTCTTATCGTTGTCGTTGATGTTGTCCTTGTTCTTATCGTTGTCGTTGTTGTCCTTGTTCTTGTCGTCGTCGTTGATGTTGTCCTTGTTCTTATCGTTGTCGTTGATGTTGTCCTTGTTCTTACCGTTGTCGTTGATGTTGTCCAACACCGACTGTTTCAGCTGGTACAAGGGCCGCATCAGCAGGGATGAGGCTGAACAGATGCTGTCCAAGGGGGAGCAGCCGGATGGGGCTTTCCTCATCCGAGAAAGCGAGAGCACCCCAGGAGACTTCACAATGACAGTCAAGTGAGACGCTTTATTATTATGAATTTCTTCTTCTTCTTCTTCTTCTTCTTCTTCTTCTTCTTCTTCTCCTCTCCTCCTCCTCCTCTTCTTCTTCTCCTCCCCCTCCTCATCCTTCTTCTTCTTCTTCTTCTTCTTCTTTCTAATCATCACCATCATCATCTTCTTCTTCTTCTTCTTCTCCCCCTCCCCTTCCTTCTTCTTCTTCTTCTTCTTCTTCTTCTTCTTCTTCTTCTTCTTCTTCTTCTTCTTCTTCTTCTTCTTCTTCTTCTTCTTCTTCTTCTTCTTCTGTGTTCCCAGGCCATGCTCATATTTTCTGATCAGTCCTGAGGGCGAAGTCCGCTGTACGTCTTCCTCGGCGCTTCAGTGGGTCCCCACAACTTCTCTTGACGCACCATCCCCTCCGGTCAGGCTTGACAACGGATGTTGTGGTATGTTGGGCAATATTGAAGGATGTGCTCCCGCAGTCTGTATTCCAGTGCCCACAGGGACACTCACTGGTATGCGACTGGTTGATCCCGTGGAGGTGTGACAGGAGTTGGTAGTGTCCTGTTCTCAATCTGAACAGTATCACCTGCTGGTGGTGACGACTGAGACCTTGGAGACCATCTGTCATTTGCAATACCGAGTTATGAATTAGTGTTATGAATGAAGCTCCCCACTAACTCCCAGCCTGATGAAAGCTCTACGAGCGGAAAGCTTGCTTCTTCCCTTTTTCTACCTTGATCACCAAACCCAAACCCTGGTGAGTTTTCCCCCATTCTACTATTTTCGTCCCCCGAATGAAACAAGGTTCACAAAACGTAGAGATTTTGTCTGCCAAGTGGAACGATTTTCATAAAACTGTAGATATGTTCATCCTCTGTATAACATTAAATAGATATTTGATGGTAAGTCTACCGGGTTCATTTAAACCTCAAATGTATATGTGAGTATGTCTACAATGTTGCCGCGACAAATTTAATGAAGCTTGGCCCTCTTCCAACACTAATAATTGATAACCCGATTGAAAAGAGGAAGTGTATATTTCTGAAAATGAAAGATAGATGAGAAAAAAAAACCCTGAAAAAGACTGCAACGTCACTGACCAAAGCGCCACACAAATAAATACACAACAAGTGTACAGACTGATGTTAGATTATTGACGAGATAAAACAGAACATGTCATATTTCAACAAAAATGTCTTTTTCAAACAACGTAGAAAATACAACAATACTTCTGCTAGGAGACTGCTTCGCTGTGAAGAGGGCAAGTATTGTTGTGTTGTCTATGTTGTTTGAAAAAGACATTTGTGTTGAAATATTACATGTTCTGTTTTGTCTCGTCAATAAACTAACGTCACTCTGCACTTGTGTGTTTGTTTGTGTGGTACTACTGAAAGGTAAATGAATAAGGAAGCAGGACAATCGTGGTTACACAGTACACTAATTCCCCTCATTCTAGCTCCTTTCAGTTTTCCACAGAGAGCTATTTGTTTCAAGTTATTTCTTTTAACAGAGGCAAATATTCTTATTTGATTTGGGTTAGGGATAGGAAAAGACCTTACAAGTGGTATGCCGTCATAAACCAATGTAAGCCTAATGGATAAAACACTTTAAATTGGTTTATGCTGGTGACGAGTGTTATCAAAAAGCATGAACTGAAAGGAGCTGAGAAAAGCTACTGTGGTGGCTAGTACAGCGATAATAGATTAGCATGTTGAAAAAATCCAGATAACTGCTAAAATTGGGGGGGGTTTTAAGCCATAAAATGGCGTCTAAAAAACGGGATTGGCTTATTTGTACTTATGCAAAAAACACACCCGAGTCGGTGTTATTTTCAAATATGACTACACACACTTTATGAAAACAGAAGCAAATAAAGAAAATAACTCTGAGACAAATATATCAAACGAATGAAAAATGGTGTTTTACGTCCTCTCGGTCTGGAACAGACACATATGGGACATTTGTGGATACAAAGATGGTGGGAACAATACTGGAGGCCATGCCCGGAGGCAGTGCAACACCAGTAAATTCCCGATTTTTTAACAATGCAGATATGTGTAGCAGCAACCACGCCTCGGTTAAACCTCATCGGCTATGGTACCGCCACAAATAGTGTTTATAACACAATTATGTAAGTATAGTATATTAAACGTTTGTGCTATCTCCAAAGTAAATCCTAGGCTTTGGAGAAAAATACTTGTGAAAAATTTAGATACGGAGACAAAGTCCAAGCGAAATTCTTCTGTTATGGACTTGTTAGCAACCTTTTTACATTCCTAGTGCTGTTCAATAGACGATTTTCGGGAAGAAGAAAAAACTAGGGGAAAGCACTTCGTAAAAATTAGAGTTGTTTACCTTAATTACTCGGTCAAATTCCATAGCAACAATGCAACAATGGCGTCGAAGCTTGAAACCGCAGGATGCGAGTTAGCGACTTGCAAACATTTTTCTTAGAAAAGTTAGGGGTGACCAGTGTCCACACACTGATCAAACTTGCAAAATGTGACGTAAAAATATAAATGACATAGGCGTACATTTGCTTCTTCATTTTGTGTAGGGCATATACAGAACAGCACAAAGTACTGAAC
>CM065699.1:38468449-38470949 GCA_017654935.2 Phymorhynchus buccinoides
TGGATTTGTTTTCTATTATCTACGTCAATATGGAAAACGAACAGCATACGTTACATTTTTCCTGTTGTCTACGCCAATATGGAACACACACCAAGGGAAATATGTGGATCTTTTATGTTGTCTACGTCAATATGGAAAACACACAGCAAGAGAAATATTTGGATTTTTGTCTGTTGTCTACGTCAATATGGAAAACACACAGCAAGAGAAATATTTGGATTTTTGTCTGTTGTCTACGTCAATATGGAAAACACACAGCAATGGAAATCCTTGGATTTTGTTATGTTGTTTACGCCAATATAGAAAACACACAGCAAGAGAAATACTTGGATTTTTGTCTGTTGTCTACGTCAATATGGAAAACACACAGCAAGAGAAATCCTTGGATTTTGTTAATGTTGTCTACGCCAATATAGAAAACACACAGCAAGAGAAATACTTGGATTTTTGTCTGTTGTCTACGTCAATATGGAAAACACACAGCAAGAGAAATCCTTGGATTTTGTTATGTTGTCTACGTCAATATGGAAAACACACAGCAAGAGAAATCCTTGGATTTTTTCTGTTGTCTACGTCAATATGGAAAACACACAGCAAAAGGAAAACCCAGGATTTTTCCTGTTTATATACGCCAATATAGAAAACACACAGCAAAGGAAATACTTGGATTTTGTTCTGTTGTCTACGTCAATATGGAGGATTTTGTTCTGTTGTCTACGTCAATATGGAAAACACAATGAAGGAAGACTAAGGTTGTTGTTTGTATTCCTGTTGTCTATATCAATACAGAAAACACATAGCAAAGGAAGACTCAGTTATTTTAAATATATTCCTGTTGTCTATAGCAATACAAAAAACGCATAGCAAAGGAAGACTCGGGTGTTTTTAATATATTCCTGTTGTCTATATCAACGTATACAGAAAACACATAACAAAAGAAGACTCAATTTAAAAAAAAAAATTCCTGTTGTCTATAGCAATACAAAAAACACATAGCAAAGGAAGACTCGGGATTTTTTCCTGAGGCTGATTTTAATTATTTAATTATCGCATTTTACACTTGTCGTACGTGTAGTTGTTTGTTTGTTGTATGTTCCAGTGACGTTGCAGTCCGTTTCAGTTTTTAATGATTGCATGTTAATCATATTGCTGCCTTAACAATAATTGTGGTTTGTGTGTGTAATATTATATGATATTGCTCATTGAAAATCTGCAGCTGCTGGCTTTTTTTCTTCTCTTGTCAGGAGTGTTAGGGGAAGACGGGATAAAAAGCGCATGGGCGGGTAAGAAGCCCACCCCAATTATCTCATGAAATAAAGAAAATTTCAGTCAAATTTGCCCATGAGACGAATGCTAGACATTAACGCTCGTCTCATGGGCAAAATGAGACTGAAATTTGCTTCATTTCATGAGATAATTGGGGTGGGCTTCTTACCCGCCCATGCGCTTTTTACCCCGTCTTCCCCTATATTGGTTCGCTTATTTATTCTTGTTTAATAAAACTTATCTACAAGATTCATAATCTGTGTGTGTGTGTGTGCGTGTGCGTGTGCGTGCGTGCGCGTGCGTGCGTGCGTGCGTGTGTGTGTGTGCGTGTGTATGTGCGCGCGCGCGCGTGCGTGTGTGTGTGTGTGTGTGTGTGTGTGTGTGTACGTGCGTGCGTGTGTAGAGCGTGCGTGCGTGCATACAGAAATAACAGCAACCTAACCTTACTGCATGCATATGTACCACGGGAAATTTTGGAATCCGGGAAAATTCAGATTCTTCCTACCGGGAACATTTGGAATTCCGATTTTTGTCGTGATGGCAGTTTTGCTATTAGTAGGTATATCTACAAAACGGTCAAAATTCAAGGTAGCCAAAAACCAAATGCATATTTATAAACAAACCCGTAATAGAAACTCACATGCAAAATTTCAGTTAAATCTCTTCAATAGTTTATAAAATAATTGCTTATAAATATCCAATATTTTGCGCTATTTTGGAAAAGTGCAAAAACGGCTGTTTTTGAAGTCACATATCTCAAAGATTAATTACTTTCAAAAGTTGAAACTTGTATTTTGTAATAGTAGGCAACATATACGACATGCCTATTTTTTTTCTGAGTAATGAAAATGTGCAGTTTAGAAATTACAGAGGTGCAAAAAGGACTTAAAACCGCTATTTTCGCCTTGTCCAATAGGCAAATTTCAGAACAACTGACACTAACATGACAATATTTCTAAAACTACTGGACCGACAGCAAAATAACTGGTATGCAGGGGTTTAGCATGAACTAAAGAATAAGAAAACGTTAACAGTTGTGGAAAATAAACAAACTGTAACTCACACACACAACTAATATTAGCCCTGGTGCTAAAAAGTACCTTAGATTAGTACCATCACAGTTCCTTGTTCCATACAATATTCCAACATCAAGCGGTTTTCCTGTCTCCAGAACAACACATCTTTTGAATGTTTGTACTCCAGAACTGCTGACCGTCTCCAGTGTCTTGCAAGA
>CM065699.1:38478449-38480949 GCA_017654935.2 Phymorhynchus buccinoides
CTAATAACCTTTTTGGAATACTAACCCTATCCCTAACCCTAACCCTACCCCCCACCCTATAAGATGGAAAAACGCAACGAACCATAACTGTGACAAATCGCGGTGTACTGCAGTACATAGTGGGGGGTAGGGTTAGGTTTAGGGAGAGGGTTAGGGATAGGGTTAGTATTCCAAAAAGGTTATTAGCTAAAAATGTTCCTAAAATACAGCTTTTGCCTTTATGTATGGTAAGAAAGGCAAAAACGGAAAAATACAATTAAGCGAGAAATGCAGGGGGGGCACATCTTTACCTTTACCGAACATAGTGATTGCTTTTTCAGTCAACAGATTATCGTTCTTGACGGGCATAAATGTGAATATAGCCGAACATGTAAATTGGGAATATTCACATTTCTTTCTGTGTACACTACATACCAGTACTCTTCAATGCAAAAGATGCACTTTTATTACTCAAGCTGTATTGCCTTTTTCTTTCTTTTTTTGCATTATGACTTATCGTTTTATGAAAATGACCTATTATATTTTCTTCGAAGTGGTCAAATGCGAAGATGGTATAATTACCATAACTCAGTACAGTGGAACCTCCCTTATAACTAATATAAGACCTTCAAAAATCATCCAAAATGAGGTCTTATAAGGGAGGTAATTTTAATACTTACAAAGAAGGGCAATGTCTCAGAGAAATAGGTGTTATATGGGAGGGAGTCTTATAATGGGAGGTCTTATAAGGGAGGTTCCACTGTAGCTGACATTGTGATGATTGTCTGACTGAGCTGTGATGTCCTGAGGCCCCGGTCATACGCCATTGACCTATTAATAAAAACAAAAATGTCCTGTTGTGTTCTCCCCTGTCAGGACAATAAAATGTTTTGATTAAATTTGTTATCACCAGGTTGGTCTTGGTCTTTAATTGATTTCTGCAAGAGCCAGGACATTGTCCTATTGATTTCTTTCGTCTCACTCTCAGGACAGTTTGTCCTAGTACCTACATGGGTGCTACTCTTTCATTTTTACACTGATTAAAGTGATTTCAGTAATTGTAATTTTACCAGAAACTGAACTTCAATATTTTTCATTCATAAATTTAAAAAAAAAAAAAAATGACCACAAGCGATTTGGGGCGTTTTGAACTTGGTTGTTTTTATCTTGGAAGTTTACAAAGGCAATGTAATAATTTTACAAGGATTATCAGACTCAAACTGTCTCTGTCCATCATTTTAACTGTTTGTCTGTATCGTTGATTCGTTATCTCTCACTCTTAACTTGCCCCTCTGAATCGTCCGACGGGGCTCTGCCCCTGTACCCTGCCGGGGCACTGGCGGTCCCTGGACCCCTGCCTTTCATTTTGGGGGAGTTGCACCCATGGTCCTATCACCTTTCACCCCCCCCCCCCCCCCCCCCCCCCCCCCCCCCCCCCCCCCCCCCCCCCCCCCCCCCCCCCCCCCCCCCCCCCCCCCCCCCCCCCCCCCCCCCCCCCCCCCCCCCCCCCCCCCCCCCCCCCCCCCCCCCCCCCCCCCCCACCCCCCCCCCCCCCCCCCCCCCCCCCCCCCCCCCCCCCCCCCCCCCCCCCCCCCCCCCGTACATCACTGACTTGTCCAACTGCTGTGACAGGTAAAAATAAATAAATAACCAGGAGAGGGGGGGGGGGGGGGGGGGGGGGAAGAAGAAGAAGAAAATCCTCCGCACCGCCGTCGATTGTGAGCGACACAGACCTGTTTACTCTACTTTTTTCGAGTAGTATTCTACTCAATTTGGATATTTACTACTCTTCAAAATTGAAAATAATGCTAGATTCTACTCATTTTCAGTGAACATTGTCTGATGGTTTAACCCCTGCACTACCCGGCCATTTTGAATTCATAGATGGGGCTACTTAATAAAAAAAATCATAAAAAAATCTAGCATAAAATCATTTAAGTATGCCTAAATAAGTAAATTGTGCTATAAATGGACAAACTAGCCATTCAAAATGATTAAAGGTATGAATGCAATGGTATACCCCTGTATGGAGGCTTTCAGTGGGACATTCCTACAACTACAAGAAAGAATGACGGAAATATCCGTCATGGGGCAGTGAAGGGGTTAATGAATAAAACTACACATTTCACACCAAAACTACTCTTTTCAGCTATCCAGACTACTCGAGACTTGTGTAGGGGGTAAACAGGTCTCAATTCTTAGAAGTGAAACTTCAGATTCTTGATTACTACTCATTTTCAGCGAACATCATTTGATGGTTTAATGAATGAATAAAACTACACATTTTACACCAAAACTACTCTTTTCAGCTATCCAGACTACTCAAGACTTGTGTTTGGGTTAAACAGGTCTGCTCTACTCTTTTCGAGTAGTATTCTACTCAATTTGGATCTCTACTAGTACTACTCTTCAAAATTTTAAATAATGCTAGATTCTACTCATTTTCGGTGAACATTCTTTGATGGTTTAATGGTAGATAGGGAAAGGCTTCAGCCTTCAAGACTCGCGGCTTATAAAATGT